>JAFEMH010000166.1:0-385000 GCA_022495995.1 Adenophora triphylla var. japonica | reverse complement strand
CATAGCAGTAAAGTTGAACTTTGAGGTTACCAACAATGCTGCTAAATATGAAGCTTGCATAGCCGGGTTGGAGGCTGCTCTCGAAAGAAATATCAAAGAATTGGAAGTATACGGTGACTCTGCCCTCATCATCAACCAGGTCTCTAACATATGGAAGACCGTGGATCCAGGTCTGCAGAAGTATCACACTTACATGGAAGAGCTAGTGACCCAGTTCAAGGAGATCAGCTTTCATTACTTGCCCAGGGATCGCAACAGATTCGCAGACGCTCTGGCAACACTAGCCTCTCTCGTCGAAATACCCGAGGGAAAGTCTGTCAAGCCATTTCGAGTTGGGAGAAGAGAAAACCCCGCTTATTACTTTGAAATTGAAACGGAGGCCGAACCAGCCAATGATCCCTGGTATACCCAGATCTATCAATACTTGAAGAATGGTGAGGCCTCTTTCAAAAATGAAGATGGGGAATATAAAGAAGGAATCAAGGCAAAAAGCCTCTCGGCCCTGAAGCGACTCGCCTCCCACTATGTTCTTTTGGGAGATATGCTGTACAAAAAGCGTTATAAAGGCCCCCTCCTGCGATATATTGGCAAACAAGAGGCTACGGAACTCATGAAAGAAATACATGGTGGTACCTGTGGCACCCACATGAACGCTCGGGCTCTAATGCAAATCATACTGAGAATGGGGTACTTTTGGATCTCCATAGAAACCGATTACATCCAGTTCGTCAGAAGCTGCGACAAATGCCAGCGGTACTCGAATCTCAATCACTTGCCTCCTCATGAGTAATACTGCATGACGACCCCTTGGACTTTCGTCACTTGGGGAATTGATGTCATAGGCAAAATCACACCATCAGGCAGCAATGGCCACGAGTTCATCCTGGTAGCAGTGGATTATTTCACCAAATGGGTCGAGGCCAAATCCTACAAAGTCCTCAATTCAAAGAAAGTAGCCCTCTTCATCAAAGAGAACATCATATGCAGATACGGGTTGCCGGCCGAAATCATCTCAGATAATGGATCCCACTTTGAAGGGGAATGCGACAGGCTGATGGCAGAATTCAGAATAACCCGTCACAAGTCATCTCCCTATAGGCCCCAAACTAACGGAGCCGTCGAGGCAGCAAACAAGACCTTGGAAAACATCATTCGAAAAATGGTTGTCCGAGGCAGAGATTGGCCCGACAAGCTTCACCTTGCTCTCTGGGGATACAGAACATCCGTCAGAACGGCAACCGGGGAAACACCGTTTGCTCTTACCTACGGAATGGAAGCCGTGCTCCCAATCGAGCTAGAAATCCCCTCACTCCGGGTACTGTTGGAAAGTCAGATCAACGAGGTCGAATGGCTCCAGAGTCGCCATGATGAATTGGCCCTGCTAGATGAACGCCGATTGAGAGCCATGGAACATATCCGAGCTTACCAAGGAAGGATGGCCAGAGCCTTCGATAAGAAAGTAAAACATCGGGAGATCAGGGAAGGTGACCTCGTTTTGAAAGAGAAGCCCCCAGTCCGCATCAACCCACTTGGCAAATGGGAGCCTGTCTGGGTCGGGCCATATGTTGTTCAGAAGATCTTCTCCGGAGGGGCCATGCAACTTGCAGACCTCGACGGAAATCCTTTTGTACACCCGGTGAATGGCGATAAGCTGCGCAGATACTACGCATAAAACACTGAGTCAAAAAAAAAACCAACAAAAAAAATTTCAAAAAAAAGTGCTAAAAGAGTAATACCCAACTAGGTTGAAAACCCGAAAAGGGCGGCCTAGGTAAAAAATAGGGTTGCACCAAAAAGAAAACAAAAAAAAACAAAAAAGAGTGCTAAAAGAGTAATACCCAACTAGGTTGAAAACCCAAAAGGGCGGCCTAGGCAAAAAACAGGGTTGCACCAAAAAAAAAACAAAAAAAAAACAAAAACAAATTAATCGGGTCGAACTACGGAGACCTGAGCCCTTTGGTCCAAGGGGAACGTAGGCAGCCGGAAACGGTTCGGTCTAAAACACAAATAAAAGTCATACTTTGTTATCAATACATTGATCAAGCCATGAAGACGTTTCGAAAACTCTGAAGCAATTCACATATTCATTACGCTTAAAAACTTTTGATGAGTCTAAGCTCGGTTCACTCCCACGACTTACAACCCGCTAAAAGGAACTAAGATACATAATAACTAATGTGTCTCGCTACGACAAGAAAGGGATACTCGGAAACCTCAAGGTCACTCCAAGCCACTCGCATCCGGCTTCTCCCCTCTTTTTCCTCCTCTTCGGGTCTTCTTCCTCTGCACGGGAAAAATGTCAGCCTTCCTCCTACCAAGCTCGGTGTAGGGACAGGATCTATCAAACCGTCCGTCGTGGCCTTAGTAGCCCTAGCCTCGTCTCTCTCTCATCTCCCGCAGCTCGAGCCGGCAACATAGGAATCCGCCCCTCCCGTCTCTTGACATAAGACTCGTAGTCGGGCCACGGCATCTCCGCTCCTATCAGAGGTTGGCCCTCGCCTCGGCCCTCCTCCTCTCTGAGACTGTCATGTCTTCCGCACCAACAATGGCCTCACGCCATCTCAAAATAGCCAACTGAGTCTCCCCCAAATGCCTCTCGTACCAATCCAAGTACCAAGTGGTCAAAAATACGTGCCCTGGACGCCTGAGGATAACCCTAGGAGGAAAGACGTCATACCTCCATGCTCGGGAAAGAAATGAGAACACCGAAGGATCATCCATCGAAGCGAAGCCACCACCCCGGTGGCTATGTCCTCAAAGCCCTCCAAAGGAGTCTCGCTTCCAAGCCAACCGTCGCCGAACCGTAGCCGGAATATAATAACTTGACCGAGAAAGCCCCGAAGCACAACCACATAAGACCCATCCCCAAGCACTCTTCGAGTCTCTACCCGCCAATGAGGCACCAACCACTGATATCCGCAGCCCGCGACAAGCTATCCAATACTCCCTTGAGCCCCGATCATCAAGATCCACAAGAACCCCTCTCCCGGCAAAAGTCCAAGGTTTCACCGCATCGAAGTTTCGCGAAGGACCCCTGTGCGCTCCATCGCCCACATAGTCAAAAGAAACGGGTCGCCCTCGCGCATATACCGCCTCCCGTAGCCAACCTGTCAAGAGCATGAAGGGTCTCTCCTGGATCAAGGAGCACAACATCCCGGCCCAAACGACGCAGTACAACCACATCCAAGAAAGCCCGATGACAAATCCCAAAAGAGTAAACCATAAACAAGGTACCAAACATGCAGAGTGCAAAAGCATCCCAATAGGCATCATCAATCAAGACTAAGCCCCTAAATCTATCGGGAAGACCTTAAATGTCAAAATGATCGGGACCACGGATCATACCTTGTGCTTCCTCCGGGAAAGATGAAGAAGGTTGCACAACTTGTCAACAAAAGAAGCTCCTCCGGCAAAGGAATCGCAATCTCCTCCACCTCGGGACCACCAAGCAAAGCCCAGAATTCTTCAAAGGTCGGAACCACCTCATTGTAAGAGAAGCAAAAGACATGCCTTCTAGTATCCCAAAATGAAGAAGAAGCCCTCAAAAGATCATAATCCGGAACCAATTCTTTGAGAGACCACAAGCACTTCGTATCTTGTACCTTTCTTCAAAGAATGACCTCCTCTCGTGCATAATCTCCTCGGACCACTCTTTGAACTTGTTGAAGAATGACATTTGCGAATCTTGGGATAATTTGGATGGATTTCTCATGCTCACAATTTTCTCCATGTATTTTCTCTCCTTCTCCCAAAAATTGCAGTTTGAAACTGGTGGTTGAAGAAGGTGTTTGAATTAAAAGAGGGGAAAACCAGATCTCAAGCAAGAATTAAATGCCAATGTCGATTTCATCCCCGTCCCGCGCGGACGGATGATTGTCACCATCGTAAAAAATCTCGCAATGCAAACCGCTACACCAAAAGAGGAATATTTCATCCCCGCTGCTCGAAACCCGTGCAAAAACCTCCCCAAACCACCTTCATATACCAAACATCCACACCCTTGCCAAAACCAAGGCTCATGCAACACCGCATTCATACCGCATGCATTCATAAAATAAAATCCTAAATTATTACATCCCAAAAAAAAAGAAAAAAAGAGTGTGCAAAAAAAAAAAAAAAAAAAACAAACATCAATAAAATCCTAAATTATTACATCAAAGAAAAAAGAGTGTGCATGAAAATAAACTCAATCAACCATAAATCTCAAAATCTTAAAATCAAAAAAATCAATCAATCGTAATCCTCGCCGATGTGCCCTCGGCCCCTCTCTACGACTCGGGCTCGCTCCTCGAGCTCATGAATTCGGATCGCCATCCTCGTCTCCGAGAGGGAGGCTCGCTGGACCAACCGGGCGCGCCACGATAAGGCTAAGCCGAGATCCGCGAAGGAAATCATATCCGAAGGTGAAGGCATCGACTCCCGGACATGCGAAGATGATCCACCGTGGCGCCAAACGTGTCCTCGCCCATGCAAATCCCCGAGAATGACGTGATCCGGGAGGCAAAGACCGCTGCTGGGATCACGAGAGGAGAAAGAGGAGTCTCTCAAGAAGTCTCCCGAACGAATGGGGAAGCCTCCCGCCTAACGGCGCCGCCGTGGTCGCCTCGCTCTAGCTGAGGAGCCCCGCAAGCGACCATCCTCCCGATGAATCTCTTAGCTCCGATCACTTGCTTCGTCGCCTTCTCGACGACCACCTCCGAAAATCGCACAAAAGCAAAAGCGTCAAACGCTTGAAGCGAGAAATGATGACAGAAAGAAAAGAAAAGACAAAAAAAGAAAGAGAAGCCATACTCTTCATACCCGGACGAGGCCGGAAAGCTCGTGAAGCCGCCAGCCGAGGGATCTCGCACCCTCAATCGGACCCTATCCCGGATATATGAAAACTGGCCCGAGGGTATCGCGGATCCCAAGCTCCTCTCTATCCGTAACTCCGGGGCATCCTCGCCTCCTCAAAACAAATACGGGTACGGCTCAATCGCCACAAATGCCGAGAAGTGCCGGCCGGCTCTGCAGAATCATCCTGTGTCGCAGATCCGTCACTCGGTGCATCATATCGGCAGAGGCTCCACCGGTGTCCTCAAAGGCGACCCACGCCATGCCGGCGCGTCACCCTCTCTCCCGCATAATAGGCATCGCAGTCGACCTCTCGAATCCTCCGCCGCACGCCCAAATCTCGCGCTCTTCGCCGCGCCACCTCAAGCGATCCTGTGGATAGAATATCATCCTCTCATCCTCGTAAGTACCCCAACTGGATCACACCCTTTCACACACACGGAAACACCGCAGACTCATCAACACAGCTTCCTGAGACCCCTCTCTCAAAACCCTCTCAAAACCCTCTCAAACCCCCAACCAAACCAAGGGAGGAGCCTTCCTCGGGATAAAAAGGGACAAAAGGACCTTTCGGGAATTTTCAGAAATTGAGAAAGCAATAATGGTCCGTACGGACCTCTTTGTTGTCATAATTACCGAATCTCCTTAAAGTCCACAATATTCCCTCAAATCCCGGAAAATGATTACTCCTCGCAGAGTTGGTCCGTACGGACCTCTTTGCATGCAAGATGGTCCGTACGGACCTTATTGCCGTGGGACACCATCATTGCAAATATTCCTCCATCATCACGCATTCCTCAAATCGAGGAAATCCAAAATTCGGATAACCAAGGAGGTCCGTACGGACCTCTTTGCACCGAAATTTTTACTATAAATAGAGGGCTCCCCTCCTCATTTTTCACACACCTCCCACTTCTCTCTTCCTCCCTAAGCCTTCTCGCTTCCCTCTAAGTCCTCTCGAGGCATTCCCGCCCCTTTCGGATCCTTCCGAGGCCTTCCGAGCCCCTCGTGGTGCTCCGAAGCCTCCCCGAGCGCTCCCGAGACGCTCCCGCGCCGCCCCGAGGCACTCTCGAGGTACTCCGAGGCCCCTCGTGGTACTCCGAGGCCTCGTCGGTCTTTCCACGGTGTCCCGGCTCTTTCCGAGTCAAACCGACGATCCCAAACCACGCCGAAATCCCCGCCCGAGTGACTCCCGCCACCACAACGCACGCCGAACCTCTCGCCCGAGTGATCCCGACGATCCCCACGCACGCCGAACCTCTCGCCCGAACGCAGCCTACAACCTCAACTCACGCCGAAACTCGTCCGCAGTACAACCGGTCCCTCCCGAAGCAATCCCGATCCATACCTAACGCTACTCCGACCTCAAACACTATTCCCGTGAAGACAGACACGAACCAACATTGGTAAGGCTTCCTTCCTACACTATTTCAATACATTTCCATACATAGCATACAATGTAGACATCCGATACAAAGCATGCATTTTTAAAAGCACACACACACACACACAACAACATTTAAAGGATATTAGGGTATCCGAAAGACTCGTTTTACGAGGCTACTCTGGGTGAGCTCTAATATTCTAATATTCTCTTCCCGAGGAGTCATCTCGACCTCCGAACTCAAAATCTCATCACACAAAAACAAGCTTTAAAATTATCTTTAAACTGATGCCCTTTTTCAATGTTTTGGGCTTAATAAAAACGGCGTGGCGACTCTACAAAACAAAAAACGGCGAGACAATCGCTCCAACGCGAAAGATGCCAGATGCCGGGGCGCGATTGCGCTGCCTCTCAGATCCGGGTAATTTCGCTTGGCGACTCATTGGGAATAATTTTGTTTTAAAAACTTTTAAACAAAACAAAAGATTTTTAAAACGATGATGAGGGTCAAACTTTCATTTTACCCCTTCCTTTAATTGTTGTGTGTGTGTGCACGTGCTTCGTTTTTATTTTACAAAAAAAATAAAAATACAAAAAAATGCATCAATATACATCTGTGCATACATTTAAAATTCTTCAAAACCTTCGTTTTACTCGTAAAAGGAATTTTAGAGACCGCACACTACGCGCACCGCCGCCTCGGTTACACCGCACTCTACTCACACCGTCGCCTCGCTTACACCGCACGCTACGCGCACCGCCGCCGGATACACCGCACACTACAACCCTCAACCCGAGTGGTCTCGCCAGCAGCCCGTTAGGTCTTCCTAGGCCTCTTGGACGCGCACGGGATCATTCCAAACATCCCATCCTAGCCAAGCGTCAACCCCGCACGTTTGAGTCTTGAGTCACACTCTGTCCTGCACTACTGCTGGTTTTTACCCACCGTGTCATACACTCGGATACATATACCATGCCGGCCATTTTCTCGAGTCAAGGCTCGGAACTCAAGATCCCTCGCGCAAGCAAAGCGATGAAAGGTCATGCTAAAATCTTGACTCCGATCTTGATTTCCGAAGCTACACCTGCACGATGTTCCGTCCCGATATACATCCATGCTCGCATGACACCATGTCATCACGCCTTGATACGTCGCCCATGACGATATGACCCGCCCAACGCCTAACGCCGCGTATCCCTTGCGCAAGCAAGGTAAAGAGAGGTCATGCCGAACTCTTGACTCCGATCTTGACTCTGGCCGGCTCGGTTCACTATTCACATGGCTAACGCATCAAAACGAACATGACAAAGCTCGGTCCTTAGGTTCGATTTTTCTTTAGGCCGGTGGAAACCGCTTGCACTATAGGACCCTCGCCCGGGCCGTCCACCCCGGGATGTCGAAATACAGTGTGCAAAACGAGGGGCTTATAGCCGCACGTATGGTCTCCATCGACCCAGATCTAGCATAGTTGCGAAAAAGAAGAGCAATCTTTTCCAACCTACCTAGGATTCTCGAGAAAACATGTTTTAAGTAAATTAAAACAACAAAAAAATCAAAAAATAAAAGAAACGGAAACCGCATGCCACGTGAGCTTTCCCCTTTTATCCCGTTAGGCCATTCCCGTGTCTAAACCTTGCCCATCACCCCTCCAGCCTAACAGAGAGTGGTCGAGAGTACCCGGAACCCGTCTCCCAAAGGTCAAAACAAAGAAGGTCCTACCTCCTTCCCACTCGTCACCAGACAAATCCGTCAATTCCCATGGCCAAGTCGCGGATAACAACGATGAGAACGGGACCTTACCCCCAAGAAATTTCCCAACATTGGAAGAAGTTTCAGGTGTCCTCATGGCTATTGAGAAACGTCAAGGTGAGCAACAAGCTCGATCGAAGGTGCCATGCACCACTTCGAACCTTAGCCACCCAACTACCCGGGGCTTCCCAAGCCATGATCAAGCTTCCTACAGCCTCTAACATCTCTCATTGTCTCCCGTAAGTCAACCTCGTTACCCTCGTACGAGCCATGCAGCTTATGACGTAAGGCCACAAGACCTTCCAGAGGAAAGCTTGCCCATCCAGCCTCCCGAGGTCCCGGTACTCACCGCCGAAAACAACGAACACATCTCGTGGGACGCCTCAAGCGACAGAAGGCTGCTTGTCCGGAAATGGAATTCCGTGATGCAATGAACGAGGGCCGTCCTCGACGAAAGAAGAAGCTATCTTCTCAACAAAACCGAAAAAGAGGTATGAATCTGGGTGATCCCACGCCGGAACCCTTGGAGAACCCTCAGAAAGTTTGACTACTATGTCATCTACTCCAAAGAAGCCTAGTTCTCGCACAAGGCCATGGCAATGTTTGCTCCATGATCAGCCGGGACGAAGCCGCACCGCCACCGAAGGCCCGAAGGTCCGTATAATCCAACCCCGTCTGGGAAGATCTCAAAGCCACTATTGATGCTTCAAGAAAGCCATGACAAAGTGAACGAATTGAAATGCGCAGCCGGCCTTACGCCAATCGTGCTCCTCCCACTACGTAAACGGGAGAGACAAGCAAAACCATAAGTCCAGAGGTGAATGTTTCGACACGTTCCGGCCAAATCCTGAATCCTCCACGGACAGACAAAAAGGCCAGCCCATACCCGAGCCACGAATTGAAAAGGGGCCCTACGCCAAAGAAGCCGAAACCTTGGACCCAAAGGTTGAAGATCCCGTCTTGACACACTCAAGCGCACTCAGCTAACATCTCACTCGGTCCTTACTCACTTCATCTTACCCGCACAAGCTCAAGTTGGAAGAAAGCCTGGCCTGCACCATGGTTCCCATCACAAAGTGACACCCGATGAAGCAGCCGTATGATTGGCAACGTCAATTACAAAGCAATATCATCACCTTCACAGCAGCTCGATCTTTCCAAAATTTGGGGCCGACCACAACGAGCCTCTCTACATAACAGCTCAACCGGACGAGCGCCGTCTCCCTGGGTGTTGGTAGATGGGGATCATCCATGAACGTCCTTCCACCCAAAATGATGGATTTGCTAGGGATCAAAGCAACCGATCTAAAGCCCTCGACTGTGCAATCAAGGCATACGACTCAACATCCCGCCCGCCTTGGGAATAGCCACCTTGAACTTGTGGTTCGGAAAACAAATGGTCCCGATGCATTTCCAAGTCATCGACATCCCGATCACATTCATCGCCATTTTGGGACGCCTCGCTACATCGTATCAATGGGGTGGCATCCACTCTCCATCAATGCGTAAAGTTCATCCAAGGAACATATCTTACCATCATCTACGGCGACAAAGATAGTCAACGAAAGTGACCGACACCAACGGCGTCCCGGTTTTAGAGATCAAACACGATGATGACGGCATGATGCTCATGTGGTTCACCATCGAGAGCCCAAAGGCCCAAGTGTGCCACATAGATTTGCCTTTGATTTGGGACAAGATTCCTCCCCCGATGAAAATGATGAAGCACATGAACTACATCCCGGGGCTCGCTTTGGGAAAACGCCATCGTGGCACTCACCGTATCATCAATATCAAAGAATGTAATACCTCGCACGGCCTCGGGATACTCTCCTACTCCCGAACACATTGCGGAGGACAAGCGAGCCGCACGAAAACGCTCCACGTATAACAAAAGAGGCTTGCACGCCATCTCCGATCTTCGTCCCACAGCCTTCGACATGACCAAGTACTTCACAAAGAAGGCCGGCAACTTGGAAGAAGATCCGTAAAAGGGAACAGAGCCGATCGCGCCAAACAAAGCCGGCCGACAACCATGGACAAGCTCCAGCAGTAACCTCGGCAAGATTCGTAGGCCTCAAGCCAAATCCCGTCCGAAGAGCATTTCTCGACACACCGCCTCTACGCCGGATCCACAACCACCACTATTCACAACGAATTTTGGTTCGAAAACCCCTCTTGGCGTAAGAACCCGAAAACTCTCTCGTCAACACTCCCGCCTTCAACAAGCGGGACGAGTCCGCATTCGAGCTAGTAATGCCCAAGACAAAAGCAAAAGACTCCGCAGACGATGCTTGGGACGAGCCACCGCTCCACTCGCTTCTTCAAAGAAGAAATCGAGATGCCGATCTAATCGATTTTGTTTCGATAACTTCCGTGATAGCAATGATCGGGAACGGTGACATAAAGCCCTTCAAGCCCCATCTCCTATCAAGCTCATTGCCACTCAATAACCGGGCCACTTTCTCCTGACCCACCGCCAAAGAAAAAGGACATGATCGAACAACTTGGTCTCGACCCTCGAGTCCTAGAGTCTAGTGTCAAAACTCATCCCGAGTCCATTAGCTTTGAATTTGAGTCTCTCGAGTCATCCGATGGCCTCACGCCGAAGATTACGAACTCATTGCCAATAATGTATTCCCGTATGCTCTTAATGAATGCTTCGATCTTTCCGAGTATCCTCTCATTGCATCTTTAACAACCGATAAATTAACTAACACACAAACAAGCTTAATAACGATTCACTTGATAAAGAAGCGTACACATTAAACGAACAATACATTAAGCACATCTTTAAGCATGTTGTCAAACGAGAGAAAACCGGGCCCAAGCCGCCGAGGAGGTTTTAACCAAAGTGAATTTGGGAACCGCCGAAGAGCCAAAAGAGACGCAAATCGGAAGTTTCTTCACCGGCACAGAGCAAGACGCATTGATCGCACCGCTCAAAGAGTTCGTGGACGTGTTCGCTTGGTCTTACCGAGACATGCCAGATTAGATCCTAACATTGTAGAGCACCGGATCCTCAATCCCGAGGCTAAGCCCATCAAGCAAAAGCTACGCCGAATCAAGCCGTAATGGTCTTTACAAGTCAAAGAGGAGATCGAAAAATGCTCCGCGGCTTCATCGTGGTGATCGAGTACCCCACATGGCTCTCCAATATCGTCACTGGTCACCAAGGCCAATGGAAAAGTACGCTGCTGCGTGACTTCCGAGATCTCAACAAAGCAAGTCCCAAGGACGATTTTCCACTACCCAACATCGACATGTTGGTAGACACTACACCAATTTCGAAGTCAAGTCCTTCGTGGACGGTTTTGCCGGCCACAATCAAATCAAGATGGCCGAAGAAGACCAAGAAAAGACAATTTTCACAACCCCTGGGGAACCTATCGCTACAAAGAATGCCGTTCGGACTAAAGAACGCTGGGCTACTCTACCAACGGGCAAAGAACCGCCCTCTTCCACGATATGATCCACAAAGAGATCGAGGTGTACGTCGATGACATGATCGTTCACTCAAAGGGATCGACGGACAACACCTCACGTACTCCGAGAAAATTCTTCAATCGCCTCCGAAAACACTCAATGAGGCTTAACCCCGCCAAATGCACATTTGGGGTTAGCCGAGGCAAGGTTTTGGGATACATGGTCACCGAGAGAGGCATCGAGGTTGATCCTCAAAAGATCAAGGCTATCATCGAAATGAGACCACCGCAAACTCGTACAGAGGTGAAAAGCTTCATGGGCCGCCTACGCAATATATCGCCCGCTTCGTCAACCAATTGACCTCCATGTGCGAGCCAATCTTCAAATTGATGAAGAAGAACGCCGACATCGAATGGAACTCGAATGCCAAGATGCCTTTGAAAAATAAAAGCATACCTTGTGAGTCCTCCGATTCTCTCGTCCTCCCCACGAGGAAAAGCCACCGTTGCTATACCTAATCGTGACCGACACCGCAGCTTGGAGCCATGCTCGTCAAGAAAAGAAGGAGTCACGGGTCGAAAACGCCATCTACTTCGTCGCCGAAAGTTTCAAGGCAAATAACTCAATTACTCACCTCGAGAAAACCTCGCGCAGCCTGTATGGGTTGTCGGGAAACTACGGCACTACATGCAGCCGCACACGCACACTTGGTTTCCAAAATGGACCAGCCAAATACCTCTTCGACAAACCATCTCTCGTCAATGAGGCTCGCCAAATGGTCTTTCTTCCTAGCGGAATTTGACATCAAGTACGTAAACCAAAAGTCAATCAAGGGACGGGCCATGGCCGAACAACCGGGCCGATTTCCCAACCGACGAGGCTCGAGGCCCCGAACCACAATTTCCAGACGAGGGAATCTTCACAATCGAAAGCGAAAATCGATGGCAACCGTTCTTCGACTGAGCAGCCTAACAAAAAGGGAAACGGCATCGGTATGCTCTTGGTGGATCCCAAGGACGAGCACACCCCAATTGCTATAAAGCTCAATTTCGAGGTAACCAACAATGCCGCCGAATATGAAGCTCGCGCCGCCGGACTACAAGCCGCACTCGAGAGGAATGTCCGTAAACTCGAAGTTTATGGGGACTCACTTGATCATCAACCAAGTCTCCAACAAGTGGAAAACCATAGACCCGGCTTGCAAAAATACCATGCCCGCATGGAGGACCTCATCACACAATTCGAAGAGGTCACCTTCCATTACTTGCCAAGAGACCGAAACAGTTTGCATGCCTTAGCCACCTTGGCCTCCTCAGGAAATCCCCGAAGGAAAAGCAATCAAACCCTTCAAAGTCGGACGAAAGGAAATTCCCGCCTACCGTTGTGAGATCGAACCGTAACCTAAGCCCGTCAATGAGCCACGGTATAACCAGATCTTCCAATACCTCAAGAACTGGGAAACCACCTTCATGAACAAGGAAGACCCACACACGTAAGGGGTCAAAACCAAGAGCATCATGGCCCTAAAACGCCTTGCCTCTCACTTCGTCATCCTCGGGGACATGCTATACAAGAAACGCTACCACGGGCCACTCCTACGCCGCATCGCCCAAGAAGAAGCAAACAAGTTCATGAACGAAGTCCACAATGGGGCTTGCGGTCCCCACATGAACGCCGTGAGCCCCGATGCAAATCATTCTCGTGGATGGGCTACTACCGGATCTCCATGGAGGCGCATTGCATCCACTTTGTCCGAAGCCGCGACAAGTGCCAACGGTTCTCCAACCTCAATCATCTCGCCGCCCCACGATCTCTACCGCATGACTACACCTCGCCCTTTGCCACTGGGGAATTGACGTCATCGGGAAAATCGCTCCGCCAGCAAAGAACTGGTCACGAAGTTCATCTTAGTAGCCATCGACTACTTCACCAAATGGGTCGAAGCCAAGTCCTACAAGGTACTCACCTCCAAGAAGGTCGCGCATTTCCTCAAGGAAAACATCATCTCGCCGATACGGCATCCCAAATGAGGTCATATCGTACAACGGCTCACACTTCCGAAGGGGAATTCGACTGCATCGCCGGGCTGAATTCAAGATCACACGCCACAAATCTTCTCCCTACCGGCCACAAACAAACGGCGCCGTGGAAGCAAAGAAACAAAACCCTCGAACGGATCATCCGAAAATGACCACCCGAGGACGAGATTGGCCCGAGAAGCCGCACCTTGCACTTTGGGGCTACCGCACATCCGCCGTAATACCACGGGAGAAACCCCATTTGCCCCGACATACGGATGGAAGCAGCCCTTCCCATCGAGCCGGAAATTCCCTCACTCCGAGTGCCGCTGGAAAATGACATCAACGAAGTCGAATGGCTCCGGCCGACATGACGAATTGGCTCGCTAGACGAGCGACGACTAAAGGCCATGGAACACGTCCGAGCCTATCAAAGCAGATGGCTAGAGCTTTCGACAAGAAAGTCAAATCCCGAGACATCGTGGAAGGTGACCTTCAGTACTCAAAGAAAAGCCTCCCACTCGAACCAACCCATCGGGAAAATGGGAACCCACATGGATCGGCCCTTTCGTGGTTCAAAAGATCTTCTCCTGGAGGCGCCATGAAGCCGATGCACCTAGACGGCAATCCCTTCATGAATCTAATCAACTAAGCAAACTTCGCAGATACTTCGCCCGAAGAAGAACAACAGGCATCTCTTGGCACTCCATGTAGTGTCGAACTACGCAGCACTCCGAGCCCTCTAGTCCGGGGAACGTAGGCAACCTTAATTGGTCCGGTCTAAAAATACACAAAAAGTCAAAAGTTTGAATGTCAATCAAGACCTCCATCAAGCTACGCACTTTTCAAGAACACGCCCCAAAGCCCACCTCGACCAAGTCAAACGACGGCGGCAACATCAAAGGACATCCGAGGGTCACTCAAAGATCAAACGACCGACTCATGTCCGCTTCCAAGCCAGGGCTTGTCTTCGCCTCACGCGCTTCAAAAAAAAAAAGAGCTCGAGCAAGGGCTCACAAAAAAAAAATATAAAAAAAAAAGAGAGCTCGAGCAAGGGCTCACAAAAAAAACAAAACAAAAGAAGCTCAAGCGTAAGCCGCAAAAAGAGGTCAAGAGCCCGACGCCAACAAGAGGCAAGGAAGCTACGAAAAGACCGTCAAAACGACTTGTCAAGGGAGCATTCAACCTCTCACCAAGCACAAAGCCTCAAAGAAAGGGGATTGCCGTCATGGCCTGCATCGCTTCGGGCCCACAAATGCAATGTAAAAGTCCAAAGATGGACGCCGACAAAGTGCACAAATGTAAGCAAAGGCAAAACAAGAGATCTTGCGTCTCGACAAAGCTTTAAAAGTAAATCACAAATCACTAACGGTTACAACATTTCTTGATGAGTTCAAGCACGGTCTACTCTCAAGTTCACAACATGCTAAAAGACAAATTTAATACATTTAACTAATAATGTGTTTGCAATGCAATGAATGGATACCTAGGAGGTCATTCCGCGCCATCCGCGCTTGTCCCTCGCCATTCTTTCCTTTCTTCCTCGTCCCCGGCGAGTCTTCTTTCGCTTCACGTGAACCAACTCGCGTCTCTCGCCCGAGATCCGGGGTCCTCCCCGTAGAGTCAAACAATCCAAAGAGCTCTCGTGGCTTCATTCGCCCGTGCTTCGGCCGGATCTCCTCCCCGCGAGTCCGTAAAAGAGGACCTCTCCCCGTCGCCGGTCAACTCTAGTCTCGTAGTCAAACAAAGTGTCTCCCGTCACATCCAAAGGGTCGACTGTGCTTCGAACTCCTAAGGCAATAGCTACTACGGCAACCGGGTCCTGTAATCGCTACACGCCGCTTCTCCAAGACCACTTGGGACCGCCCAACACGCCGCTCATACCAAAGCCGATACCGAGTCGTCAATACAACGCTCCCGACGTCTAAGGAGTACCACAGAGGGAAAGCGGAATACTTCCATACCCTCGTAAAATACAAGAAGGCACCCGAAGCCGCCATACAAAGAGGAACTACCTCCGCAAAGAGCAAGGTCATCCCAGCCAACAAAGGCTCCCGCTTCATCCCAAACCGCCGGGAAACAAGCGACGGAATATAGAAGGAGGACCAAGACAAACCCGGAACTCGACAACGTAGGACCCTTCCCCGCAAGATCCTCCTGGTCTCAATCCTCCAGCCAAGGAACCCACCAAATGGGATCTCGATGCGTACTAAGCCGTGCCATCCATCTCTCCCAGCGTGACCGATCCATATCCAACACAAGAGGTCGCCGAGCAAATGACCACGGGCTAAACGACGTCTGAGCCTCTGACATGGCCCGAAGTCTCTCTCGCAGCCCACAAGGTGAGCAAAGCGGGCTTCCTCTCATAAAACGATCCCCGCCGCTGACGGTCGATACCATGAAGAGTCTCCCCAAAGACCAACGGGACAATATCCTCTCCACTCGCAAAGCGTCTCTACCACATCTAGCAAAGCGCCATCACAAATGCCAAGGGAACCGACTGAAAAGCGTCGCCATCACGCACAAGGCAAATACATCCCAAGAGACGTCACTCATCATCAACCATGAACCGCTCCGGCAGCTCGTAAATGTCGATATGACCCGAATCAAGGATCATGCCCCGCACTTCTTCCAACGAAGTACGAAGAAAGTCTCGCAAGCTTCACGCTCACCACAAAGACCACCAATCAAAGGAAGCGAGATGGCCTCCACCTCCGGCCCTCCAATCAAAGCCCGAAAATCCTCAAAAGTGGGCACCATTTCATTATAGGAGAAACAAGACACGTGCCTCCTAACATCCCGTAACTTCACGGCAGCCTCGCAACAAATCCCAATCAGAACCAACTCCTTAAAAGACCAAACCGAGCAAAGACGAAACCTTACCTCGAAAGCCCGTCTCTCGATGCCTCATACGGCGCCGCATCCACATTTTCAACCGCTCAAGGAAGTGTGCTTGCCTCTCCCGCGAAAGCCTCGGCAAAATTCTAGGGACGTACGAAGAATCCATGGCAAAAATGGAGGTTCCTAGAGAAAATGGGGAAGAAAGCTCGAAAATGGCCGCAAATGGGGAAATGAGGAAGAACCAGACACCGGAAAGCATTTATGTCCTTCCCAAAAGCAAGGTTGGTCCGTACGGACCTCTTTGCATGCTAGGTATGTCCGTACGGACCTCCTTGCAAACAGAACCCATTTCCCCAAAGAACAAGACAACAACCACCGCCCTCAAAGAAACCTTGCTCCAAACCGCCCAAACACTGACAAAGCCATTCCCGCAAACAAACACTACCCACAAACACACTCTCAAACTCACGTGGCATGCACAAAATAAAAATAATAATAGCAACAATTTCTAGGACAATTCCCGGAATCACAAAATTGACATTACATCTTAAAATAAAATGCCGTTTGCCGTGCAAATACAAGTGTTTTATTACAGTACCCATAAATGTCTCTGTTGCTAAACAAAAAAAAAGAGGGATATGAAAAGAGGGAAAGCAAATGAATACTAATCGACTCCTCAAGCATCATCATCCTCGCCAAGGTCCTCCAGAGAGAAGTCTGGCATCCCAAATAACTCGCCCGTCACATCCTCGTCGCCGAATACCGAGCACCCACGGGAGGCTCCCACGAAAAGTACTCGAAGGATCAAATCCGGCGAAAGGATCAAAGAAAGAAGGCTCGAGGAACCCTCACCCCGTGCGCCATGCGGAGGCATGAACCGATAAAAGGGCCGCTCCTCGAAGGCCCCGCAGCCTCCCGAAGACGTCCCCGGCATCCATGCTATGCCGCCTCAAAGGTCCCTCCCGCCGCGGCTCCGGCCGCTCTAGGCGGAGGAACGCCTACTGCAGTGCCTCGAAGGCATAGGCTCGTACGCCGGCACGCGTCGCGAAGACCGGCAAGATATCTTCGAAGCCATCTTCTTCGCAAACGACCTCATCGCCACGTAACGGCGAGTCAACATATCATAAGCTCTCCCCGGACTCCGCACCAACAAGCGCCCAAGGAAACGCTCAAAGAATACAGCTTATACTCAACAACAAAAAGAGAAAAATACGTAAAAGATGCCAAGATGGAAAAGAGTCAAGACACTCACCGATCTATCTGGTCCACTCAGTATGCAGCAGAGCTCCGCTCCGGAACGGGCATGTACACCCTCCTCCTCGATCCGTCCCCGCGACATACGTGAAATCCGGCCCCGCATCGGAACCTTCGGGAGCTCGCGGCGCCCTCTCTCTCCCGCGCGCACTCCGCGGCGTCCCGCCTTCCTCCTCACGAAGGCCCCGTACTCCTCTCCATACAAGATGAACTCCTCGGCGCCGACACCGCCAAGGTACCTCTCGAAATTGAGCACGTCCATGTCCCGGAATCAAGCATCCCAAAGGGAGGGTCCCTCTGAGCCACGGGAAGCACACCGGGGCCATGCCGCTGTAAGACCCGCTCCCGTGTACATGACATCACAAGTCAAGCCCCGCAAAGATCTTCCGCCGCGCATTGTCACCTCGGGAGCCCTCAAACTCATCCCCTCATACCGAGCCCACGGGAACAAGACGAACTCCCTCCGGCTACCCTCTCCAGACGCTCCCGCACATCCCCGTAGGCGATGGTGAGCTTCCCCGTCGGTCCTCCTCTTCCTTGCCGTACGAGCCCACCTCAAAGATAGCAGTGGTACGCAAAGAATGCTGGATCTCTATCCCACGGGAAGCACCGGAAAACCTCATAAAACCACACCCGTGACAAAAACAGAGAAGGCTCAAGCAAAAGACAATGGAGAAATGACAAGTTGCTAAATCAAAAAAAAACAAAGAATAAACTCATACCTCCAGAGCAAAGTCAAAACAAAGCCAACGAATGGCCACACCCCCGGCTAAACCGGTCCAAGGAGAAGTAGAGCTCACCAAGCCTCGCTCGCCTAAGCAATGTCGCTGCACCCTATCCAGGTCAATCAAGCTCTCCAACAGAGCAAAGGGAGCCGCGGTCGCGTGGTTCGAGAATAAAGTCTCTGACAAGCATACCACAAAAAGGAGCGCGCTAACCGCTCCGCCGTCACCCGGCTTCTGCACTCTGATGTAGGCCCCACATGCCGTAATCTTCGCCTCCACGTCACTATACAACATGCCTGTGCCCCCGCGAGGACGAGGCTCAAAGCCCAACAGCAGCCAAGACCACATCGGAGATCATATCCCTCCACCGCACCGGCCCTCCTCAAGGAAAGCCCGTTAATCGCAAAGAAAGTCTGGCCGGCGTCACCGTCACCTCTCCCCACCAGATGGAAGGTGTGGGTGGTATCCCACCGCACTCGTAAAGGCCAAGGAAGACGCTCTTGTTCTTCCTCGTGTCGAAACCCCACTGTGTTCTCAACGAACACACCTGTGCCGTAAGCGTAGACCAGCCTCCGGACTCGGCCTACCGTCCACAGAAATATCAGCATCCGCCGCCATTACCAACAACAAATTTCGAGCGATCCCCGAGTCTTCATCCTCTCGCCTTCCCGCCATAAGCTCCCGCATCTTGCAGGTAAACACAGCAAAGGTACGTCAATCACAGTACTTAATATAAAACAAAGGCACATATAACCCGTCACAAAACACGGCATATATTGCACATAATTTTCACATACATATAATTTTTCCATGTAACCCGTCACAAAACACGGCACACATATTGCACATAATTTTCACATACATATAATTTTTCCATGTAACCCGTCACAAAACACGGCACATATATTGCACATAATTTTCACATACATATAATTTTTCCATGTAACCCGTCACAAAACACGGCACATATATTGCACATAATTTTCACATACATATAATTTTTCCATGTAACCCGTCACAAAACACGGCACACATTGCACATATTTTTCACATATAACCCGTCACAAAAACACGGCACATATTGCACATATTTTCCCCACAAAGTCCGTCACCCAAAAACATGGCACACACGGCACGACACATATGCATAACACATTTTTCAAAAACCCGTCCCTACACGGCACACTCTTTCAGACAAAACCCGTCACAAAACACGGCACATGTCACATTTTTTCACAAAAATTATCACTACACGATAATTTTTCTCATAATGTACATTCATAAATAGCATACGGTACAAAACACCAAAGCATGCATTTCATTAGAGAGGCACTTTATTTTCACAAATAAAAGCTAATCTACACATTTTTGCACAAAATACACATACCCACAATTTTTACATGTCCATTTTCAACAATTCATCAAGAATTTCACAAAAAAGGCATAAAAAAAAAAAAAAATAACAAAAAATTCAAAAATGCGAAAAACTAAAACCTAGTTCTAGCATTCAAAAATTCGAGCAGGGAATCAAAACGGAGCGGATTTCTTACCTCCCCGACGTTCATAGAGCGACGATTGTGCACCTCCGGATTCGGATACAAGACATCCGGGTTCTTCGAAGATGGAACGAACGAAATCCAATTCCTTTGGAGCTCCATCCGTTGCTCGACCACCTCGATCGCGCTGACGACGACTCCTTCGAGATCCTTCCGCCATTGCAAGCGATTCAAGCGAAAAATGGAAGATTTTGGTAAAAATGGAGGATTTTTCTCTCTCTCTCGCCCGGTTCACGAACCGGAAATGGGAAATGAAGGGGAGCCTCGGTTTTTTAACCTTGGCCAAAACTGGGAACCGCAAAAAACCAAGGTGGTCCGTACGACTGACCTCTTTTTGCATCCGTGTTGGTCCGTACGGACCTCTTTGCAAGGGGTGGCCAAATTACTTTCCTCGCCCTTATAATCTTTGCCCCCGGCCGTCCTAAGGCCTTTTCCAAAGAAATCCAAGTGCAGAATGGTCCCTAACCCTTCAATTCAACCACTGGCCGTCAACGTAAGACCGGTCCTCGCCCACTTCAACGGCAATTCAACCACCGGCCGTCATCGTAAGACCGGTCCTCGCCCACTTCAACGGCAATTCAACCACCGCCCGCTCAACGGCAATTCGAGAAGGAGCCAACACCTCCCAAAGACGTAATATCAAGGCACAAGACGCTCCAAACGCTCAACGGTAATTCAACCAACGCCCAAGCTCAACGGGCAATTCAAGAAGGAGCCAACACCTCCCAGCACGAATATCAAGGCGCAAGACGCCTCCAAACGCTCAACGACAACTCAACCACTGGCCCTCAAAAGAGGTCCGAAGTCATCTTCCCAACAGAAAAGGGCCCCTACAGGGTCATGCATCCCCAGCAATTCAAGCACCGGCCATCAACGTAAGACCGGTCCTCGCCCACTTCAACGGCAGCGCAAGCACCGGCCATCAACGTAAGACCGGTCCTCGCCCACTTCAACGGCAGCGCAAGCACCGGCCATCAAAGTAAGCCCGAGCTCCTCCCCAACAAGTCGAAAGGGAAGTCATACAAGACTGCATATCCCCAGCACCGGCCATCATCCTTGCCCACTCAACGGCAAAACAAGCACAAGAAGGAGCCAACACCTCCGAGTACAAGTCCCAAGGCACGAAGCGCCTCCAAAATGCCAAATGGTGAAGCAATCACCGGCCGTCATCCTTGCCCACTTCAACGGCAACGCAAGCACCGACAGTCATCGTAAGTCCAACCTTCTACTCAACATGCAAAAACACAAAGGCATCGACGTCTCTCGAAGCACAAGGCAGCCACGCCTCCACAAATGCGGCTAGAAGACGATTCAAAGTCCTCGCGCATTACATCAAACTGCGGCTAGAAGACGATTCAAAGTCCTCGCGCATTACATCAACTGCGGCTAGAAGACGATTCAAAGTCCTCGCGCATTACATCAACTGCGGCTAGAAGACGATTCAAAGTCCTCGCGCATAACATCAACTGCGGCTAGAAGACGATTCAAAGTCCTCGCGCATTACATCAACTGCGGCTAGAAGACGATTCAAAGTCCTCGCGCATTACATCAACTGCGGCTAGAAGACGATTCAAAGTCCTCGCGCATTACATCAACCGCCGCCAGAAGACGATTCAAAGTCCTCCAGCGTGGCACCCACCGCCGCCAGAAGACGATTCAAAGTCCTCCAGCGTGGCACCAACCGCCGCCAGAAGACGATTCAAAGTCCTCCAGCGTGGCACCAACCGCCGCCAGAAGACGATTCAAAGTCCTCCAGCGTGGCACCAACCGCAATCAGAAGACGATTCAAGTCCTCACAGCTATCCCCGGCCCGGAAGGCCTTAAACCACCCGATTAGGAAAATCGTAAAATTTCCATCCCAGGACGCCACCATGTCCTCACAATTGACCTCGACGGTCACCACATCTTAGGACACCACCACGTCCTTACCACTGAACTCGGCGGTCACACAACACTTCAGGGCACCACCACGCCCGCACTCACAAATTCACGACCTCTGAACTACGACCTGTAACGATGTGTTGCCTTTTTCGCGGGAAAAATTCGATTTTTGCGTTTCTTTGAAAAACCAAATAAAACCGGAAAAAACGGAGTCGCCACGCCATTTTAATTTTGAAGGGCCAAAACTTTGAAAAAAGCCCGAGATCAGAGATTTAGGTTCGGAGGTCATGTTACGCGTCGGGAAGGACGTTAGTGTGCACCCGACGCGCCTCGTAAAAACGAGTCTTCCAAGCTGAAAATCATTTGTGTGTGTGTGCGTGTGTGTGTTTTGGCCAAAATAAGTTGAAACTGGAAAAAGTAAAAATTGGGATGTCTTTTTAAGACTTTAAACTGATCCCATGATTTTTTGGAGAATTTTTGGTTTGAGATTTGGTACTCAAAAAACCTTTTGAAGTTGAGAAGTCACTTCTGCCAGAAGGAAATGGCAGCAGACACCTGATTTTGAAATGGATTCAAGGGTCCTAAAACTTCATAATCTGGATGAACTCAGAGAATGAAAGTTTCTCTAGACTCCTTGAATAAACTTTGTGTGAAAGAAATTTCCATTTTGGAGAAGATTTGAGGGGTCAAAACCTTCTGGAAACCTCAGATATGAGATCTGGATTCCCAGAAGCTGATGAACTAGCCTCTGAAAGAAAAATTGAAAAGAGGAGTTTTACTCACCCAAAAAAATAAGGTAAAAATATGTCTGGAAAGCTCTGGATGTTGGCTACAAAAAGTGTTTTGTAGTCAACACCAAATTCCAAGTTCATCTGTGTCCAAAAATTAAGACCATGGACTGAGGTCTGAGAAATTTGCTACTGGACAGCAACTTCTCAAGAAAGAAAATATGATTTTAAGGGGGGTTTTGCATCCATGCTTGTCCCCATTTCCCTAGGTTTTGGTTAGTGATCACTAGACATTTTAGTGGTGAATCAACTATACCAAACCATCCTTGGGGTACATTAGGACTAAGCATTTCATTTGCTTGGGGAGGGGGATTTTACCCTTTGAAATCAAGATTTAGTGCTTGAAAATGGTTTTTTAGGGTTTTGAAAGTGCATTTTTGCAAGTAAGCAAGAAAAGCTTTGAAAATAATGTTGATCTTTGTAGAAGATCATCCATGGAGATGGTCTTCCATGGTGATCTTCTTAGATCTAGAGAAAAAAGATGAAAGAACTACATCTTGTAGTTTGAAGATGCATGCATGGATGAGATTTAGGGTTAGGAAGAAGAGGGTTTACCAATCTTCCTTGTGTTCTTGAGTGTTTGGCTTGAGTGTATGAGTGTTTAGGGCTTGAATATGAGAGTGAGTGGATGAGTATGAGTTGGGAAAGATTGGAGAGAAAAAGGTGACAATTCTTGAGAATTCTCACTGTTTTCTCTCTATATTTCGCCAGAGGTTCGTTGCATTTGTGTTCTTCCTCCTTCATTTCTGTGACTGGAGGGCTCAATTTATAGCCCTCTGAAAATTACATACTTGTCCGCGCGGATAGGATCGCAAAAATGCGTGCAATCGTTCATTAAATGCACTTCACTTTGGACAAGAAGAATAATCTTTTTCAAAATTCAAATTGACCAAACCAGTTTTTGTTTCCAAAGCATTGCTATATTTGGTTTTCTTCATTTGTTTTTCTTTTTTGAGATTCTTTTTAAGGTTTAACCTTAAATAACAATGCCCATTTTACCCTCACTTTGTTAGGAAAGTTAGGATAGTTAGGAATGTTAGTAATTGTTATAACTTTCGTTAATTTTATAACGAAAATTCTAACAAGCTCAAATTGGAGCACTTACGAGCCCCTCGGCGACGGCGCTTCAAGGAAGCGGGTCGTCGATAAGAGTAAGGCTCCATATTTGGCAGATGATCGAGTGATCGGGTGGCTCGAACCTAGCGATAGGCTACCTACGTATCCCGAATGGGAATCAAGCGGCCGTAGTTCGGGTCTTTGACCCCGGAGATGATGGCGTTTTAGGTGCCTCGAACCCGGTGAGCGAGTTCTACGCCTGCTACCGGAAAGAAACTTTGCTGGGGATAAGAGATGACCATTTTTGGTCTGATGGCTATCCGCTCTGCTGGGGATAGGAATGACCATTTTCGGTCTGACGGGTATCCGCTCTGCTGGGGATAGGAATGACCATTTTCGGTCTCTGCTGGGGATGATTGCGATTTATCGCTTTCTAGTGATAGCGTCTTAGGTGCCTCAAACCTTGGAGATGGCGTTTTAGGTGCCTCGGACCTTGAAGATGGTGGCTTTTTAGGCGCCTCGGACCTTAATGATGATGGCTTTTTAGGCGCCTCGGACCTTAATGATGATGGCTTTTTAGGCGCCTCGGACCTTAATTTGAAATGGCCTTTCGGTGGACTTCGTCTGCTGCCGAAGGAGAGGGTGACCGTTTTGGTCGAGGGGCTGGACCTAATGATAGGCTACCTACGTATCCCTAGCGGGAATCAAGCCCTTTCGTAGTTCGAGTCTTACTCGAGATTCCGTTGGCTTTTGGGATTCCGTTAACTTTGCTGGGGATTTCGTTAGCCTTTGCTGGGGAAAATCGACGTATTCGCCTGGGGAATTGGTCTTACGTTTGATCGCCGTTGGATGATTTTGATGAAAGATACGGATCTCGTTATCTTTCTCTGGCACCTGGCCTTACGTTTGATCGCTGGGTAATTTTGATGAAAGATACGGATCCGTTATCTTTCTGGGCACTCTGCCTTACGTTTAATCCGGGAAGGATTTTGATGAAAGATACGGGATCTCGTTATCTTTCTCGAGGCACTCTGGCCTTACGTTTGACCGCCGGGAAGGATTTTGATGAAAGATACGGGATCTCGTTATCTTTCTCGAGGCACCTTGCCTTACGCTTGATCGCCGGGAGTAATTTTGATGAAAGATACGGATCTCGTTATCTTTCTCGGCACTCTGCCTTACGCTTTGATCCGCCGGGGCAATTTTGATGAAAGATACGGATCTCGTTATCTTTCTCGGGCACTCGGCCTTACGTTTGATC
Source organism: Adenophora triphylla var. japonica (assembly GCA_022495995.1). Classification (NCBI taxonomy): domain Eukaryota; kingdom Viridiplantae; phylum Streptophyta; class Magnoliopsida; order Asterales; family Campanulaceae; genus Adenophora; species Adenophora triphylla. The sequence continues at coordinate 360,227 of JAFEMH010000166.1, read as the reverse complement.
GCCGGGGTAATTTTGATGAAAGATACGGATCTCGTTATCTTTCTGGGGCACTCGGTCTTACGTTCGATCGCCGGGGCAATTTTGATGAAAGATACGGATCTCGTTATCTTTCTCGGGCACTCGGCCTTACGCTTGACCGGGGTAATTTTGATGAAAGATACGGATCTCGTTATCTTTCGGGGCACTTTGCCTTACGTTCGATCGCCGGGAAGATTTTGATGAAAGATACGGATCTCGTTATCTTTCTGGGCACTCGGCCTTACGTTTTTACTTGCCGGGAAGATTTTGATGAAAGATACGGGATCTCGTTATCTTTCTCAGTGGCACTCGATCTTACGTTTGACCGCCGGGGTGATTTTGATGAAAGATACGGATCTCGTTATCTTTCTCGTGGCACTCGGTCTTATGTTTGATCACGGGTAATTTTGATGAAAGATACGGGATCCGTTATCTTTCTCGGGGCACTCGGTCTTACGTTTGATCGCCGGGGAAGATTTTTGATGAAAGATACGGGATCTCGTTATCTCTCTCGGGGCACTCGGCCTTACGTTTCGACTCCCGGGTAATTTTGATGAAAGATACGGGATCTCGTTATCTTTCTCGGGCACTCGGTCTTACGTTTTATCCGGGGGATGATTTTGATGAAAGATACGGATCTCGTTATCTTTCTGGGGCACTCGGTCTTACGTTTGACCGCCGGATGATGATTTGATGAAAGATACGGATCTCGTTATCTTTCTCGGCACTCGGTCTTACGCTTTTATCGCCGTGGGTAATTTTGATGAAAGATACGGGATCTCGTTATCTTTCTCAGGGCACTCGGTCTTACGTTTGACTGCCGGGGGTAATTTTGATGAAAGATACGGGATCTCGTTATCTTTCTCAGGGCACTCGGTCTTACGTTTGACTGCCGGGGGTAATTTTCTTGACAAGGGGCTGACTTTGGTTAACTTAACTTTGGTTAACCTTGTCAAGTTGGGGACTGAATTGCAGAGTCCTGAAATTTTAAGGGGCAAAAGGGTCATTTTGACCCTTGCAATCTCATCCGCGCGGATAGGGATGGAAAGTCAGGGGTATTAATTAGGGCCAACGCCCTTCTCCTTCCCCATTCAGTTTTTTGAAACTGTCGAGAGCAGAGAGAGAGAAGCCGAGGAGAACAGCCATTTTTGGCCTAGGAGCTTCAAAATTCGTCCGATTTCTTCGATTTTTCGAGCGATGGAACACGGGGAAGGCGCTTTTCAAGGCCAAGGACGTGGTCCCATAGCGGAGAGGCGATTGGAGCTCGTCCGGATGAGGAGGCATTACAATCTTTCGCAGTCGGTCGAGGAGGAGCATTACCCCGATGCTTGGCAACATTGGGCTTCGGATCCGCATCTCCGAACGGTATATTTCGAATCCTCTTGATCCTCTTGTCGATTTCTTGTTTGAAATTTTTGGGTGATTTTTGAATATATTTTTTTTTTGAATATTGAATATTGATATTGATGATATGCAATGTTGCAATGAATTTGTGAGTGTCCCAAAAATGTGCATTTTGCTTGGGAAAAAGAATTGGCATTTTTGCCATTTTTTTTTTGTATCCGAAATTGCATGTGAAAATTCGAGAATTATAATTGTTTTTTTTTTGAAATTGAATATTGCATGTTCTTGATGATGATGATTTTTTTTTTGAAATTGAATTTTGATATTGGTGAATGATGATGCAATGCATGCATTTTGTTTGGAAAGAATGGGCATTTTGCCAATATGAGATGTATGTTTAGGATTTTTTTTTTTGAAAAGTGGGACGGATTTTTCCTCCCGTTGTATGTAAGATGGATGATATGCATGTATGCATTTTTTTTTTTTTGAAAATGGGACGGAGTTTTTACTTCCGTAGGAATGCATCCTCTTTTTTTTTTGATGAATGCATTGGGACTTGCAAATTGTTTTCTTTCATGCGAGAAAAATGGGGCTATGCTCATTGTATGCTGTTATGCTGTCGAAATTTTTTTTATGTAAATGCAAAGGCAATCTTTTGACATTTTCTCTTTTTTTTTTTAGGGCGGAAACCGTTTTGTGACGGAGCAACTGAACAAGATGAAGACTCGAGGATCGGTGGAGTCTGTGATTGACTTGTGGGACCGGCTTCCGAATGCGGGCCGAGGAGCTTTGCCGAGTCCGAGACAGATCGTTGTCGAGACGGGGCTCTGGGAGTTTGTCGAGTGCTTGAGGGGACTGGTCAAGTTCCCTAAGTGCAAGGGCTTGATGTTTGCTCTGGCGCAGCACTGGTGGGACGCGACCCACACCTTCCACTTCTTCTGGGGCGAGGCGACTGTTACGCCTTCTGACTATGCTGCGATCACGGTCCTGTCTCTTCAATGGACGCAGATTGAGTGGAGAGATGGCTACGTGACGCGGACCTCAGACCTTTCTTGGATTTTCCCCTATTCCCAAAAAGGGGATGGGGATGGAGTATGCCGTGGTCTTTGGCAAGATTGTGGAGACCATCGCGAGTTACGAGGCTGGGGAGGATAGGTTTAGCGCCGAGCAGATTGCTAGGTCCTTCCTCTGGTTTACCTTTTCGAGCACGCTCTTTGGGCATGCTGAGGGGACGGCAGTCTTTGCCTTGCCGAGGTCCTTGGAGGACATGGAGACGGTTGAGATATTTCCCGGGGGAGGCCGGCCGGGCCGAGCCAGATTCGCTCTTGATAGATACAAATGAAGGCCGTGAGCTCCCCAGATCTTCGAGTTTGCCTGGAGGTATAAGCTCTCTTTTTGCTTTCCCTCTTTCCTTTTGAGCACACACTTCTATTTGCACCGGATTGATTGGATTTTTACCTTCGCAGTATGGGCGTTGGAGTTTTTCCACGTCACGGTGTGGAGGCAAACCCGAGGCGTACGTTGGGCGTATCCGGCCATGCAGCCTTGGTCCAAGCATGCCCGGGAGAAGATAAGCTCCAGGCGACGACTCTCGTGTACGCGGATTGCCTTCCTTTGACGGAGGCCGAGACAGATGAGGGGATGATATTCTTCCCCGGGATCGCTTTGAGGTAGCGGCACCAAGGGCGCCGAGATCCGGACAAAGGCAGCGGAGGATTTTGAGGGGCCCGACTTGCGACGCCTACTATCTCGGGAGAGAGGGTGACGCGCGCATGGCGTGAACTCGCCTCGAGGACACCGGTGGAGCCTCCCGCCGATATGATGCACTCCGAGCGATCGGTCCGTGACTGGGATGATTACCGAGCAGCCGCACTTCTGACTTCGTGGCGATTGAGCCGTATGCGACGTTCGTCTCGAGGAGGCCGAGGATGCCTCAGCTTTCGAGAGGGAGGGGCTTGGGATCCCGCGGTACCCTCGGACGGATTTTTCCTACATCCAGGATGGGGTCCGATTGAGGGTGCAGATCCTCGCCCCGAGCGGCTTCCACGAGCTTTCCGGCCTCGTCCGGGTATGAAGGTATGGCTTCACCTTTTCCCCTTCTTTTCTTTCTTTTGTTTCATCATCTCTAGCATCACTTCTTTTTTTTTTGACGCTTTTGCAGTTTTCGGAGGTGGTCGCGAGACACCGACGAAGCAAGTGATCGGAGCCAAGAGGTTCATACGGAGGATGGTTGCCATGGGCACCTCGTGCTAGGGCGAGGAGACCACGGCCGGCACTCCGTCCGACGGGAGGCTTCTCCTATTCCCTGAGACTTCTTCCGAGACCCCTCTTTCTCCTCTCATTGATCACCGCGCGGCACCGCCTTCGGATCACGTCATTCTTGGGGATCCGCACGGGCAGTGGACACGTTCGGCGGCATGGTGGTTCGTCTCCGTATGTTCGTGAGTCGGACGCCTTCACCTTCGGATTCGATTTCTTCAGTGGGATCCGGGTTTACCCTATCGTAGTGTGCCTTGGTCCCGACGAGCCTCTTTCTCGGAGATGAGGACGATTCTGAGCCCGAGACTTTCAGGGCTCCTGACGAGGCGGGCCCGAGTCGCAAGAGGGGCCGGGGGGAGACATCGGGTGCTGGAGACTCCGATTGATTTTTTATTATTTTTTTTTTTTAGATTTAGATTTGTACAGATCATGCACATTTTTTTTTTTTTGATGTAATAATTTAGGATTTTATTTATGTTTGTTTGTTGTTTTTTTTTTGTACACTCTCCTTTTTTTTTTGGAATGTAATAATTTAGGATTTTATTTTATGAATGCAATGCAATATGAATGCAGTGTTGCATGAGCCTTGTTTTTTTTTTTTTTGCAAGGGTGTTTGGTATATGGACTGGGTTGGGGAGGATTTTTGCACAAGTTTTCGAGCAACCGGGACGGAATATTCCCTTTTGGTGTAGCACTTGGACCAGTTGCAGATTTTTCGATGGGGAGCAAACGTATCCGCGCGGATGGGGACAAAGATTCGACACCGTCCTTTGGTTTTGCTTTAACCTGGCTTTGCTTTATTTCAAATTCAAATATCTTCTTCAACCTCCAGCCCAAACAGCCATTTTCGGGGAGGAAGAGAGAAAAAACCATGGAAAGCCTTAGAAAAGCTCCCTCAAAATTGTCCCAAGAGTCCCAAATGTCATTTTTCAACAAGTTCAAGGATTGGTCCAGGGAAATTATGCATGAGAGAAGGTCTTTCTTTGAAGAACGGTACAAGGTACGATGCTTGTGGTCTCTCAAAGAATTGGTTCCGGATTATGACCTCTTAAGGGCTTCTTCTTCGTTTTGGGATACTAGAAGGCATGTCTTTTGCCTTTCCTTCAACGAGATTGTTCCGACTGTGGAAGAATTTCGGGCCTTGCTTGGAGGTCCGGAGGTGGAGGAGATAGCAATTCCTTTGTCCTGAGGAGCTTCTTTGTTGACAAGTTGTGCAACCTTCTTCATCTTTCCGGAGGAAGCACGAGGCATGATCCGCGGTCCCGACCATTTTGATATTTCCGGTCTTCCCGACAGATTTAGGGGCTTAGGCTTGGTGGATGACGCCTATTGGGATGCCTTTGCACTTTGCATGTTCGACACTTTGTTCATGGTCTATTCCTTTGGGATCTGTCATCGAGCTTTACTGGATGTTGTTGTTCATTGTCGCCCGGCGTAGATGTCGTTCCTTTGATTCTTGGGGAGACTTTTCATGCTCTCGATGCATTAGCTACGGACGGCGGTACATGCACGGGGCAGCCCGCTTCTCTTGACCCCGTGGCCGATGGAGCGTTTGGGGGTTCTTCGGGAAACCTCTCGATATGATCGTGCCTCGACTTTTGCCAGAGAGGTGTCGATGTAGATTTTGATGATCGTGGGCTCGTGGGAGCGTTGGATGGCGGGTCGCCAGACTGAAGATATCGATGGTTGGTGCCTCATTGGCGATGGAGACTCGCAGGTGCTTCAGATCGGGTCCCATGTGGTTATGCTTCCGGGCTTTCACCCGCTTTCTACATTCCGCCCGGTCCTTAGGCAGTTTGGCTTGAGCAGTTCCTTTGGAGGGCTTTGATGATGTAGCCACCAGGTGGTGGCTCCTGCTTTCCATGGATGATCCCTCGGTGTTTCCATTTCTTTCCCGAGTATGGAGGCACGATGCCTTTCCTCCTCGGGTCATTCTCGGCGTCCGAGACCGGTGTTCTCGACCACTTGGTACCTGGATTGGTACGAGGGCATCCGGGAGACTCAGTGGCTATTTTGAGACGGCGTGAGGCCATTGTAGGTGCGGAGGACCAGCATCAAGCTTCGAGAGGAGGAGGGCCGAGGCGAGGGCCAACCCTCATGACCGGGAGCGGGGACGCTGTGACTGACATGAGGCTTACGTCAAGAGACAGGAGAGGAGGGCTCCTATGTTACCGCCTAGGTTACGGGAGATGAGGGATGACGCTAGGGCTACTAAGGCCCCGACAGAGGCCGGTTTGCTAGACCCCGTTCCTATACCAGAGCTTGGTAGGAGGAATACCGACATTTTTTCGGGCTCGTAAGAGAAAGACTCGGAGGGGGAAGAAGAAGGGAGAGGCCAAGAGTGGCTTGGAGTAACTTTGAGGTTTCCAAATATCCCTTTCTTGCCATGACAGTACACATCGCTTGATTATGTATCTTAGTTTTCTTTAGCAGGTTGCCGCTTGTAGGAATGAATCGGGCTTAGACTCATCAAAGAGCTTTTAACTTGTAATGAATATTTGAATTGCTTTAGAGTTTTTTTGAGACGCTTTCATGGTCTGACCAATTGTATTGATGCCAAAGTATGGCTTTTATTTGTGCTTTAGACCGACCCGTTTCCTGCTGCCTACGTTCCTCATTTTGAGGAGCTCAGTGTCTTCGTAGTTCAAACCGGTGAACTCTTTTTTGTTTTTTTTTTGTTTTTTTTTGGTGCAACCTCGTTTTTTACCTAGGCCGCCCTTTTCGGGTTTCTAACCTAGTTGGGTATTACTCTTTAGCACTCTTTTTTTTGTTGTTTTTTTTTGTTTTTTTTTTTTGTTTTTTTTTTTGGTGCAACCCTGTTTTTTACCTAGGCCGCCCTTCTCGGGTTTCTAACCTAGTTGGGTATTACTCTTTTAGCACTCTTTTTTTTTGTTTTGTGTTTGTTTTTTTTTTTGTTGTTTGTTTTTTTTGTTGTTTGTTTTTTTTTTGGTGCAACCTCGTTTTTTACCTAGGCCGCCCTTTTCGGGTTTCTAACCTAGTTGGGTATTACTCTTTAGCACTCTTTTTTTTTTGTGTTTTTTTTTTGTTTTTTTTTTATGCGTAGTATCTCGCGCAGCCTTGTCACCGTTCACCGGGTGTACAAAGGGATTCCCGTGCCGAGGTCCGCAAGTTGCATGGATCCTCGGAGAAGATCTTCTCGGACGACATATGGCCCGACCCATACAGCTCCCATTTGCCGAGAGGGTTGATACGGATCGGGGTTTTTCTTTTAGAACGAGATCGCCTTCTCGGATCTCCCGATGCTTTACTTTCTTGTCGAAGGCTCTGGCCATTCTTCCTTGGTAGGCCCGGATGTGTTCCATGGCCTTCAGTCGGCGTTCGTCTAGTAGGGCCAATTCGTCATGGCGACTCTGGAGCCATTCGACCTCGTTAATTTGGCTTTCTAGCAAAGATAATGAGCGAGGATTTCCACTCGATTGGGAGTACGGCTTCCATTCCGTATGTGAGGGCAAAAGGTGTTTCCCGCTTGCCGTTCGACTGATGTTCTCAGAGCCCCAGAGTGCTGTGTAACTTCTCGGGCCAATCTCTGCCTTGGACAGCCATTTTCCGGATGATATTTTCCAGAGTCTTGTTTGCTGCTTCGACGGCTCCGTTGGTTTGGGGCCTGTAGGGTGATGACTTGTGACGGGTTATTCGGAATTCCGCCAGCAACCTGTCACATTCCTTTTATGGATTTCCTTGAAACATAAGCGATGTCATATTCGGCCAAAAAGAACGACCATTTTGCCAATCTCATGGAGATGGAAGGCTTGTCGAACAGATATTTGATGGGGTCTATCCTTGAAACAAGATGTATCGGGTGAGACTGCATGTAGTGTTTCAATTTTCCCACTACCTGCACTCAAACCTCGCGCAAGTCTTCTCGCAAGCGAGTAATTGAGTTCGCTTCCTTGGAGCTTTCTCGCTTACGAAATAGATGGCGTTTTCGACTTTGGAATCTTTTTTTCTCTTGAGCTAGCATAGCCCCAATTGCTGTATCCGTGATGAGATATAGCAAGAGTGGCTTTTGCCGATGTGGTGGGCAGAGAATCGGGGATTCACAAGGTATGCCTTAACTGCTCAAAGGCAAGCCGACATTCCTGGGGTCCATTCTCGTGTAGGCATTCTTTTTCATCAACTTGAAGATTGGCTCGCAGATCGAGGTCACCTGATTTACAAAGCGGCTTATGTATTGCGGTCTTCCCATGAAGGATTTCACTTCGCCGTTGTCCGTGGTGGCTTCATTTCAACTATCGCCTTGATTTTCTGGGATCCACTTCGATTCCCCGTTCGTCACCATATACCCTAGTACCTTGCCTCGTCTTACACCGAAGGTGCACTTGGGCCGGATTCTGCCTCATGTCTTGTGGTCTCGAGGCGGCCGAAGAATTTTCTCAAATCAACAAAGTGCCGCCATCTAATCCTCTCGGAATGTATTATCATGTCGTCCACATAGACCTCAATTTCTTTGTGGATCATGTCATGGAACAAACAGAGCCGCCCTCTCGGTACGTAGCCCCAAAGCATTCTTTAGTCCGAATGGCATGACCGTGTAGCAAGCATGTGCCCCAAGGGGTTGTGAAGGCCGTTTTGGCTTGGTCTTCTTCGCCATTTTGATTTGGTTGTAGCGGCAAGAAACCATCGACGAAAGATTTGACTTCGTGGTTGGCCGTGGAATCTACCAAGATGTCGATGTTTGAGGGGAAATCGTCTTTTGGACTCGGCTTTGTTCAAGTCTCTCGAAGTCTACGCAAAGATCGGATCTTTCCGTTGGCCTTGGTCACCGTCACTATGTTGGACAAACCCATGTTGGGTATTCAATGACCCCGATGAACCCCGCCCGAGCATCTTTTCTATTTCCTCTTTCACTTGTAAGGACCATTCGGGCTTAATTCTTCTTAGCTTCGCATCAAGCTTGACTTCCGGGTCGAGCGGTATTCGGTGCTCAACTATGGAAGGATCGAGGCTGGCATATCTTTATAGGACCATGCGAACACATCCACGAATTCTTTTAGCAGCTCGATTAGGGCAACCCTTTCACCCTTCGAAGAAACTACCAATCTGCGTCTCTTTAGGCTCTTCCACGCTTCCCAAATTCACACTTGTCAAAATCTCTTCGGCTTGGGCTCGATTTTCCTCTTTCCTGACAACCTCGCTTAAAGATTTCTTTGATATATTGTTCATTTAATGTGTCCGCCTCTTCATCTAGTGAATCGTTATTAATCGTTTTTAGATTATTAGTTAATTCATCATTAGTTAAAGTGGCAATTAAGGGATACTCGTAAAGGTTCATCATTTCATCAAGACGAAGGGGAATACAACGTTGGCGCGTACTCGTAGTCTTCAGGGCGTGAGGCCGTCGGACGACTCGAGAGACTCGAACTCAACAATGAGAGACTCGGAGGACTTTACAAAGGTTGACACGAAAGGACGGGGACCAATCCAAGCTTGGTGATCATTTCCTCTTTGGTCGCGGACGGGCCCGAGAGAGTTTCCCAATTCTTTAGCGGCATCGCTGGTGGCTTCACAACTCGGGAAAGGCATGGTCTCGTGCTCCCTCTTCGATCGTTGCTATCATCTCTTTGTCTCGAACTGTAATCAACCGTGTTTGGCATCCGAGAACCGAGCATGTGGATGTAGGGATCTTCCTCACTGGGGGACTTCCGTTTCGCCATAATCTCGATCGCTCAATCCGTGATGTAAGGACGCATTGCGTCTCGGTGAGCGGCTAGAAAAATCTCATGTCCCATACTCGAGCGGAAAGGCTTGGCAAGTAGTGTAGTTCAAGAAGGAGGACGTCCCACACGACGTTCATAGACTCGAGCCGAGGCTATCGGTGTTTGCTGACTTTTATCATGAAAACCTCTCGCCGGCGAGGCCAAGGAATGGGTTTGCAGAATCACCGACAAATCTCGTGATTGAGGACCGGGGACTTGTGTGCTCGTATCACGGCGGTGTTCAGCATTTCCTTCCAAGACGCCTCCAAGTGTTGGAAATAGCAATTGAATTTGATGAATCGAACTTCTTCTGAGTCCGTTCGCTTGAGTGTGTCGACATAGTTGGCATTGCTTTGGATTCCAAAGGATGCCGGCGAGACTTGCCTCTTGAAGGATGTAGCCCCGGTGTTTGGCGTGGGCGTTCTTGGCTATTGTTTCCGCTTCGTTCCCTATGAGGAAACTGTCACCCCTTATGACTTCAAGGTCTCCCTGCCGGTTGATGAATTTGACGCATTGGTGGAGAGTGGAGGCTATGGCTTTCATGTGATGCAACCAAGGGCGTCCTAGTAGGGTCAGTGAACTCGGAGGGGATATCCATTACATGGAACTTTGCGGGCACCATTTGGGTTTCGTACTGAGTTCCAGAGTCACCGTCCCCGAATGGGACGAGACGAACCGTCGTAGGCTTTGGCGGTCCGGGTAGATGGGATCACGCGCCTTTCATTTATGCGGAGGGCCCTCATCATGCTGAGGGGAAGGACATTTACCGATGATCCATTGTCCACTAATACCCCAGGGAGTGACATGGTGTTGAGCCGAATAGTGATGTACAAAGCTTCATTGTGTTGGGAGACATCTCTTGGCAAATCTTCATCGCAGAAGGTGATCATACTCCCATATAGGTGAGGGTCATAGATTTGGTCCTTGTCTCGGGATGGAGAGTCATCAAGCCGGTCACTTCGTGCCTTTTTCTTGCGAGGCAGAGTCTTTGCCGAAGCCCTGGGTTATACCGATGCCTTTTGTGGCGGTTGCCATCTCCAGTCAACATGTTGATTGAGTGGGAGCGCCGCATCGGCGTCGGTTTTTCTTCATCGGTGGATACTCGGGAGCCTGGACAAACCGAACCTTGGGCGACCCCGAGGGGTTGGACTTACGTTGCAACGGTACTACAGTATACGAAGGTCTCGATTCCGTCGTTGGCAAGGCTTTTCTCGCTCTTTTATCCCTTTTTGCTTTGGGGAAGACCGACCTGAGTAGAGTACATAATAATCAAATCCCCCAGAGATGGCTCCCGAGCGTTCCCACACCGTTATCACCGGCCTCGAATCTCTCCTTCAATTTTCTTGGCCGGTGGAAATTTTCTTTTTCTTAGGAGGACGGTCCTCGTGTATCCAATCTGATAGTCCCTTTCAAGGCAATCGGGACAGTCACAAATATCCCACCAAATGTGTTCTACGGCCGGTGGCGGATTTGGGACCTCGGGTTGAGCGGTCTTTGGAAGGACTTTGAGTGGAACTGGTCAGGGGATCTGGCTTCTTGGGCTCGTCTGGTAGCGAGTGATTGGACTCACGCCGGATAATGAGAGATATTGAGGTCCCGGGGAACGGGCATATGTTTGTCCTTCAAGGTAGCCCCGCCGGTTGGGATATTGTTAAGGTCCCAAAGTGGCGTGTGGCCTCTTCAATCCAGCTGCTGTCCTGTTTCCAGCGTTCTTCCAGGGATTTGATGGCTGACCATATTTCTTTAAGCTGTTCCCTGATTTTTTTCATCACTCGGGCTGATATTTGTGGGATCATCACTTTGAGAGGGGACAGGCGACGGTATACCGAACTCTTTCGTCACACGGCTGGCTGTTTGGGGGCCGGTTGCCACGTAAGTCGGCGGGCGGGAGTCCCGGCGGTGGAAACATAGGAATCTTGGGGTAGCATCTTGATGTATCCGGGAACATTAAGAAGAGGAGGAGAACCTTCTTCTGTCTTTGCGGTAAAGGTGCCATCGGAATTGAGACCGATAGTCAAACCATGACTTGCGACTACCCCCCGATGAGGTCATCAATTTGAGCCTCATGTCGAAGTCTCATTTGTTCTACCAACTGGATCCAATACTGGTCTGTCTGAGGGGTCCCGGGAGGCGGAGTGACGTTATCCCCATCATTACCGGCTGATGCAGACATTCTGAAACCCGGAGTCGGAACAAACGGCGAAGCTGATGACGCGCTTGACTCTTCCCAACTGATCAAACGGTGACCCGGTGCCGAAACCAAGCTTTGTGCGGAGGCTGGGGAAAGGACATGAAGGTTCAGATGTGCGGGAATGGAAGGAGGGTAGGTGTTTGGGCTTTTGGCTCATGCAACATGCACCATTTGTTCACGTTTACTTAAGACATGTTTTATTAACCTAATCGGTTGGAAAAGATTGCTCTTCTTTTCGCAAACTACTCGATTCTGGATCAGTGGGCCCCGTCACTACGTCTATAAGCCCCTCGTATTCCACCCGTATTTCGACCTCCCGGGGTGGGCAGCCCGGGCGAGGGTCCTATAGGGCAAGCGGGTCCCACCGACCGAAAGAAAAACGATCCTTAAAGTCGGCGGGTAATCGAGTCTTAACGAGCATTCGATGTAAATTACGGACAAAGCTGACGTCGAAAGTCAAGATTATGTCCGAGGGCTCGACAAAAAGTCGGCATGATTTGGACTGATAAGCGTCCAAGATTGATCTTGACTTGTCGTCGGTTAAGCCGTAATTAGGCATGGAATAGCCGTTAATCCTTGATGACTCAGTGTCAATGCTGGGAGTCAGTGTATAATTTGTGCCAGTCAGAGCCGAAGTCAAGGCGCCGGTCAATATCTTGGTCAAAGTCCGCGGCGGAAAACCGGCGGAACCGGCGATTAGCGATCGATTAGGGACCCGAGAGATATTGAGTCGGTATGCCGACAAAGGCTTGAAAGGAAAGGTCTATACACGGACGGGCATGACACGGACCGGACTAAAAACCAACCGGGTCTCGGACAAAGTGTGTCACGGACAAGTGCATGGTCGACACGAGGCTCCATGGGATGTTTGGGTAGTCTGTGCTCATCCGAGAGGCGTAATAAGACCAAACGGACCGCTGACAAGGATTTCCCGGGTTAAGGACGTAGTGTGCGGTGTACGGTCACGTGCGCGTAGTGTCTGGCAGTCTATATTCTTTTACGAGTAAAATAGAGATTTTTATGTGTCTTAAAAATATGATGCATGATTTTTTTTTGGAAATTTTCTTTTTTTTTTTGAAAATCCTTTTTTTTTTTTGATTTTTTTGATGAGCACATAAGCACGTAAGCACGGAAATTCCGACAGTTAGGGACATTATTCCGACAGTCAAAATTTTGACTTTCTCCGAGGCGGCCAAAACAACATGAAAGCGTGCAAAAATAAACACACACACAAAAATGATTTTCAAAGCCGGGACGGAAGCTTGACCCTCAAAAGCTTTTTTTTTTTGAAAACGGTGATACCGGTACGTGGGATTGTTAGACCACAATTTATCCCCGACTCGTGTTAGGAGGCGATAACGGGAAATTTAGTGGTTTCCACCAATATACCGAATACCATTTTTTATTCAAAAGCTTTGTTCCCCAGCGGAGTCGCCACTGTAACGATGTGTTGCCTTTTTCGCGGGAAAAATTCGATTTTTGCGTTTCTTTGAAAAACCAAATAAAACCGGAAAAAACGGAGTCGCCACGCCATTTTAATTTTGAAGGGCCAAAACTTTGAAAAAGCCCGAGATCAGAGATTTAGGTTCGGAGGTCATGTTACGCGTCGGGAAGGACGTTAGTGTGCACCCGACGCGCCTCGTAAAACGAGTCTTCCAAGCTGAAAATCATTTGTGTGTGTGTGCGTGTGTGTGTTTTGGCCAAAATAAGTTGAAACTGGAAAAAGTAAAAATTGGGATGTCTTTTTAAGACTTTAAACTGATCCCATGATTTTTGGAGAATTTTTGGTTTGAGATTTGGTACTCAAAAACCTTTTGAAGTTGAGAAGTCACTTCTGCCAGAAGGAAATGGCAGCAGACACCTGATTTTGAAATGGATTCAAGGGTCCTAAAACTTCATAATCTGGATGAACTCAGAGAATGAAAGTTTCTCTAGACTCCTTGAATAAACTTTGTGTGAAAGAAATTTCCATTTTGGAGAAGATTTGAGGGGTCAAAACCTTCTGGAAACCTCAGATATGAGATCTGGATTCCCAGAAGCTGATGAACTAGCCTCTGAAAGAAAAATTGAAAAGAGGAGTTTTACTCACCCAAAAAAATAAGGTAAAAATATGTCTGGAAAGCTCTGGATGTTGGCTACAAAAAGTGTTTTGTAGTCAACACCAAATTCCAAGTTCATCTGTGTCCAAAAATTAAGACCATGGACTGAGGTCTGAGAAATTTGCTACTGGACAGCAACTTCTCAAGAAAGAAAATATGATTTTAAGGGGGGTTTTGCATCCATGCTTGTCCCCATTTCCCTAGGTTTTGGTTAGTGATCACTAGACATTTTAGTGGTGAATCAACTATACCAAACCATCCTTGGGGTACATTAGGACTAAGCATTTCATTTGCTTGGGGAGGGGGATTTTACCCTTTGAAATCAAGATTTAGTGCTTGAAAATGGTTTTTTAGGGTTTTGAAAGTGCATTTTTGCAAGTAAGCAAGAAAAACTTTGAAAATAATGTTGATCTTTGTAGAAGATCATCCATGGAGATGGTCTTCCATGGTGATCTTCTTAGATCTAGAGAAAAAAGATGAAAGAACTACATCTTGTAGTTTGAAGATGCATGCATGGATGAGATTTAGGGTTAGGAAGAAGAGGGTTTACCAATCTTCCTTGTGTTCTTGAGTGTTTGGCTTGAGTGTATGAGTGTTTAGGGCTTGAATATGAGAGTGAGTGGATGAGTATGAGTTGGGAAAGATTGGAGAGAAAAAGGTGACAATTCTTGAGAATTCTCACTGTTTTCTCTCTATATTTCGCCAGAGGTTCGTTGCATTTGTGTTCTTCCTCCTTCATTTCTGTGACTGGAGGGCTCAATTTATAGCCCTCTGAAAATTACATACTTGTCCGCGCGGATAGGATCAGGCAGCGTGCACTGTTCATTAAATGCAGCTTCAGCTTTGGACAAGAAGAATAATCTTTTTCAAAATTCAAATTGACCAGCCAGTTTTTGTTTCCAGCATTGCTATATTTGGTTTTCTTCATTTGTTTTTCTTTTTTGAGATTCTTTTTAAGGTTTAACCTTAAATAACAATGCCCATTTTACCCTCACTTTGTTAGGAAAGTTAGGATAGTTAGGAATGTTAGTAATTGTTATAACTTTCGTTAATTTTATAACGAAAATTCTAACAAGCTCAAATTGGAGCACTTACACGACCAGGCTTGATTCCCGCCAGGGATACGTAGGAATCCTATCACAGGGTCCAGCCATCGACCTATGCGGTCACCCAGGACACCACCACGTCCTTACCACTGACCTCGGCGGTCACACGACACTTCAGGGCACCACCACGCCCGCATTCACAAAACACTCACCCCACACAGAACTACGACCGGGCTTGATTCCCGCCGGGGATACGTAGGAATCCTATCACGGGGTCCGGCCTATTGACCTAAACGGTCACACAAAAGGACACCACCACGTCCTCACATTGACCCTCACGGTCACTTCCTCTCGGCCACGCGATCCAGTTAGGACCCTTATCTTATCGGCGACCCGCTTCTTTCATAAGTGACGTCGTCGAGGGGCTTCCTGTAAGTACCCCAATCTGGATCACACCCTTTCACACACACGGGAAACACCGCGAGACTCATCAACACAGTCTCGACGACCCCTCTCACTCAAAACCCTCTCTAAACCCCCAACCAAACCAAGGGAGGAGCCTTTACGGGATAAAAAGGGACAAAAGGACCTTTCGGGAATTTTCGGGGAAATTGAGAAAGCAATATTGGTCCGTACGGACCTCTTTGTTGTCATAATTCTTGAATCTCCTTAAAGCCCACAATATTCCCTCAAATCCGGGGAAAATGATTACTCCCCTGCGAGATGGTCCGTACGGACCTCTTTGCATGCAAAGATGGTCGTACGGACCTTATTGCTCGGGGGACACCATAATTGCAAATATTCCTCCATCATCACAGATTCCCTCAAATCGAGGAAAACCAAAAGCTTGGATTACCGAGGGGAGGTCCGTACGGACCTCTTTGCACCAAATACGGCACTATAAATAAAGGGCTCCCCCTCCTCATTTTCACACACCTCCCACTTCTCTCTTCCTCCCTAGGCCTTACGGCTTCCCCTCTAAGTCCTTTCGAGGCATTCCCGGCCCTTCGGATCCTTCCGAGGCCTTCCGAGCCCCCTCGTGGTGCTCCGAAGCCTCCCGAGCGCTCCCGAGACGCTCCCGCGCTGCCCGAGGCACTCTCGAGGTACTCTGAGGCCCCTCGTGGTACTCCGAGGCCTCGCCTGGTCTTTCCACGGTGTCCGGCTCTTTCCGAGTCAAGCCGACGATCCCAAACCACGCCGAAACTCTGCCCGAGTGACTCGCCACCACAACGCACGCCGAACCTGCCCAGAGTGATCCCGACAATCCCCACGCACGCCGAACCTCACCGCCCGAACGCAGCCTGCGCAGCCTCAACTCACGCCGAAACTCGTCCGCAGACAACCGGCATCTCCCGAAGCAATCCCGATCCGTACCGGAACGCTACTCCGACCTCAAACACCATTCCCCAGCGGAAGACAAACGCGAACCAACATTGGTAAGGCTTCCTTCCATCACTATTTCAATATATTTCCATACATAGCATACAATGTAGACATCCGATCCAGCATGCATTTTTAAAAGCACACACGCACACACACAACATTTAAAGGATATTAGGGGTATCCGAGAAAGACTCGTTTTACGAGGCTACTCGGAGTGAGCTCTAATATTCTAATATTCTCTTCCCGGGAGTCATCGACCTCCGAACTCAAAATCTCATCACACAAAAAACAGTTTAAAATTATCTTTAAGCGTGCCCTTTTCAATGTTTTGGGCTTAATAAAAACGGCGTGGCGACTCTACAAAACAAAAACGGCGAGACACATCGCTCCAACGCGAAAGATGCCAGATGCCGGGGCGCGATTGCGCTGCCTCTCGGATCCGGGTAATTTCACATCCGTCTCAGCCTCCGTCAAAGGAAGGCAATCCGCGTACCTGAGAGTCGTACGCCCCCTGGAGCTTATCTTCTCCCGGGCATGCTTGGACCAAGAATGCATGGCCGGATACGCCCCGACGTACTCCGCTGCCGCCACATCGTGACATGAAAAAACTCCAACGCCCATACTGCGAAAGGTAAAAATCAAATCAATCCGATTGCAAAGAAAAGAAAAGTGTGTGCTCAAGAAGAAAGGGAAAGCAAAGAGAAAGCTTATACCTCCAGGGGCAAACTCAAAGCGGTACAAGGAGCTCACGGCCTTCCGCTGTACCTATCAAGAGCAAAGTAAAGCTCTGCGGCCAGGCTTCTCCCAGGAGACATCTCAGGCCATCTCCATGTCCTCCAAGGACCTCGGCAAGGCAAAGGCGCCGTCCCCTCGGCATGTCCAAGAGAGGGTGCTCGAAAAAGCAAACCACAAGAAGGCCAGGCAAGGCGATCGGCGCCTATCCTCTCCTCCCGACCTCATAGCTCACAATGGTCTCCACAATCTTCCCGTAGACCACCGCATACTCCATCCCCATCCCCTTTTTGGGAATAGGGGAAAATCCCGAGAAAGAGCACAGTAGATCCGCATCGTTGTAGCCATCCCGCCACTCAATGCTGCGTCCATTGAAGGACAAACCCGTGATCGCAGCATAATCGGAAGGCGTAACCGTAGCCTCGCCCCAGAAGAAGTGAAACATGTGGGTCGCATCCCACCAGTGCTGCGCTAAAGCAAACATCAGGCCTTTGCTCTTAGGGAACTTGACCAATCCCCCCAAGCACTCAACAAACTCCCAAAGCCCGGTCTCAACGACAATCTGTCTCGGACTCGGCAAAGCTCCTCGGCCCGCATTCGGAAGCCGGTCCCACAAGTCAACTACGGACTCCACCGATCCTCGAGTCTTCATCTTGTTCAGCTGCTCCGTAACGTAGTTGTTTCCACCCTGCAATAAAAAAAAAAGAAAATGTCAAAAAAAATTGCATTTGCATTTGCACAAAAAAAAAACATACATATGCATCATGAAATTTCAAAGAAAATTCGACAGCATAACAGCATACAATGAGCATAGCCCCATTTTTCTCGCACAAAAAAAAAGAGACAGTTTTCAGCAAATCCCAATCAACATTCATGAAAAAAAAAATCTTTCATACAAAGAGTCAACGGAAGTAAAAACTCCGTCCCATTTTCAAAAAAAAAAAGAGAAGTTCCTATGCATATCATTCATCATCTCAAAAAAAAAAAAAAAAATTCTACATTCATACATCCTACGGAAGCAAAAACTCCGTCCCATTTTTCATAAGACATGCATACATGCATTCATCAAAAAAAAAATGCATTCCTACGGGAGTAAAAACTCCGTCCCGTTTTCATAAAATAACATGCATTCGACGGGAGGAAAAATCCGTCCCACTTTTCAAAAAAAAATCATACATTCATATCATCATCTCATGTTGGCAAAACGCCAATTCTTTTCTCAAGCAAAATGCACACCAACAAATTCATTGCAACATGCATATCATCAAGATCAATATTCAAATTTCAAAAAAAAAATCAAAGTCACAATTCATAATTTTCAAATTTACAAAAAAAAAATGGCGAAAAGGCCAATTCTTTCTCCAAGCAAAATGCATATTTTGGGATACCCACATAATCATTACAACATGCAAAGCATCAAAATCAAGATTCAAAGCCAAGAACATCAATCATTCGAATTTTCAAAACAAAAAAAAATTCACCCAAAATTCAATTTCAAGCAAGAAATCAACAAAGGGAATGAAAAGATTCGAAGTATACCGTTCGGAGACTCGGATCAGAAGCCCAATGTTGCCAAGCATCGGGGTAGGGCTCCTCCGCAATCGATTGCGAAAGAGTATAGTGCCTCCTCATCCGGACGAGCTCCAATCGTCTCTCCGCTACCGGGCCACGTCCTTGGCCTTGAAAAGCACCTTCCCCGTGTTCCATTGCTCGAAAATCGAAGAAAATCGGAAGATTTCGAAGCTTTTTTGCCCAACAATGGCGGTTTTTTGCGTTTTCTCTCTTCCTCTCTCGTAATTGCCAAAAAGCAGTGAGGGAAGAAGAAAGGGGGCGGCCCCTCATTTAAAACCCTCTGAACACGCTCCTATCCGCGCGGATAGGATTGTCAGGGTCAAAATGACCCTTTTGCCCTTTAAAAATCTGGGACTCTGCAGTTCAGTCCCCAACTTGACAGAGTTAACCAAAGTTGACCAGAGTCAGCCCCTTGTCAAGAAAATCATCAAACGGCAGTCAAACGTAAGACCGATCTCCCCGAGAAAGATAACGAGATCCCGTATCTTTCATCAAAATTATTCCCCGGCAGTAAAACGTAAGTCCGATCTCCCCGAGAAAGATAACGGGATCCCGTATCTTTCATCAAAATTACCCCCGGCAGTCAAACGTAAGACCGATCTCCCCGAGAAAGATAACGGAATCCCGTATCTTTCATCAAAATTACCCCCGGCAGTCAAACGTAAGACCGATCTCCCCGAGAAAGATAACGGGATCCCGTATCTTTCATCAAAATTATTCCCCGGCAGTAAAACGTAAGTCCGATCTCCCCGAGAAAGATAACGGGATCCCGTATCTTTCATCAAAATTACCCACGGCAGTCAAACGTAAGTCCGATCTTCCCGAGAAAGATAACGGAATTCCGTATCTTTCATCAAAATCATCAAACGGCAGTCAAACGTAAGTCCGATCTTCCCGAGAAAGATAACGGAATTCCGTATCTTTCATCAAAATCATCAAACGACAGTCAAACGTAAGTCCGATCTTCCCGAGAAAGATAACGGAATTCCGTATCTTTCATCAAAATCATCAAACGGCAGTCAAACGTAAGTCCGATCTCTCCGAGAAAGATAACGAGATCCCGTATCTTTCATCAAAATCTTCCCACGGCAGTCAAACGTAAGTCCGATCTCTCCGAGAAAGATAACGAGATCCCGTATCTTTCATCAAAATCATCAAATGGCAGTCAAACGTAAGTCCGATCTCTTCGAGAAAGATAACGAGATCCCGTATCTTTCATCAAAATCTTCCCACGGCAGTCAAACGTAAGACCAATTTCCCCGAGAAAGATAACGAGATCCCGTATCTTTCATCAAAATTACCCCCGGCAGTCAAACGTAAGACCGATTTCCCCGAGAAAGATAACGAGATCCCGTATCTTTCATCAAAATTACCCCCGGCAGTCAAACGTAAGACCGATTTCCCAGACGAATACGTCTGATTTTCCCCAGCAAAGGCTAACAAAATCCCCAGCAAAGTTAACGGAATCCCAAAAGCCAACGAAATCTCGAGAAGATCTCGAACTACGAAAGGGCTTGATTCCCACTAGGGATACGTAGGTAGCCTATCATTAGGTCCAGCCCCTCGACTAAAACGGTCACCCTCTCCTTCGGCAGCAGACAAAGTCCACCGAAAGGCCAAGGTCCGAGGCACCTAAAAAGCCATCATCTCCAAGGTCCGAGGCACCTAAAATGCCATCATCAAGGTCCGAGACACCTAAAATGCCATCTCCAAGGTTCGAGGCACCTAAAACGCCATCATCAAGGTTCGAGGCACCTAAAACGCCATCATCAAGGTCCGAGGCACCTAAAATGCCATCTCCAAGGTTTGAGGCACCTAAAACGCCATCTCCAAGGTCCGAGGCACCTAACACGCCATCTCCAAGGTTCGAGGCACCTAAGACGCTATCACTAGGAAAGCGATAAATCGCAATCATCCCCAGCAGAGCGGATAGCCATCAGACCGAAAATGGTCATTCTTATCCCCAGCAGAGCGGATAACCATCAGACCGAAAATGGTCATCTCTTATCCCCAACAGAGTTTCTCTCCAGCACCCGACTGCAGGGCTCGCTTTTCAAGGTTCGAGGCACCTAAAACGCCATCATCTCCAGGGTCAAAGACCCGAACTACGACTGGCTTGATTCCCATTCGGGATACGTAGGTAGCCTATTGAATAGGTTCAGCCACCCGATCACTCGATCATCCTGCCAAATATGGAGCCTTACTCTTATCGACGACCCCGCTTCCTTCGAAAGCGCCGTCGCCGAGGGGCTACTGTAAGTGCTCCAATTTGAGCTTGTTAGAATTTTCGTTAGAAAATTAATGAAAGTTATAACATTTCTAACAATTCCTAACATTCCTAACATTTCTAACCAAGTAAGGGTAGATTAGGGATTGCCAAAAAAGGATAAACCAAGAAAAAGAATCAAAAAAGCAAAAGAAATAAGAAAAACCCAAAAAAGAAATGGCTGGAAACATAATCAAATTTGGTTAATTTGAATTTTAAAAAAGATTATTCCTCTTGTCCAAAGCCTGGAGCAGCATTTAATGAACAGTGCACGCCACCAATCCCATCCGCGCGGACATGATTGCAATTTTCAGAGGGCTATAAATTGAGCCCTCCAGTCACAAAAATAAGGAGAAACAAGAGCACAATTCACAGTATTTTTGCGAATATACTCGAGAAAACAGTGAGAATTCTATAAGAATTGTCACCTTTTTCTCTTGAATCTTCCCAACTTTCACTCACTCAAATCAAACCCAAACACTCTTACATTCAAAGTCTCAAACACTCATACATTCAAGCCAAAGCCCCAAAATACAAAGAAGATAGGCATAACCTCCCTCTTCTTACCCTAAATCTTTCATCCATGCATGCATTTTCAAACTACAAAATGTAGTTCATTCTTCTTCTTGTCTTAGATCCAAGAAGATCACCATGGAAGTTCATCTCCATGGATGATCTTCTACAAAGATCAACATTTTCTTCAATGTGTTCTTATTTTCTTGCAAATACATTTTCAAAACCCTAAAAAAACATTTTCAAGCATCAAATCTCATTTTCAAAGGATAAAAATCCCCTTCCCAAGCAAATGAAGTGCTTAGTCCTAATGTACCCCAAGGATGGTTTGGTATAGTTGATTCACCACTAAAATGTCAAGTGATCACTAACCAAAACCTAGGGAAATGGGGACAAGCATGGATGCAAAACCCCCCTTAAAATCATATTTTCTTTCTTGAGAAGTTGCTGTCCAGTAGCAATTTTCAAAGATCCCAGTCCATTGTCTTAATTTTTGGACACAGATAAACTTGGAATTTGGTGTTCACTTCAAAACACTTTTTGTAGCCAACATCCAGAGATTTCCAGACATATTTTTACTTTATTTTTTGGGTGAGTAAAACTCTCTTTTTCAAATTTTCTTTTAGAGGCTAGTTCATCAGCTTCTGGAAATCCAGATTGCATATCTGAGATTTCCAGAAGGTTTTGACCCCTCAAATCTTCTTCAAAATGGAAAATTCCTTCGCACAAATCTTATTTAAGGTGTCTGGAACAACTTTCATTCTCTGAGTTTATCCAGATTATGAATTTTTAAGACCCTTGAATCCATTTCAAAATCAAAGGTCCACTGCCTTTTTCATTCTGGAAGAAGTGGCTCTCAACTTCAAAAGGTCTTTTGAGTACCAAATCTCAATCCAAAAATCTTCCAAAAAATCATGGGATCATTTTAAAGTCTTAAAAAGATATCCCAATTTTTACTTTTCTGAGTTTCAAATTATTTTGGCCAAAACACACACACACACACACACACAAATGATTTTCAGCTTGGAAGACTCGTTTTACGAGGCATTCCGGGTGCACACTAACGTCCT
This sequence comes from Adenophora triphylla var. japonica, assembly GCA_022495995.1. Lineage (NCBI taxonomy): Eukaryota > Viridiplantae > Streptophyta > Magnoliopsida > Asterales > Campanulaceae > Adenophora > Adenophora triphylla. Next base: position 338,017 of record JAFEMH010000166.1, on the reverse strand, counting down.
TCCCGGCGTGTAACATGACCTCCGAACCCAAATTTATGATCTCGGGCATTTTTCAAAGTTTTGGCCCTTAAAACAAAAATGGCGTGGCGACTCCGTTCTTTTTCCGGGTTTTATTTGGTTTTTTCAAAGAAACGCGAAAAATCGAATTTTTTCCCGTGAAATGGCGACACATCATCACAGATGGTTGCTTGATGCGATGGTTGCTTGACGCGATGGTTGCTTGACGCAGTGGATGCTTGACACACGGAAAGGTAGGCAAAATCCAAACACTCAACATGTTTGATCTAATTCTTTAAAGTAGGCACTTGACGTGCCTTATGCATTCCTGCAAGAGGGTTAGTGAAAGCATTTGCCTAACAACATACATTCACTTAAGCATTTGTTTGATCAAGACGATCAATGTGCACTCGAATCCAAGAATCAGCGGGGAGAATGAGTTCTATTATGTGAGAATTGAAATCGTTTGTGTGATTTAGATTTTGGTTTAGAAGACCAACTCGTGAGGTCCATCTAAAGATCGAATGAGACAATCGTCTAATATTATTCCGTTGAGATAACCGAAGTTTAACACTAAGGTTCAGGATACTTCAAGGATTTTTCTTTGTCGCAGGACTTTTTCATCGCGAAGCCCCAAGTTTCTCATATGATGATCATTGACTGAACAAGGTTTAAACCACTCTAATGGCTTTTGCTATGTAGAACTTATGCTGCCTAATCCAAAGCGTGCATTTTCCAAGGCTTCTCTTGACACTAAGCCCCAAGACTTTTTGTATGCTGCAGATGACTTCGTGAACAAGCTTGTGAGGCTGTGTAAATTGAAGAAGGATCCCCTCCTTTTTCCCTTTGAATTTTTTTCTTTAGTGACGCACCCTGGTTTCTGCCTAGACCGCCCTTTCGGGTTTTCAATCTAGCGGGCATCTCTTTTGCGTCTTTTGTTTTTGTGCTCTAACTTTTGCCTAGGCCGCTCTTTACGAGTTTTCAACCTAGCGAGCCATTTTTTTTAAAGTATGTGTACTCGAAGAGAACTCAGTTGAAAGAATCTCATTAAGGAGAAAGATGAGATCTCAAGTTTAGTTGAGGAGAGACGTACTCTATTTTTGGAAGGTGATCCAAGCATTGACTCTTTTGGGAGAGTATATTCTCTAATGATGAGCGTGAAAAGTGAAAGAGGAAAGCCCCTACTGCAGATTTGATTATTTTAAAGAGTTTAAGTAGAGATTGACTGGGGGAGGAAAGGTTAGGAAGCCCCAGTTTTGATGCTTGGATTTCAAGAGTGTGTATGAGAATGGCTAAGAGGAAGCCCCTAGACTCAACAAAGAACGCTACATGGCTCAAAGGTCTAGAAAAGTTGTTCTACTTTTAATGGACCTTGCATCATCTAGAAGTTTCTTAACGAGTTTGAAAAGAAAGCCAATCGTTAGTTTGAATTAAGGCTAAATATTTCTCTTTATGGATTGATGTTGAAAGTCTTCTTCATTTGCGTTGCCATTCGGACCTCATTGTAAGAGAATGTTGAGGGACCCTCTTTTCTTCATTGATATCACTTGACTCTTCTTCTTTGCGGGAGAGTCCTTCTTGCCTTTGTTGAAATTTCATCCTTGTTGTGGGGCGATGAAGGCTTGAGAGTTTTTTTTTTTTGATGCTCTATTTTTGCCTAGGACGATTTGAGGAGTTTCGACCTAGAGCGCTTTCTTTTTTTTTTTTTTTTTTTCAAAGCCTTGAATTGAGTAGCCCCACTCTTCTTGGGATGAATGTTGATAGCAGTGCCTTTGGCTTCCTTCGTTTATTGATCTTCGACTTTTAACAGGAGTAATGTTTAGCCTTAAGCTTTCTAATGATAGTTTTCATTTCAAACTTGTTTGGAAGTTTCTATTTTTCGTGATGCATTAAGGAATGAGGGTCCACTATTCAACATAGATCAAATGATATTCATAAAGAAAAACAACTCTTGGGAAAGTGTTTAGGATAAAGAGATAACTTTTATTGATAAGGAAATTCGAAATAGACTCGATAGTTCACTTGACACAAACTAGAGAGGATAGAGATGGACTAGAATGACAGAACGACTCTTCGAGAACTTACTAGGAAGTTTACCTAATCTATATATATATATATTTTTTTTTTTCAAAGGAAAAAAGGAGAGGAAAATCGGAGCCCCAAGGTGGTGATGCTTCAGTTGATCTTTCCGACTTCATACAAGTCTTGGATGGCATCCCTCAAATTGTAGCAATTGTTGGTGTCATGACCACTAAACTGATGGTAATCTGAAATTACCCGGGATTTCGCGCGGGCGCGAAACGCGGTTGTCTTTCGCGGAGGGTTGGTGTCTGAGACCTCGCTTCATGGGAAGGAAAAATGAGGAGTCGCCACGCGGTTTTTGTATTTTGAGCCCAAACGTTGAGAAACGGCTATTGAAAATGGTGTCGTTTTTATTGGTAGCAAAAACTTAGGAAAATGCTTTGAAAATGGGGATCATTTTTATTGGCAGCAAAAAAGATGTAAAAAGCTTTTTTGTACCAGAGATTGTTAGGTTCGGAGGTCAGGTTACGTTTCGGGTAGAGTATTACGAGATCGCCCGAAACGCCTCGCATGACGAGTCTTTCTACCTTTCTCGAAAACGTGTGTGTGTGTGTGTGTGTTTTTGAAATGGGGGCTTGAATGACAAGCTTAATCTTGGTTTGAATGTCAAACGTTGATTAGGTGACTTTGTTTGAAAAGACGAGCGTTTGAATGACAAACGTCGGTTTTGAGTTGAAATGAGCGTTTGCGTGGCAAACGTCGATTTTGAGTTTGAAATGAGTGTTTGCGTGGCAAACGTCGACTTTGAGTTGAAAATGAGCGTTTGCGTGGCAAACGTCGACTTTGAGTTGAAAAGGAGTTCGAAGGTCGAACTCCGGTTTTTTGAACCGGGCGAGTCATTGTTAACGATTTTTACGGGAAAAATGCGTATTAAATGATTTTGAGTGTCAAATGGCGGCTTTTAGTTTGAAGATGAGCGTTTGGAGGCCAAACGTCATGTCGCGCGTTTTTGAAAGAGAGTTCGACGGACGAACTCCGGTTTTGAACCGGGCATTACATTGTTAACGATTTTTACGGGAAAAATGCGTATTAAATGATATGCGATCAACGAATCGGGTTGCGACTCGGACTTTGAAAAGTAAATACTATCACGATCCAAATAGGTCGGACTTGTAAATGACAGTATTTAAAGCAGTGTCAACGGAATCAAATGATCCGGAATCGTAAATGACGATCAACGAGGCCAATCGGCTCGGATTTGTAAATGACGATCAACGAGGCCAATCGGCTCGGATTTGTAAATGATAGAAATTAAATGACGATCAACGGATCGATCGATTCGGAATTGGTAAATGACGATAAAAGTAAACGGAACGGGGTCGAAACGCCGTTTTAACCCGTGATTACTCCTCTTACGGAAAGAGAAGAGGATCGAGGGGCTAAAACGTATCGAACCCCGTTAGACGGAGGCATCTACATTTTGATAATGTTGTTCGAAACGGTTGTAGCGACTGGCACGTAAACCGAGACGGAACGAAAGATTTAGAGAGAGGGAGTTATACCTATGGCTAGGGTCGACTTCTTTGGCTCGGAAGGTGTGTACGGGACACAGAAAGTGGTTCGAAAGGTTGTTTCGAAGTAGTAAGGGGCATATTTGATCGAAATACGAAGGTTTCACGCGAATCGAGATAGAACGGAGGCTCGGAAGGGGTGTAAACCAGTTTGGACCGTGGGGGTGGTGAATTTTTGGGGTAAAAATTCTCTCTTTTTGGCTTTGACAGCCATTTCTATTTATAGGTGAAAAATGCAGTAGGAGTCCGGACAGACTTTGCCTGAATCCAGGGGGTTTTGTGGTATTTTGAGAATTTGAAGGACTTGCTGGCAATTTCAGAAAATGTGCACAGGGAGTCCGGCCGGACTTGGCTTGCAAATCAGAGTATTTTGGTCTTTTGGCCTTGATTTGTGATTGAAGAGTGACTAGAGGGAGGTGGCATGGTTGCCACGTGCCCTCGAGTCACCCGGCCATGTGGGAGTTCGTTCCCCGATCCCGGTTTTGTCCGTTTTTTAAAATAACAGTCCGGAAAATGTCCGAAATGCCCCCGGAAAGTGCCGAAAAGTGCGTTTTTCCGAGAAAGACGTACTTTTACATGTGATGACACGTGTTAAATACGGTTCGACGTCGGGATGCACGGGGCAGTCCCGGGAGGTCTCGTTGGCACGGCAACGGGGAGTTTAACGAGTTTCGATTAACCTGGAGCGGGCCAGTTAACGGATTTCGGTTAACTTTCTGACGGATTTGGACGATCCGGATTTGGGTATTTACATAATCGCAAAATTTGTCGTGGTCCCAATCTTCTCTTATTTTCTTAGGATGATAGTCTTCCATTGGCTTCAGTTTTCCTTGGCCTACTAGATCATCGAACATCTCCTTAAGAGTAGCCCCACCAAAATCATGATAGGTACGACCGGTGCTTCCCTTTATTGGACGATTCTCCTTTTCTGAATTCTTTCTAAGAAGGATCAATTCATCAACTCTAAGGCCCAATTTATGGAGCTCGAGGAAACTAGGGAAGTAATTGCCGGCAAGCTTCTCTAGGTACTCTTCGCGGAGACATTGAAGTAGGATATGTATTTGTTCATCTAGGCTTGGCCTATCAACGATTTCAGTCAGTTTGGTCCTCCATCTTTTAACAAAATCGGCGAATGACTCATTTTGTTGTTGCTTAGTTTGCTCAAGGTCTCTCCTAGTAGTGTGGTAGGTAGTGTTGTCCTCAAATTGTTCTTTGAAGGCACGACTGGCGAGTGGCCAATCAAGCCTTGTAGAGAGTGGAAGAGTCATGTACCAATCTCTAGCGGCACCATCAAGGATTCCTACGTATCCCGAGCGGGAATCAAGCCGATCTTAGTTCGATAGGGGGCAAGGGCCGCGCATGGGGACCTTGACCTGAGCGAGACGTGTTAGGAGGCGTCTAAACCTGAATGAGACCATTCGCGAGGTACCTGTACCTGAATGGAGACTGTTAGGAGGCGTCTGAACCTGGGACTTCTGAAACCTTCGAGGGCGTGTGGTGCCTCAAACCGGAGTTGCTGAATCATACGAGGCCGTGTGGCGCCTCAAACCGGAGTTGCGATGCTGACGAGGGCGTGTGGCGCCTCAAACCAGAGTTGCGATGCTGACGAGGGCGTGTGGTGCCTCAAACCGGAGTTGCGAGGATACATTTATCCTGTGACGAAGGCGTTCGTGCCTTAGTGCCGGGCTTATTGCCGTTGCCAGTTTATCCCGCTGGGATGAGGTAACAATGAGGGGAACGGTTGTGTTAAACTGGCGTTATTAACAACACGGCGGGATCGACATTTCTTCTTTAGAATCCTGCTGGGGATGAGCATTCGGGCTTACCTTGATGGCCGAAGAGGGATTGTTGTGAGGCGTTCGTGCCTTGGGGTTCGGGCTTATTGCTGTTGCCGGTGAAGTGGAACGGTCGGGCTTACGACTGGCGGCCGGGGAGATGAATGTTCACTTGCTGAAGTGAAAAGGTGTTCGGGCTTACGAGGATGGCCGAAGAGGGATTGTTGCAAGGCGTTCGTGCCTTGGGGTTCGGGCTTATTGCTGTTGCCGGTGAAGTGGAACGGTCGGGCTTACGACTGGCGGCCGGGGAGATGAATGTTCACTTGCTGAAGTGAAAAGGTGTTCGGGCTTACGAGGACGGCCGAAGAGGGATTGTTGCAAGGCATTCGTGCCTTGAGGTTTGGGCTTATTGCTGTTGCCGGTGAAGACAAACAGCGAAGGTCTCGATAGGAGAGTGGAGGTCGGACCGCGAAGGTCGGGATTGACTGTTTGAAATCGGACCGTGAAAGATCGCGATTGAGGATTTAAATTGGACCGTGAAAGGTCGCGATTAAGGATGGGAATCGGACCGTGAAAGGTCGCAATTAAGGATTGAAATCGGACCGTGAAAGGTCGGGATTAAGGATGGGAATCGGACCGTGAAAGGTCGCGATTAAGGATGGGAATCGGACCGTGAAAGGTCGCGATTAAGGATTGAAATCGGACCGTGAAAGGTCGCGATTGAGGATTGAAATCGGACCGTGAAAGGTCGCGATTGAGAATTGAAATCGGACCGTGAAAGGTCGCGATTAAGGATTGAAATTGGACCGTGAAAGGTCGCGATTGAGGATTGAAATCGGACCATGAAAGGTCGCGATTGAGAATTGAAATCGGACCGTGAAAGGTCGCGATTAAGGATTGAAATCGGACCGTGAAAGGTCGCGATTGAGAATTGAAATCGGACCGTGAAAGGTCGCGATTGAGAATTGAAATCGGACCGTGAAAGGTCGTGATTAAGGATTGAAATCAGACCGTGAAAGGTCGCGATTGAGGATTAGAATCGGACCGTGAAAGGTCGCGATTGAGAATTGAAATCGGATCGTGAAAGGTCGCGATTGAGAATTGAAATCGGACCGTGAAAGGTCGCGATTAAGGATTGAGATCGACCGTGAAAGGTCGCGATTAAGGATTGAGATCGGACCGTGAAAGGTCGCGATTAAGGATTGAAATCGGACCGTGAAAGGTCACGATTAAGGATTGAAATCGGACCGTGGAAGGTCGCGATTGAGAATTGAAATCGGACCGTGGAAGGTCGCGATTGAGGATTGAAGTCGGACCGTGAAAGGTCGCGATTGAGAATTGAAATCGGACCGTGAAAGGTCGCGATTGAGGATTGAAATCGGACCGTGAAAGGTCGCGATTGAGGATTGAAGTCGGACCGTGAAAGGTCGCGATTAAGGATTGAAATCGGACCGTGAAAGGTCGCGATTAAGGATTGAAATCGGACAGTGAAAGGTCGCGATTAAGGATTTGAATAATGGTGAAAACCATTAGGAATTTTAACGTCTGGAGACGAGCGTTAGTGAAAACTAACTGGGAATTTATCCTCGGGGGATGGGTTGTTAGAAATGTCTAACTGGGGAAATTTTATACTTTTGGGGGGCCAAAAGAGGTAAAATTGGAACTGTATAAAGCTGAGGGGCCAAAGTGGCAAATATTTTTCTGGTGCAGTAAGAGTCCGGCCGGACTTTTACTGAATTTGACCATGTCCTTTTCAGCGCCGAGGCCGAGGGAGGAGAAGTCATTTTCTGCCATAAATTCCTACGGGGAGGAGAGAAAAGAGGAGAGAAAATCCAACCCAAATTGCAAGGTTTGCTCGTATTTGTGAAGGAAAATCGCTATGGAAGGTGATTTGGGACCAATGGCTCGCCACGGAAGGACCGATGACGAAAGAACTCGATTGGTTCGGACCATTCGAACCATTGTGCATCCATTGAATCCGGCGGAGTTTTATCCGGCGAGGGATAGACACAACTCCAAGGAAGGGATCAAGAGACAAGTAAGTTTCCTACAAATTCCATTAATTTTAAGAATGTGCATTCTTTAAATGTTAGAAATTTGTTTAGGAATGAACTTAGGGATTTTGGTGTCCGAATTGGGGGTGTCCGAATTGGGGCTTTTGACTTTGCCATGAATTGTTGTCGAAATTGACTAGGATGTAGTTCAATTGACACTATGGGTGGATGACATAAAAATTTTGGTTGCAAAATTCCATGTCTAGATGCATTTTCCAAAATTAAAGTAGCTTTAATTCGGGACGGAGTAAATTTTTGAAATGTTCGAAAGAGATTTGAAAGTTCCGGTTTCAACGGAGTTTTCGAAAGATTTTGAAAGTTCCGGACTCGACGGAGTTTTCGAAAGATTTTGAAAGTTCCGGATTTGACGGAGTTTTCGAAAGATTTTGAAAGTTCCGGATTCGACGGAGTTTTCGAAAGATTTTGAAAGTTCCGGATTCGACGGAGTTTTCGAAATGATGGGAATATACGTAGGAAATGAATGAGAATCGTATCTGCATTGCATCCTTTTGACATGCGTTGGTGCATTACATTGACGTTATGCTGGCATGTTGTTTTGTCTGCAGGGGACAGGGACGGTTGATACCCACAACCAGAAGAGTCGGGGTGCTTTTGAGGCGATGCGAGCATTGTGGGATATTATCCTGAACGTGGCTCGAGAGGGAGAGAGGAGTCCGCGGCAGCTGGTGCTTGACTAAGGGTTGGCTGGGTTCATCAGTGCTGTGGCTGCGGCAGCTGATACGCCGAGGGCCAGGTCCATGTATGTTGCTCTGAGCGAGTATTGGTGGGATACGACCCACACTTTACATTTCAGATGGGGGGAGGCGACGGTGACTCCCACGGATTTTGCCGCTATCACTGGGTTGCCGACTTATGGCAACACGCTGGTGTGGGTTGACGATTACACCCCGGAGCAGTTGTCTGGGCTGCTGGGTTTTGATATTACCAATGCTAGGGGCTTAGGCATTCGGTACAGGCCGATGGAGAGGCATCTGGAGGCGGGTGTCGCCGCTTATCTGGTTGGATCCTGGAGGATGACCGCGGAGTGCCTGGCTCAAGGGTTCCTTTGGTTTGCGCTGTCAGCGACTTTGTTCCCGACTTCTGACACGTCCTGTCACTTCCCTTTGCTCGGGTCGCTGATAGACTTGGATCGTGAGGGGTTCGCGTGGGGGAGGCTGGGTGGCCGAGCTCTATCATTCCCTAGACGGGTTCTCGCGGGGAGAGGAGCACTCCTTTAGGCGCTTCACGCTGTCTTGGATGTAAGTTTACGTACTTTTTCTCTTCCTTGCCTCTTTTATGTACTCGTATGTATACGCTTTGTAGTGACATAACTTTCCATTTCCTTGGCAGGTGGTGCTATGAGGTGTTCGGTCCGCAAGATTGGGACATCAGGAGCATGCAGGCCCTGTTCCACTGCCATCTTGGTTTGGCGCGTAAGAAAGCGAAAGAGGGCGGTCTCGTCGAGAGTTGGCACTCGAGTGTCATACGAGGAGTGTCCCGGCCTTGAGCCGAGAGTTTTCCCGAGAGGATTCGGTTGACCTGGTGGAGCAGGTTACGATGCGTCATTTGTTGGTGCTAGCGAGACTACTGGCGAAGCTCCTGGTGGGACTTCACCGCGACGCCATGTATGCGAGGAGCGGGTGACTCGTCGGCATAGGCGGGGTCCCTTCCCTTGGTGCCGGTGGATCCTCCTATGTACATGCGGCATCCGGGAGATGCCGATGGAGGAGCCGGAGGGGTACATACGGGCGTGTACTACACCGAGCACATCATAGCGGGGGCCGCCTATGATGCTTTCTTGAGATGAGGCTGAGGAGCCCGCAGGTGCAGCATAGAGGGCGAGGTCCCTGGAGGTCCTCGAGATTTTCCGGTCCCACGAGCTAGGCTGGCGTACGAGGGACTGGATGGTTCGCGCAGGCGACTTGTGATCCCGCTCCCGGCTGAGCCGAGACCACGATACAGGGCTGACCCCAATGCTTCGGTGAGCATCTTTTGATTTTCTGCATTTGATAGTAGCATTCTGCAAATGTTGCATCTGTACTTTCTGCTTGTCTTCTGATGACTTTCCTGGTTCGCAGGTGTCTGGCCGTACGTACAACAACGCCATGAGGTTGGTGGACGGGTGGTCCGCCTACACTAGGAGGCTCGTGGAGTTCATGCGGTGCAGTTCCCGGAGGAGCGTGGACGTCCGTGATCGGGGGCCGTCTAGGCCGAGAGATTCGCCTGCTCCCACAGCTGGTGGGGAGGACTTTACACAGGGGTTCGGCCAGTTCGCGGGCGAAACGGCTGGATTTGGAGCTCCTTCTTTTGCGCACTCGGGGCGCGAGAGGGGGGAGTCCTCGAGTTCGCATACTCCGAGGAGGCCTTTTGCCTATTCCTGGCTGGAGGAATTTGGCGAGTTCCTGTTTGTGACGGATCCGGCAGCGGCGGAGCAGTGCGTCGAGTGCACGGATGACAAGCAGGACTCAAAGTAGTCCTATTTTACTGCTTTCTTTCTTTACTGCTTTGTTTAGACAAAATGCATGTATTTGTCAGGAACAAATTTGATTTGAACTGTGTTTGCAAAAAGGTGCCCGTGGGGCGGAACCTGTACTTCGCATATTTATTCTGTGATCACCTTCTGTTATTTTTGGCAAATGAGGAAGTAGGTTAATCAAAAATAAATAAAATGAGAAATGCATTAAAAATTGAACGGGTCAAAATTTAAGCCTATATGCACTAATTATTAATTATTTGCCTTTGTTGCACGAGCAGGGGCGGAAGGGATATTGATATTTGTTGAATGCAACTAGGGGCAGCACGCTGGTTTCATAAGGGTGAACAGGGAGTTGTTTGGAAATGTTTCCAATTTAGGGGCGGTAGCTGCAGAGTTGACCAAGTCAAGCTGCGAGAGAAGTCCGGCCGGACTTGGAGTGAATTTCAGATTCTTTAAATTGCGGTTTCGGCTTTGCAATTGGTTAAGAAAGCTGCCATAGTTTTTGATCATTATTTGAATTCTCTCAAACTTCCATGGTGCCCTTCATTTTTCATGGCTCCCTTGCCCAAGTGATCGTCGCGGATGCAAGAGCGATATTTGGACAACTTTCAGTCATGGGTACGGAAACACACGAGGCAGAACAAAGGGTTTTGCGAAGGTTGTTACGGGATTAAATCTGTTTGGGCTTTGAAGGAGCTCATGCCTGATTGGGATCTTTTGAGAGCCGCGTCTCGCTTACAGGACGTACGGAGGAATGTGTACGGCTTTTCGTACAACGAAGTCACTCCTACGTTTGAAGATTTCCGGGCCATGCAGGAGGATCGAGACGGAACAACTAGTTCTTCCGTATCTTGGTGGCATGGCCACTGTTGAGAAGCTAGTGTCTTTGTTTGGTATCTCGAGTTTGGAGAAGCATACGGGATCTTGTCTGGGATGCGATTATGTTGACATTTCGGGATGCAAGAAATATTTGCCGAGCCGAGTGGAGCGTCTTTTCGTGGGACGCATTTGCTCGTGTGCGATTGCTACTCTGTTCACATTCACGTCTCGGGTGTGTGCCATCACGGTGTACTTGGACTTGAGTGGCTTGAGTGCCGGAGTGGGGGAGACATCGTGCCGGTCTTGGGCGAGACGTTCACAGGCATAGGTCGGATGGCGACCGGTAGCCGATACATGTGGGGAGGAGTCCCGTATACTTACCATGTGGTTGAGGGAGAGGCTACGAGATGATGCACGAGGTGCCAATGTCTTGTGACGCTTGGTCTTTCTCTCGGCGTCCTCGGTGATAGGGCGATCAGCCGAGCCGGAACTCTGGATGGCCGAGACTTTGCATGCATCACTTGCGATGGTGGGTTACCCCTTGGAAGTTACAGACTTGTAGGACCACTCGGGAGGGTCTGTTGGTTGTCGAGTGCCGGGGCTGTCTCGGACGTCTTTCTATATTCCATCATTGGTTACGCAACAATACGGGTGGAGCGAGATGCCGGCTGAATGATCGAGTTATCTTGCTACCTTTGAGGTGGGATCTCTGCGGATGGAAGATCCTTTGACGCTATTGCTGATCACCCGTTGGTGGCAATACAGGTCCTTTCCTGCCAGGGTTCTCTTTCACCGGAGAGGGGGCATTGTCGTCGATATACGAAGCGAGTACGAAGAGTGTATAGGGGAGACACAGAGATGGCTATCTTGTGGAGACGGAGTGAGGTTTGTTGGGTGCCGATCACACAGGACAGCTCGACCTTGAGGAGGACCGAAGCAAGGGCTAACCACAGGAATCGTGCTTGGCGATGCCATGGCTGATTATGAGACAAGTGCTGATCGGGAGGCCAATCAAAGCACTTTGTGATGATGGCTCGAAGTGAGGTGGCTCGAGATAGAGCTAGAGAAAGAGCTGCGTTGACGGCCCGCGGGGTTGACGGAGCGTCGGGAAGAGTCCACGAGCCGGGTAGAAGGCCTAGGAATTTTTCTGTGAAGGTGAAGAACACTCGCCGGGGAAAGGGAAGGGGAAGAAGGATGAAGGACCTAGTACGGGAAACTAGGTTGACCTTCTTGTCCGGAGTATCCACCCATTGTCATTGCAGACACATTAATTGATTAATGTTTTATTGTAGTTTTGCTAGCGTGTAGCGAGTCAAGAGTTGACCGTGCTTGAACTCATCAAAGAATGTTTTAACCGTTATGAATTTGTAGGTTAAATGAAAAGTGTTTTTCGAAACACAAGCAATTGATGCTTATTGTATTTTTTTTTGTTTTTTAGACCGAACCAATGATGGCTGCCTACGTTCCCCTTTTACAATTGGACTAAAGGGCTCAGGTCACCGTAGTTCGACACTTTAGGTGAATTTGAGAAAAACAAAGACAAAAGAAGTGCGACCCTGTCTTTTACCTGGATCATTAGCGGGAATGTATCCAGTTGGGTATTACTCTTTTAGCACTTTAATTTACTGAGGGGACGGTGTATGGGGAAGTTGAGTTGACTCATGCTCTTCCTCAAACGAAGTATCTGCGGAGCTTGCTTCCGTTCACGGGGTTAACGAAAGGGTTTCGGTCCAAGTCTGCTAGCTTCATGGCTCCTCCGGAGAAGATTCTTTGTACCACGAACGGTCCTATCCAGGTAGGCTCCCACTTTCCGAGGGGATTGGTCTGCGTAGGAGGCTTTTCCTTTAGTACCAAGTCGCCTTCTCTGATGTCTCGGATCTTGACTTTCTTATCGAATGCTCGGGCCATTCTGCTATGTTGGCTCGAGTATGTTCCGTGGCTTTCAATCTGCGCTCGTCGAGTAGAGCAAGTTCGTCGTGACGGCTCTGTAGCCATTCGACTTCATTAATCCCGTTTTCCAAGAGGACTCAGAGGGATGGAATTTCCAATTCCACTGGCAACATCGCTTCCATTCCGTAGGTAAGCGCGAATGGAGTCTCCCCTGTGGCGGTTCTGACTGATGTTCGGTATCCCCAGAGGGCTAAATGTAGCTTTTCGGGCCAGTCCCGACCTCTGGTGGTCATCTTTCTGATTATCATGGCGAGAGTTTTGTTGGCTGCCTCTACTGCACCATTGGTTTGTGGTCTGTAAGGAGAAGACTTGTGACGTGTGTCTACGAATTCGGTCGGTAGTTGGTCACAATCTCCTTCGAAGTGAGTCCCATTGTCGGATATGATCTCGTTGGGCACTCCGTATCGGCACATGATGTTCTCTCGGATGAACTCGGCCACCTTCTTAGAATTCAGTACCTTATACGATCTGGCTTCTACCCGTTTGGTGAAGTAGTCGGCTGCGACTAAAATGAACTCGTGACCATTGCTCCATGGAGGAGTGATCTTGCCGATGATGTCGATTCCCCATGTGGCGAAAGGCCGTGGCGTAGTCATGCAATAGAGTTCGTGAGGTGGGATGTGATTGAGGTTGGAGAACCGTTGACATTTGTTGCATCTTCGACGAGGCTGGATGCGATCTATTTCCATTGATATCCAATAGTATCCCATATGGAGAATGATCTGTGTCAATGCTCGGGCGTTCATGTGCGGATCGCGAGTTACATTGTGAACTTCATTCATTAGCTCGCGGCTTTTACGTGTTTACACACCGAAGGAGTGGCCCTTGGTGGCGCTTCTTGTACAACATACCCCCAGAATGACGAAATGGGATGCCGGGCGTTTTAATGCCATCATGTTTTTGGCTTTGATCCCTTCTTTGTATTTTCCATCTTCATTTGTGAAGGAAGCTTCTCCGCTTTGGAGAGTTGGTAAATACGATTGTACCGGGGGTTCGTCGATCGTTTCTTTTTCTTTTCGATCTCGCGGCAATAGGCGGGTGTTTCTGTCTGCCTATTACGAGGGTTTTACTACTTTCCCATCGGGAATTTCGACAAGAGAGGCGAGGGTTGCTAGGGCATGCGAGCGGTTCTGTCTCTTGGCAAATAGTGAAAAGAGATGTCCTTGGGCGAGCAATGAGCTCCTCCATGTATGCAGTGGTACTTCTGAAGGCTAGAATCTACCGTCTTCCATTTGTTGGACACTTGATTGATGATCAATCTTTGAGTCTCCATATACATCCGGCTACGAGATGTTGCGCTCGAGGCGGCTTCCAAACCTGCTTTGCGCGAGCTTCGTATTCTATTTGCATTGTTGGTTGCTTCGAAATTGACTTGATGGCTATGGGAGTATGCTCGTCCTTGGGATCGACAAGGAGCATTCCAATGCCATTCCCCTTCTTGTTGGCTGCCCCATCGAAGAAGAGTTGCCGGCGGTTTCTTGTCCAAGTGAAAAGATTCCGTCGTCAGGAAATTGCGGATCGGGACCCTTAGGTTCACTTTGCTCGGGAAGTCGGCCAGGCAGTGCCATGACTCTACCCTTTGTTGATTTTCGACCATGTACTTGATGTCGAACTCGGCCGGGAAGAATGACCACTTGGCTAGCCGCATTGAGGGATGGCTTGTCAAAGAGATATTGGACGGGGTCCACTTTGGAGACCGGGAGCAGAATGCGTTGCATGTAGTGTTTCGGTTTCCCGACTACCCATACCAAGGCGGTACAAGTTTTCTACGTCTTGAGTGGCGAGTTCACTTCCTTGAAGCTTCCGGCTTACGAAGTAGATTGCATGCTCAACCTTGGAATCTTTCTGTTCTTGTGCCGGCATTGCTCCGATTGACGTGTCTATTGCATCGAGATATAGGAGTAGTGGCTTGTCTTAAATGTGGCGGGCACAGGTGGGGGATTCACCAAGTAGGTCTTAATCTTCTCAAAAGCTGTTTGGCACTCGGAGTCCCATTTGATGTCGGCATTCTTTTTCATCGGTTTGAACATGGGCTCGCGAGAGAGATGTCAACTCGTTGATGAAGCGGCGATGTCTTGAAGTCTTCCCATGAAGCTCTTCACTTGTCGGGGTTTGAGGCGGCTTCATGTCGATGATGGCCTTGATCTTCTTGGGATCGGCTTCGATACCTCTTTACGTAACCATGTACCCGGTACCTTGCCGCGCTTGACGCCGAAGGTGCACTGCAGGATTCGACCTCATGGAGTGCTTTATGAGTACGTTGAAGAACTTTCTCGGATCTGTCATGTCTTGCATGTCCCGATCCCTTGGAGTGGATGATCACAAAGCGTCGACATATACTTCGATTTCCTTGTGAATCATGTCATGGAAGAGGGTTGTTGCAGGCCGTGGTAAGTAGCCCCATCGTTCTTCGGACCGAACGGCATGGCCAGGTGTAACGGTATGTCCCAGGTGGAGTGGTGAAGGTAGTCTTGGCTTGATCCTCCTCGGACATTTTGATCTGGTTGTATCCGGCGAACCCGTCCATGAAGGACTTTACTTGAAATTTGCCGTGGTGTCGACCGGCATGTCGATGTTAAAGGCTGATAGGGGAAATCATCTTTAGGGCTGGCCTTGTTGAGATCCCGAGAAATCCACACGGCATCGGCCTTTCCGTTGGCCTTGGTGACTGTCACGATGTTGGAGAGCCAAGTCGGGTACTCAATTACTACGATAGAAACCTACTCGGAGCATTTTCTCAATCTCTTCTTTTACTTGCAAGGACCACTCTGGCTTGATCTTGCGCAACTTGTTTGGCAGGCTTGGATTCGGGGTCCGGGGAATTACTGTGCTCCACAATTGAGGGATCGAGTCTGGCATGTCTGATATGACCGGGCGAACACGTCAACATACTCCCGAAGGAGGCTTATCGGGGATTCTTTTACGCATCGGCGAAGAAAGCGCCCTTGTGTCTCTTTAGGCTCTTGCATTGACCCAGGAGTTCACTTTGGTCATAACCTCTTCGGCGGCTTGGGCCCGGTTGTCCTCTTGGTCAACTACACGCTCGAGAACTTCCTTAATGTATTGTTCATTTAATGTGTACGCTTCTTTATCAATTGAATTACTAACGTCTTTTAAGTTGTTTGTTAACTTATCGGTTGTTAAAGTGGCAATGAGAGGATACTCAGAAAGGTCGAGACTTTTCATTAAACAAGAACGGGCATACATGATTGGCTACACTATTATAGTCCTCGGCGTAAGGCCGTTGGATGACTCGGAAGGGACTGGACTCGACAGGAGGCGGCTCGAGAGGGTTTGAGGCTGGGTTTAGGGAGATGTGGGTGCGGGCCCGGCTTGTCTTCCAGTGCTGGCTTGCCCTTGGTAGATGAAAGTTACCCAATTCTTGATGGCATTCTTTGGATGCTTGATAAGGGTGCGGGGATCGAGAGGCTTGGCTTCTCTTGTCCCAATCATGGCAATCATCTTTGTTGTTGGAGCCCGGTCAATCAAGTTTGGCAACTCCATGACTTCTTTAAACGGACTACGTAGAAATTTGGTCCAGCTGAGAGCATCCTCTATGAACTGCGGTTCCTTACGCTTTGGACTTGCTTGTCTCGAATGTGGCCTCGGTGGCTGATCCGAACAATTTGTTTCCCATGGAGAGTACCTTGAGTTGCTCCTCCAAGTGCAGGGATTCCCTTGAGTGTGTACTCGTCTTTGGACGGTGGTGGCGGTTGGTCGAGGTAGAGGCTGTGATGTCGAGAACGCTCCCCTTATCGGATTAGCTTTGAGTCCTACGAAATGCTTGAGGTCCCGTGCTAGTTGTTCCATTCTTCCCGGTAGTCTCGGTGCGACTATCCACTGCTTCTTTCTCATCTTCATCGGTTCATTGTCGGTCCCCTCGGTTTCTTTGTCGGTTCATTGTCGGTCCCCTCGGTCTCTTTGTCGGTTCCGCTGTCGGTCCCCTCAGTTCTGCTGTCGGTTCCCTTGGTGAAGTAATTAGCGAGGTCAAAGCTGTAAGGTCGGATATTGGGTGTGTCCTTGGAGGTTCCCCTTTTATGGGCTGCTTCCTTGGTGCGGGCGAGCCTTTTGTTCTCCCTTGATATCAGCCAGTGTTGGCACGTAGCCAAGCCCCTGAACCGTGGTGTGGTCCTTGACTTCAATAACTTGGTGTTGGCCTTGCAGCCTTTTGGCGAGCCCCAGTCCTGGGATGAAGTTCATGAGTTTCATCATCTTCATGGCAGGAGGAATCTGATCGTGAGACAGTGGAAGGTCCACGTTGCATATTTGGATCTTGGAGGTCTCCCGAGTGAATCCGATTAATGGCATGTCGTCACTATGCTTGATTTCTAACAACTTTGGAATGTCGTTGGTGCTTTGGTCCCCTCGGTGGTGGCGCTATCGCCGTAGACGGTGGTTAGCTCGTTGCCATGCATGAACTTAAGGCCTTTGGTGAAGGGTGGATGCCACGCCATTGATTTGATGCAGCCGGGGACGCCCCGGGATGGGTGTGAAAGTGATTGGAATGTCCAATACATGGAACTCGGTGGGGATCATCCGCTTGCCGAACCCGGATGTTAAGAGTAGCAACCCCAGAAGCATGTACGGGAAGTAGAGTCATAGGCCTTGGCAGTGTGGGTGAAGGCTTAAGATCTGTGGGCTTGATGTCAAGTAGGTCCATCATCTTGGCGGGCAAGACATTCATTCCGGAGCCTCCGTCTACCAACACGCGGGGAAGGCGACGCTCGTCAGCGGCGTGATGTAGAGCGGCTCATTGTGATCGGCCCCAAATTTTGGAAGGTCCAAATGCTGTGAAGGTGATAATGTTGCCATAGTGGATGTTGCCGATCATACGAATGACTTCATGCGGGGTTGCGTCACGGGGACCATGGTACGGGCCGGGCTTTCCTCTAGCTTGAGCTTGTGAGGATATGAAGAGGTGAGCGAGAGACTAAAGGGAAATGTTCGCTGAGTGCGCTTGAGTGAGTGAGGATCGGGTCCTCTTTCAAGGAATTTGCGTCTTCGGGTGGCCGGATTGCAATTCTGGCTCCGTCGGCTTTTGGGTGGCCTTAGGTGGTAATGCATGGATTTGACCCGATCGGGTTAGGATGCGACATCGGGTTTGGTCCCTTACGAATAGGCTGCTCGAGTTGAGCCATAGTTAGAGGAGGATTCCTCGTAGCATAGGGCTATATGTCTTCCCTCAACTCATTGGCTGTGGATGAATTCCTGAAGCTTCGGCGGCTTGACGGATTACGTCCCGGGATGCTTGGTTTGGGTGCCTCTGCGGTGAGGTAGCCTACGGTTTGACTGTGTTCGAACGTCGGTACACTTGCAGTGGTTACTGGCCCAGAATTGTGCATTGCGACCCTCAGGGGAGGTTGGAGAGTTCTCGGCTCAAGCGAACGGTCTCCTTGATCTCTTCACGGTATATCGCGTTCCTTTCCTTCTTCTTGAGCATACTCGGGGCATGCAGGTTGGAGTGCAGCGATACTCGTGGTTTGCTAGTTTTCCTCCGCTTTGGGCCCAGATCAACCTTCTTGCAGCGGAGCCTGCGTCCAAAGTTAGTGCCTGCGTTTCTTCCCATGTGAGAATAGCCAGTGCTTCTTTGAACTGCGTGCGGCAGTCTAGGTAAACCTCCATCGGGGAGAGTTTTCTCCTCTGCTTTATCTGAGTGGCGGGTATGTCGGAAGGTGAGTACACGGCTTCCCGAACATCTGCCCATGTAACTGGTTGCTGTCCCAGTTGATCGTTTCTGTAAACGAATGCCTCAGTCTGTGGAATTTCCCTGAGTAGTTGCTCGAGACGAATTTCCATCTTCCTCTTGTTTTTAAATAGACCTTTCTCCCTGAGTTGGCCTTTCAATTTGAGTGCGGAAATGATCCGTTCCCATCCTCCCAGGACCCTTGGGAGTCCGGTTTTGTTGACTTCATGCCCGGCTTGGAAGAGAATGGTTTCATCGTCTTCGTCGTCGCTTTCACAGAGAACTTGCTTTCCCCGGGAAGGTAAGCGCTGGGATTCGTTCTGCTGTGTCGTTCCATCTCCTAGGTCATCGGGACCATTGACCACCCTTGCCTGGCAGAGGGGGTTGGATGAGAACAGACGGTAGTCAGGGAAGTTGCCATGAGCAAAACTCTTGAGGTTGAACTGGTCTAGAGTGGCCTCTAACTTTCTGTCTGAAGCTGCCTGTGACACTTTAAGGGCTTGGTCCATGTAGGTCTTTCGAGCTTGGTCTTCGTCCCAAAGATGACTTTCTTGAGCGGCTAGTTTCATGAGGTCTTTCCTTGCGAGAGCTAAGCAGTCTCTGTAGGTGCGCATCATCTGACTAGTGTCCAGAACCGTGATTACATTCAAATCGCAGAATGGCGGAAACACTTGGATTACGTTGACGAAGGAAGTCGGACCGGGACATTCCATGCGGCCTTCCTTGATCTCGATTACCAAGAAATTCGCCCATATTTGCTTGATTGACCCCACGGGGGTGTTGAATTCTGCAATGTTGACAGTCTCGTGATCTCGCTCGATCGCCAAGTCTATCAGAGCTAGCGATCGGCGCGGGATGTACGAATGCAGGGGCCGTGACGGCTCGGAGCAGAATCGAACTGGAGCATGTTGATGCTGAGGTGGTCATTTCCTATGTCGGATGCTGACTCTGCCTTGCGAGGAAGACTTTCACAGATGTTTTCGGGATGGCTGCCGAAAGCGTTCCCGAGGTTGATCTGACTCGTAGCAGGGTGAGGAGCTTGGTCTCCTTCGCTGTTGCCCTTGGCCTTGGCGGCACTTGAGGGTATAAGCTTGACTGATGGCACGGGCTGGTTGCCACTGGGGCTGGTACTCGGAAGTAGTGATGAGCTCTGAGCTCGCTTGGCCAGGGCCTCGTTTACCATGAGCAGGCAGTCATCGAGGGTGACCTTGGTATTGCAGAATCTGACGATAAGGATCGGATCCTTGGCTTCATCAGGGTATCTGGAATAGATGATGTTGACGAAGTCGTCGTCAGCCACTCTGTCAGAGGGATTCTTCGTCGTGTCCACCAGTTGCTTCCAATTATCGGATAGCCGCCTGTACTGGACGTTGAGCTTGACAATTTCCATGGTATTGGAGCCTTGGTCGTAGGTGACCTGATCGGAAGGAGTTCCGTTCTCAAAACTGAGCATGTGAATGCGAGAGGTGCCGCGGGTGCACGCGTCCTCGACTCCGGAGAGTCACGATTCATCGTCATCTGACGGTTCAATCCAAACGTAGGGACGTATTGCGTCTGGTTGCGTTGCTGGAGCAGCTAGGAAAACATCATGCTCTTCGTTGGAGAAGAGGGGTACAGCGGGTCGTTCCTCATGGAGGACGTCCCATACAACTTTCATGCATTCAAAACGAGAATGGCGGTGCTTGTTGACCTTTATCACGAAGATCTCTTCGCACGGCGGGAGCCGAGAGTTGGTTTGGAGAATGCTTGACGAATCTCCGATTGGCCTGGGGTTTATGTGCCCGCATCATGGCGATATTCGGCGTTTCCTTCCAATCTGCCTCCAAATGTTGGAAACGACGGTTGAACTTGATGTATCGGGCGCCGAGTGCACTTTGCTCGAGTACGTTTACATAGTTAGCATCTCCGGACTCTGAGGGATTCTGATGAGATTTGCCCCAATAGTCCCTTGGTTGATTCGAAGGATGTAACCCCGGTGCCTGAGTATGGACACGCTTGGCTACTGTCTCGGCTTCGTTTCCTATGAGGAAACTATCCCCTCGGATGACTTCGAGATCTCCCTGCCTGTAACGACCCTAACCCTAGGCACCAATTTCAGTATTATATTATATGCTTTTAAAATTTATGTTAACTTTATGTGTTCATTTATGTCTTTAATTTCTTATTTTAAGATAAGATAGTTGGGAAATAATTTTAGAAACTTAGAATTGCTAGAGAAATTAAATAAAGCATCTTGGGAGAAAATAAAAATAGAAAATAAATAAGGTGTAAGATGAAATTAAAATGTGTGGAATAATGAATTAAAAATGAAGGTTTAATTTAAATGGGGGAAGTCTTTAGTTAATAAAGGAATTTAATTTAATTAATGAGTAGGCTAGTTTTTAGAAGGGGGGCCAATTTCTCCCCCTTCCTCCTAAAACCCCAAGTGTCCCTCTCCTATACTTCCTCCACTCTCCCCACTTTCACCTCCTCCATCCTTCCTTCTTCTTCATTTTCTTCTTCCTTTCCCCTTCATTCCTCCATAGAAACCCCTCCATGGAAGTTTCCTTTCCAAGACCTTAGAGAAGTCAATCCTTCTCCATTTTCAAATCCAAGAGTACTTTTGTGTTCGGGGTGAAGAGAGGAGCACATCAAGCTAAGAAAATCTTCCTTCCATTCCATATTTGCTAAGTGAGTTGTTATGACCTTCCCTTCTATTTGATGCTCATGAACTATGGATATTATTATTGTTATTATGATGATTGTTAATGCTTTGGAAACCTTCTTGGAAGTTGAAGAATTGATTTATGTTATGGAAAGATGTGATTGTTGATAAAGGGAAAGAACATGGTTGGATTGGGGGTAGAAGGGTTAAACATGAAATGGGTGGAGTTAGATTAGAAGATTTTAGCTTGAATTAAGATAATGAAATGGGTGGGAACCTTATAGGAGTTGGATGATGGGTAGATTAAATAGGATGAATTTAATGTTCATGGAAGATTTAGCGATGAATAATTTAGGTTTACATTATTATGGGTATAATTGATTTATGATGATCCTTGTAAGCTAGGAAATCCTCTTGATGTTCTTGAAATTTGGGTAGATAAAAAGAAAAGGAAATGAAGCTAAGTGGAAAGGGTTAGAAATCTGGATGTGCTGGAAATCGCCATGGGCGGTCGCCCATGGGAGCTTGTGCGGCCGCCCATGAGGCCAGCAACTTTCCTCCTTTGAAAACCCTCTTGGGCGGTCGCCCAAGAGGTGGTGAGCGGTCGCCCAAGAGGGCAGTAGATTGAATTCCTTTGAAAACCACTTGGGCGGTCGCCCAAGTGGCATGGGCGGTCGCCCATGGTGCCAGAACTCCTTAAGTCTCCTTTCTTGCTGATTGTTACCCACAACCTAGTAGCATGGCTCCTAACCATTGTAACTTAATAGAACCCAATCAAACCCGGATATGAATTAACCCTTTTAACTTAAGTTATATTAGAACACTTAAGGGCACCTTAATAGGGTTTAAATGGAACTACGGAAGCACTCTATCTTCGACTTAGAAATCATTTGGCAGTTTATTAAATGTGACTCCAACTTGGTAGAGTTAACTTGGATCCTTATAGAGATCATATATTGTCGTATAATGACTAAGTAATATGGGTTGATGATATCTCATTATCTTACTTGAGTACATATTCATGGATTGTATTATGCTTAGTGTATTACATAAATGTTGCACTCTGATTGTTGGTTGAACATGAGTATATTTTACCATGTAGCTATATTGCTTATTTATGCATAGTGTTTTAAATAAATGTTGCACTATGAGATTTGTTGAACATGAGTATATTTTACCATGTGGTTATATTACTTATCCCATTTGTGGATTATATTTCAAGTAACTATTATGTGCTTGATAATGTGTTAATCAGCTGATGTTTGGGGGTATAACATAATACGATCAATTTTGGAAGTGTGACCTAATGTGATAGGATTATGTTATATCTGTGACCGTCCCCTTCTGTGGCCACAGGTTGGGGTATAGCATCTGTATTGAGCCAAAAGCCTTACAGAGTTGCTACTATCTTATTTGGCTCCCTGAAAAACGGATCTTATAAGATGTGAGTATTGCTTAAGCAGCTCACCTAAGATTGGAGTATTATTATACTCAATGTTGTACGACTATTGTTCAGATGGGAAAAGGTAAACCAAGGTAATGGAAGGTGTTTACAGCTTTTCCAATGTGTTGTATGCAACTTGTTATGTGTTGCATCTTATATGGCATATTGCTGCATTCATAATAGATTGCTGAGATTTATTCTCACCCCTCTCCCTTTAATGTTTTTAGATTCCGAGACAGGCGGACCGGCCAAGTAAGGGCGGTGAGGAGTTTGGAAGTGATATGTTGGGAATTGTCGGGGTACATATAGGTTGGAGTAAAAAGCGTATTTTAGCATAATTCTTTTAAGGGGTTTGTATTCATGAACTTTAATTCTATATTATATTCGATACCTTTTTGTAACTAAAACAGTTTATTACTTTCAAAGTTGGTCAACTCTTTCTCCATCATAGAAAGGTGTAGAGTTATTTTGAAATGGTTATAATAATTGTGTTTATGTTAGAAAGTTAAATCAAAGTTTTAAAAGTTAAGGAAATTTGGGGTTAGTTTGAGGACGCTCCAGCTCGGGACACGTGTAGGTTCCGGGTCGGGGTCCTCACAGTTGGTATCAGAGCTCGGTTAGAGTTCTCGGGTAGAGTCTAGCTGAGTGAGAGTGTGTGATAACTGACGTCGAGGGTTTAATGCAGGAATTTGTTCAATGACAGAAAATGATAATGACCAACCAAGGAATTAAGGAAATGTGAGCTATTTGGAGAGATAGATTCCTCCACAATCATTTGAGGTATATTACCTGTCTCCAGAATTAGGGATCATACTTTTCTAAATTCCCGTTCATGCTGTTCTCATGTGGCATTATATTTCGCTTTATTTGCATAAATGGTCTAAGAGTTGCCTTATGTACTGGAGGTTCTACTCTTATGGGAGAGTACCTCGAATTATTCTTGATTATCATGGTAATTGTGATTAAGTGGGCATGGATTGCCGGTGGATGTGGTAGAGATACCAATCCGTGAATTATTGTCATATTGACCTGAACTATTTGAGTAGTTGTTGTGTTTGGGGAGGACTGTCGCAAGAAACGAGTCTCCTTATCTATGTTTGATTTGCCTCCGTGTGTAGTTGAGGCAGATAAGTTATTTATTGATATTATGTCATATATGCGTAAATATCGAAAGTATGGCCTAAAGAATGTGAAGGTTATTTGGGTTATGTGTTATATTTAAGTAAAAGAACCTTGAATTATCTCATGAACAGGTGGTAAAAAAAAATTGGTGAACTCTTAGTTGAGGTTAGGTATATGGCCTAATTAAGAGTGGTTTATGGTTGTATAACTTACGTGAG
This sequence comes from Adenophora triphylla var. japonica, assembly GCA_022495995.1. Taxonomy (NCBI): domain Eukaryota; kingdom Viridiplantae; phylum Streptophyta; class Magnoliopsida; order Asterales; family Campanulaceae; genus Adenophora; species Adenophora triphylla. Next base: position 314,242 of record JAFEMH010000166.1, on the reverse strand, counting down.
TATTTATACATTGGTGTCTCGTGGTGGAGACTAGATATATGAGACTAGTATGGAAAGTGATAGTCTAAGTGGGATTATGTAGGTTATAAAATATCGCGAGTACGAGAACTTATGAAACTGATATATCTTTGCTTTATGTGCTATAAGTATATTCTCTAATGAGAGATTGATTGTATTCTTGCTACTATTTGAACAAGAAATCAGATATTCCTGTAGGTGATATCACCCTATAAGTTGACTAAGTGGTGTTTTCCATGTGGGTTTCAAAATGGGTTCCCATCAGGTATCATACCAGGATATTGAGGCTTTGAGTTGAGATAAGGTACTATTTTGGTATTCGGATCCCTAGATAGAGGACACTAATTGGGATAATGAAATTGATGACTCAACTTGGGAAATTATTCGATAAAGAAGATAATAAGCTCAGCGAATTTCCGTAAGAATGAATTGTTACCATATTTAGAAAAGATGATACTTGGTGGTTATTTATAGATTATGGAGATCTCAAATTAGTAACTGTGAAGAATAAGTATGCGTTATCACTTGTTGAGGATGTGTATGTGAATACCCCGTCCCGATGCAACGCGCATTCGGAGGTTTGAAATAAATAATCATATAATGTCGAATCGAAATGGGATATTCATTTAGTGACACTCGCTTTAAACCATATTAAAATATTAGTTTAATTTTGAGAGTCGCCACGCCACTTTGATATAGCCCAAAGCTTTGAAAAAAGGCTAAACAGTTAATTGGGTTCGGGGGTCAAGTTACAACAGAAGAAGAAACGTTATCACTCCTATTGCCCGACGGATCGGCCTTTCTAGCATGTGGGGTGTTGGTTGTGTGCGGTGTTTACAGGAATAGATAGAAGAAACGGGATCATGCATAAGGAGGAGGGGAGAGAAAGAATCAATTAATGATCACACCCTAGAACTTTTGAGTTAGGCCCTCGGAAGGTGCACTAATCAACGTTCATCCTTGGGGGATTGTTGATCATGGGATAATTATAACTAAGGAGGAAGGAAAGAAATAGTTCCTAGATCCATTGGGTTCCTTGGGTGAAACCTTAGATCATCCTCGGCTATTGCATATTTAAATATATTAAAACAGTCCTAAATCTAGCATAAAGGAACAATTAAAATATAATAAGCATGCAAATATAATAAGACAATAGTAATAATAGGGAACAAAAATATTAAAAAGAGTCTTACCAATTGTAGCAAGACTTTGGGGTCGAATCTAGGGCGATTCGAAGAGAGTAAGAAGAACTGTGGGTAAAACAAGAGTAGTCTCGTTTCTCCCGAGTGAATTGTGTGTCTAGAATGGGAGCCGGGCACACTTATTTATAGTGCTTCGGTACCTGGGCTGGGCCAGCTGAAGGGTCGATCGGCCCTAAAATAAGGTTCGATCGGCACAAAAATAAAGGGTCGATCGGCCTTAATTTAAGGTCCGATCGACACTTAAAATAAGGTTCTGGCGGCGGCTGATAAATGGTCGATCGGCCATGTTTGGGCTTAGGGTCGATCGGCCAAATTTGGCCCAATAATGCTTTAGCCCATCTGCTACTCGGCCATACTTAATGAATTTGGCCGGCCCCTCACTTGCTTGTCCAGCCGTGGTCTAGCCAGTTGGCCTCAGAATGCTACCATTTGGCCGGCCACTTGCAAAGTTCAGCCATGCTTGGCCACATTTTAAGTACCAATATTTATTCGTTTCGTCTCCGCTATTTCCAAGTCCACTTTGGCCATTCTAATGATTTCTTTTGCAATTTGCTCTTTAGGATTTTATTTTTCATTTAATCCCAGGAATTTTAATATATCAAATTCGTCCCAAATATTCCATATTTCCAGTTTAGTCCCTGAATTTTCCAATATTTCCCATTTGGTCCAAAAGCTCCCAAATGCCAGTTTAGTCCCAGATTTTCCCGAATTGCACTTCAGTCCCTTTTTTCGGACCGGGTACTAACAGTAGCCCCTCGGCGACGCTTCTTGTAAGACAAGTAGGGTCGACGATAAAAATAGGATCCGTCCTGAAAAAAGGGATTTCAGGAGGTGAAATGGTGAGCTTGCGGATGTGAAGTTTGGACTCGAGCTGGGTTGCAAACGGAAGATGACCAGGTAGGTCGAGCGGCTGAACCCACGTCGGGCTACCTACGTATCCCAAGAGGAATCAAGCCAAGTCGTAGTTCGAAAAAGTGAGAACGTGCAAGACGTACCCAAAGAAGGTATATGTGAGACGGACTCAAAGGAGGTGCGGGGCGGACCCTTTGAAATGCGGGACGGACCCTTTGAAGGTGCGGGACGGACCCTCTGAGATACAGGACGGACCTTTTGAAGGTACGGGACGGACCCTTTGAAGATGCGGGACGGACCCTTGAAATGGAGGATAGACCTCTGAAATGCGGGACAGACCCTTTGAAGGTGCGGGACGGACCCTTTGAAGATGCGGGACGGACCCTTTGAAAGTACGGGACGGACCCTTTGAAGATGCGGGACGGACCCTTGAAATGGAGGATAGACCTCTGAAATGCGGGACGGACCCTTTGAAGGTGCGGGACGGACCCTTTGAAGATGCGGGACGGACCCTTTGAAAGTACGGGACGGACCCTTTGAAGATGCGGGACGGACCCTTTGAAATGGAGGATAGACCTCTGAAATGCGGGACGGACCCTTTGATATGCGGGACGGACCCTTTGAAGATGCGGGACGGACCCTTTGAAAGTACGGGACGGACCCTTTGAAGATGCGGGACGGACCCTTTGAAATGGAGGATAGACCTCTGAAATGCGGGACGGACCCTTTGATATGCGGGACGGACACTTTGAAGATGCGGGACGAACCCTTTGAAGGTGCGGGACGGACCCTTGAAATGGAGGATAGACCTCTGAAATGCGGGACGGACCCTTTGAAGATGCGGGACGGACCCTTTGAAATGGAGGATAGACCTCTGAAATGCGGGACGGACCCTTTGAAGGTACGGGACGGACCCTTGAAATGGAGGATAGACCTCTGAAATGCGGGACGGACCCTTTGATATGCGGGACGGACCCTTTGAAGATGCGGGACGGACCCTTTGAAGGTGCGGGACGGACCCTTGAAATGGAGGATAGACCTCTAAAATGCGGGAAACTGTAGCTGCCAAAGGACTTAGGCTACTGTTTACTGATGAAGAATAGTTGTGTGAATTGATTGGGATTATTATGGCTTCCCGAGCCGAAGAACCAAGCGATTAAAAGATTGGGATAATCATTGCTAAGGCTTAGAGAGGAGTCTTGTCTCCTAGGCTTAAGGCTAGGGTTTTAGAGAGGCATTTGTCACCTAGGCTTAAGGCTAGGGTTTAGAGAGGTATTTGTCACCTAGACATGAGGCTAGGGTTTAGAGAGGTTTTTGTCACCTAGGCTTGAGGCTAGGGTTTAGAAGGGTATTTGTCACCTAGGCTTGAGGCTAGGGTTTAGAGAGGTATTTGTCACCTAGGTTTGAGGCTAGGGTTTTACATTTGCGGTAAGTCTAAACAAGGCAGTTTGAGCAGAAAGGTTATTGGTTTAAACTAGGCGAGGCCGAGTAAGTGTCGATGATAGAAGGTGGGATTAGGTAGGTTTGATGTCCAGAGATAAGGGCCGAGTCATCTTGAGAGTCACAGAGATACGTTTTTGATAGATTTGAAGAGTTTGAAAATTTGTGGAGACCAAAGAGTGATTTTTGTAAACAAGGTACCAAGGAGGACAAGATTTTGAAAGCATGTTTATTTGATAAAGAGGCCTTATGATTAATCATGTTTCTAACTAACTCAAAGAGTTTGCCACATGTTGATCTTGATGACAAGGGATGCCCTTCATGCTAGATATGACTTCATTGGAGCTCCGATTTTTGTTAGAGCACATAGTCGACCCATTTTTGTTGAGGGGAGCCCCAATGTTTGATGAAGTGACCTTGGCGAAGTCCCGTTGATGATGAATGGCGAAGCCCCGCTGATGATGCAAAGCAAACTCGAAGGGAATGGCGAAGCCTCACCTTGATGATGCAGAGCAAACCTGAAGAGAGCCTGAGAGAACAGCTTAACAAAAGCCCCAGCTTGGAGAGATTCAATGCATCCCTAGTTGCAGACAGAGTCATTTTGCGGCCACGGGGGCGACCCCTCGTTTCGAACAATGGTCAATCAGCCTGGACAAGACTCGGAAATGTATATGTGCAGGGCGCATTTTTCGAAGGTGGGAATGGATCCCGAGTTCGTGTATGACACTTTCGCTTGGGTTTGACTCTTTTGGGAGAGTATAAGCATCACAAGGTGTGGAAAAGTGTATGGAAGCCCTCCGCACGTAAAGACAGTGTTTGGCTCTATTTTCCTATGATGTAGAAAAAGAAGACTTGTCGAGACATTTGAAGAATTATTTTATTCGAATTATATCTTGATTGCTCGTGAATGGACCTCACCGATTGGTTTATCAAATTCCAATTATATAGGTAAACAAATGAATGTTTTGATTTGAAGGTGAAATCGGCTTGTCTTTAGAAGGAGAAGGATGTTCCGTTGTTGCTTGCCGCTCCGTTCGGTGGTAATTGTGGTGCGGGCTGCCGTTGCATTGATCTCCTTCATGGGAAAGAATGAAAAATAGAAAAAAGATTGGGGTGGAAGAAAAGGTGGGAATTGACTGATTATAACCCAAAGATTTTTCATTCCTTCAAGTAAAGATTCTTTGTTCCTTTGTTCTCGCAGGCCGAGGGGAGTAGTCCCTGGCGCGTGTCTCCTTGCTTTTACCGGAGTGCCGCTGAGAGGCACGGATGCGAAGCCCCAGTGAGACTTTTGCAGACAGTGTTTGAGGAGTCGAATGAACGAATTTTAAGAATAGGACAAGTTCCCAAACTTTTGAGAGAATATGTAATATGCTCACGTAGGATAACAAGTGACTCAAAAATCTGAATATGCATTTCTTTTAAATAATCTTTTGAGAATGCCATCCGGTAGCGGTTGTAGCTAGGCTTTGGATTGCGATCGATCATTAGGTGATGATTAACATGACCTCTTAAAGTGAGAGGTCGGCTGGGCCTTTTGCTGAGTGTTTGGGATTTCTAAGGTGAAGGGATTTTCTTGTTGTTGCCTCTTCAGGACCTCTAAGAGTGAGGTTAACTTTGATTTTGGCAAGGTCAAGGGTGGTGATGGAATCCTCTAAAAGTGAGAGGATGGACTTTGGAATGGGTTTATGGGATTTGTCCAAGAGGGAATCTTTGTTGCTTCTTCTCGCGAGTTTGTTGTGGTTTCAAGCAGGTAACTTGATCATGATAGGATCTTCACTCGACGTCTCATTTTCACAACCTTTCGAGATGGGAGGTTCACTTCGGAGTGATGGAGGTTGTTTTTTTTTTTTTTTTTTTTTTTTATTTTTTAAACACCCTCTTATCGAGAAAAGCCTTCGGATTTGTTTGCTCGCGATAGCCCCTAGTGTATGCCTTAGGATGGTTTTACCTTTTCCCTCTTGGGTTTGGAGGTGGTCCCTTCGAGGGAGCCCCTTGTATGAGTTTCTTTTGCATTCCGCCTTTCTTGAGCTTGGAGGTGATTACTTCCTTTGTGAGTCGAGGGGGCCCCTAGTATGGGCTTCTTCCTTAGTGGTCTCAAAACTTGTCGATCTTGAAATGAAAGGGTATTATTTAGTGAAGATAAGGTTATGGCTTCCTATGGTGAGAGGTTTAAACTTCAATTGCTATCGGATAGCATTCTCAAAAGAGTATTTAAAATAAATGCAAACTCAATTAACCGACTTATTAAGTAAGGCGTAATATATTCGGACCATAAGAAAGATATGTGAGCATATTCAATGAAAGCTTATCGATCGAATGGAAAATCAGTAGGAGACGCGAGATTGGGGGTTGGTGAGCCCCAAGTTTATATTCATGCAGCACTTGTGAAGGATAGGAACAACTCCTTGCATCTTCTTTAAATTGCAGTGGCGTGAGCAAACTATTTTCCTCGATGATGAGCAACAACGGTCTTTGTGCTTGTCTTGACCATATGGAAAGGAGGTCAAGTGGGGGAGAGTGTATTTGGGGAAGTGTAGGCTCGAGGGAGCATAGGGGGAGTGTACAAGGAGAGGGTCTGGCGATAGTGTATGGAAAGTATATGGTGGAGTATGGGAAGAGTGTATGAGAGAGGGATGTATAGAGATGGTGTATATAAGGAAGGGACGGTGAGTTGTTTACTCCAATCAAAGCATTCATTCATTGTTTACTTTATTAGCCGGTGGGTTAATCAGTGAGATTAGCAATCAAGTGATAATTATAAATAAAACAATTCTTCTTGAAAGTAATGCGAGATTATGTCTCAAGTCTAGAGAGAAAAGAAAGAAAGACTCTTTTATTATTGAAGCAACTAATCTAAAGTGGACATTACATATCAATGCCCAAAGTGGAAGTAAGAAAGACACACTAGAACCTACAAGACTGAATGAATCTAAATCCTTCCTTGAAGTACGAGGGTTTCTTCATTAATGAGGCCTTGGTTGATCAAATTTTGAATCAAGCGTTTCAGCCGCTACGCTTGTCGTGGTATGCCCAATGTACTTGTGGTATCTGCAAAACTTGGATGTATCCAAGTTAGATCTCGGGTTAATAGGCTTGTAATTCTCGAGCGGCTTGATCAAACTCTTTTCCACCAAAATGTCGAAGAACTCACCCACAGGCATTCCTAAGTCATCAAAATGTTCCTTGTTGATCTCCTTCTCGGGTATTGGTGCCTTTCGTTGGTTGGTGGCCACAGCAGGCATCCTGAATGAGACATTCTGATGTGTTGGACCATAAGTGGGACCATAAGCATGTGGATGATAGGGACTCTGGAATTGCACAGGTGGAGGATCTCTTCTCAAGCACTCGTGAATGCAAGACAAATGGTATTGCTCAATTTCATGCATGTCTTTGAGGAGGTTGATCACTCCCAACCTCATGTCTGAGACTTCTCTAAGGGCTCCAATGCTTTTCTCCATACACATGATGCGTAATCTGTAAGAACATACGGCAGAGTCAAACCAATGAGTTGAATTAGACTCACAATTAATCTTAAGGCATCTCCGAGAAAATAGTTGATCTCCACAATTTGAGAGTTTGACCGGCCGAAGTTGCCTACGTAACCCTTACCATTTAAGGTATGAGTATCAGTCACCGTAGTTCGAGGGGGCCCCGATTGATGATACAACCAGGGTTAAGTTTAGAGAAAGAGAGAGGATGAATGTAAAAGAGTCCGTTTGGTGAAAAAAAGGAGAGGAAGATGACTCGATCCTTGGTCAAATATAAGTGAGGGTGATCTAGACGAGCTAATCGGACTTGGTAAGTTGGCTTAGGTAGGCCCTAGATGGTGGTTTGATCTATATGGGTCGAGAGAGGTTTGATCTAGGTGGGTCTTTGGCTGAAGGGTGCTAGAGATAAAGGATCTAAACTATGGATGGTTTTAAGGCTAAGGGAGCAAACTGCGGATGATTCAAGAGATAAGAGGTAGAACTTTGAAGGGTCCTAACTTGAAGGATGTAGACCGTGGGTGGTCAAAGGTAGAGGAATGGACCATGGATGGTCCAAGAGACGAGGGGTGGACCTCGAAGAGTCTCAGGTGGAAAGGTGGACCTTTAATGGTCCTAGATAGAGAGAGTGGACCTCGAAGGGTCCTAAATTGAGGAGTGGACCTTGAAGGGTCCAAGAGAAGAAGAGCGGACCTTGAACGGTCCAAGATATGAGGAGTGTGGACCTTGAAGGGTCCAAGAGATGAGGAGTGGACCTTAAAGGGTCCAAGAGAAGAGGAGTGGACCTTAAAGGGTCCAAGAGAAGAGGAGCGGACCTTGAAGGGTCCAAGAGAAGAAGAGCGGACCTTGAACGGTCCAAGATATGAGGAGTGGACCTTGAACGGTCCAAGATATGAGAAGTGGACCTTGAATGGTCCAATATTGGGAGAGTGGACCTAGTATACGAAGGGTCAAAGAGTGGACCTTGAACGGTCCAAGATAGAGAGACTGATCCTAGAGCGGTCCGCAGTAGAGGGTGTGGACCTTGAAGGGTCCAAGAAGTAAAGAGCGGACCTCGGAGGGTCCTAGAAATGGAGAGTGGACCTCGGAGGGTCCTAGAGATGAGGAGTGGACCTCGGAGGGTCCTAGAGATGAGGAGTGGACCTCGGAGGGTCCTAGAGATGAGGAGCGGACCTCGGAGGGTCCTAGAGATGAGGAGCGGACCTCGGAGGGTCCTAGAGATGAGGAGCGGACCTCGGAGGGTCCTAGAGATGAGGAGCGGACCTCGGAGGGTCCTAGAGATGAGGAGCGGACCTCGGAGGGTCCTAGAGATGAGGAGCGGACCTCGGAGGGTCCTAGAGATGAGGAGCGGACCTCGGAGGGTCCTAGAAATGAAGAGTGGACCTCGGAGGGTCCTAGAAATGAGGAGCGGACCTCGGAGGGTCCTAGAAAAGAGGAGCGGACCTCGGAGGGTCCTAGAGATGAGGAGCGGACCTCGGAGGGTCCTAGAAAAGAGGAGCGGACCTCGGAGGGTCCTAGAAAAGAGGAGCGGACCTCGGAGGGTCCTAGAAAAGAGGAGCGGACCTCGGAGGGTCCTAGAGATGAGGAGCGGACCTCGAAGGGTCCTAGAGATGAGGAGCGGACCTCGGAGGGTCCTAGAAAAGAGGAGCGGACCTCGGAGGGTCCTAGAAATGAAGAGCGGACCTCGGAGGGTCCTAGAGATGAGGAGCGGACCTCGGAGGGTCCTAGAAAAGAGGTATAGTTAAGCATTTTATTTACAAAAAAGCCTTCCATTTTTATAGAACCTACTCTTGGTTGGAAGGGATACCCCTTTTTCGCAACTAACTAAATGTCCTAAAGTGGTGGATCCTAACGACTAACCGTCTCATATAGACATTTAATATGATGTTTATGGGAAGTACTACAGACCCATGATAGGACAAGATCAAGCATTCAAACTTTACATGGTACGTCCTCTAAAAGGAAATCAATTTTTTTGTGCTCTTAATCTCTCGATAGATCTTGACTTATCATTGATTCGCAGTGACTTAACATAAAGACCTTATTAATTGTCTATATAAAAAAAGCTAGTCAAACCAACCGGTCACATGGAGTGTATTCCTAGCAAAGTGGGTGACACAAGGGTTAGATTTCAGGCTCCCATCGTGCAGCCGAAGCGCACTGATGAGTGGATGGCCAAGTGAGACTCGGAAGGGAGGCGACATGATCACCACACTTCCCGCACTTTGGCTTCTCCGAAGGGTTAAGGGTGTCTGTGCAGTGTGACACGGACTCTAGTGGTAGTGTGAGGTAAAAAGTCTAATTCTTTTTTTAAGGAAAAAAAAGAGAAAGATTTTTTTTTATGAGATGCATGCATGCAATGCAACAGTTAAGAATAGGAGAAAAAGAAAAAGGAAGTAAAATACAACACCATACAAGAAAACGAAAGTCTGACCCACTTAGTTTGAAAAAAATTCAAAACATTCCCCAGCGGAGTCGCCACTGTGAATACCCCATCCCGATGCAACGCGCATTCGGAGGTTTGAAATAAATAATCATATAATGTCGAATCGAAATGGGATATTCATTTAGTGACACTCGCTTTAAACCATATTAAAATATTAGTTTAATTTTGAGAGTCGCCACGCCACTTTGATATAGCCCAAAGCTTTGAAAAAAGGCTAAACAGTTAATTGGGTTCGGGGGTCAAGTTACAACAGAAGAAGAAACGTTATCACTCCTATTGCCCGACGGATCAGTCTTTCTAGCATGTGGGGTGTTGGTTGTGTGCGGTGTTTACAGGAATAGATAGAAGAAACGGGATCATGCATAAGGAGGAGGGGAGAGAAAGAATCAATTAATGATCACACCCTAGAACCTTTGAGTTAGGCCCTCGGAAGGTGCACTAATCAACGTTCATCCTTGGGGGATTGTTGATCATGGGATAATTATAACTAAGGTGGAAGGAAAGAAATAGTTCCTAGATCCATTGGGTTCCTTGGGCGAAACCTTAGATCATCCTCGGCTATTGCATATTTAAATATATTAAAACAAATTCTAAATCTAGCATAAAGGAACAATTAAAATATAATAAGCATGCAAATATAATAAGACAATAGTAATAATAGGGAACAAAAATATTAAAAAGAGTCTTACCAATTGTAGCAAGACTTTGGGGTCGAATCTAGGGCGATTCGAAGAGAGTAAGAAGAACTGTGGGTAAAACAAGAGTAGTCTCGTTTCTCCCGAGTGAATTGTGTGTCTAGAATGGGAGCGGGCACACTTATTTATAGTGCTTCTACACTGGCCGGGCTACTGAAGGGTCGATCGGCCCTAAAATAAGGTTCGATCGGCACAAAAATAAAGGGTCGATCGGCCTTAATTTAAGGTCCGATCGGCACTTAAAATAAGGTTCTGGCGGCGGCTGATAAATGGTCGATCGGCCATGTTTGGGCTTAGGGTCGATCGGCCAAATTTGGCCCAATAATGCTTTAGCCCATCTGCTACTCGGCCATACTTAATGAATTTGGCCGGCCCCTCCCTTGCTTGTCCAGCCGTGGTCTAGCCAGTTGGCCTCAGAATGCTACCATTTGGCCGGCCACTTGCAAAGTTCAGCCATGCTTGGCCACATTTTAAGTACCAATATTTATTCGTTTCGTCTCCGCTATTTCCAAGTCCACTTTGGCCATTCTAATGACTTCTTTTGCAATTCGGTCTTTAGGATTTTATTTTTCATTTAATCCCAGGAATTTTAATATATCAAATTCGTCCCAGATATTCCATATTTCCAGTTTAGTCCCTGAATTTTCCAATATTTCCCATTTGGTCCAAAAGCTCCCAAATGCCAGTTTAGTCCCAGATTTTCCCGAATTGCACTTCAGTCCCTTTTTTCGGATCGGGTACTAACAGTGTATGACTGATTTTAGAAACTAGTAGAATACTCAATGGTTATTAGTTGAATTTTCGGGGTGTTACAATTGTAGTGAAAATTTGTTGTAAGGATATACTTAAGACAACATTTGTATCTATTATGACCGTTTTGGTTTATGGTTGTGTATTAGTTATGGAGAGGTAAATAGGGTAAATATGAAGAAGTATAATAGATGTAGTTATTGGTGACTTATAGGATCAACTTCAGGAATTGGTAATGTATGTATATGGTTGTTTTGAGAAACGATTATCATTAGTTGAGAATATAAATGAGGATAAATCTTATTGGAAGGCAGGATACTTTAGGATGATTACACCCTATATGTTGACTTAGTTGTGTGACTCATATGAGAGATTGGTGTGATGATTGGGAAGGTATTGGTGTTATGCGGATTTTGAGTTTGTTGATGGTTATCGAGAGGTAAGTTAGTTTACAATGTTAATGTTTAATCGCAATTTGGGGATGATTGATCTATGTGAGTTTCAATTTTATTTTTATTAGGAGATCATGGAATTGATCGGAGACTTGATGTGTGCAATACGTTGTTACTAAGTACAATACTAATATCAAAGGTAGGAAATAGATGACTCAAATTAAGTAAAAGTGTTGAATATTCAACTTGAGGAATTATTGAATTGAGGATGATTTACCAAGTTTATTATCTTAATGAATGTTTTAGTTTTATTTATAGTAGATAGTATTAGTATTATGAGATTTTGTTTTCTTATAGAGAATTTAACTAAGTATAAATATTATGAGTGGTGGCTACACTATAAATAGAGGTCAAACAAGAATATTTTGTTAGAATTATTTTAAATGTGCTTTACAACTTTGGATTGTATATTGAACTTCGGTATGAGCAATTGTGCCCTTCGGGGATATATTGATTTATTAAAGTCAGTGAACCGTTTTTGTGTACATTAAAATCTGTGAGTAATTTAATTATCTACAACTGGTCTGGGATGGTTGTAGATAATTAGATCACTCGAGTTAGTTTTGTTTAGCTTATCAATCTTTTGAAATTTCTTAAAATTGTGAGTGGTTTAGTTAATTAAAACTGGTATGGGACGGTTTTAAATAAATAAACCATTCAAGTCTCACTGGATCTCTTTTTATCTATCCTTGGAATTCTGAAAGATGTTGTAAATTTTAGAAAGACTTGGTATTCTAAAGTTATAATTTGTACAGAAGCAAGTAGAAAGGCAACCTAGTTCCCCTATAGTGATTAATTGTATTAAAGTTTTAATCCGAGAAATGATTTGATAAATTGTGGAATTATTAATGTGGAGGTCGCAATAGACTTGGGTTTTGTATTGGAGTTGGACAGGCTCCGTTGTGGGCGGCCAACCATTTGAGTTGAATATTGATCTGTCACTGGAACTGAACATAATTAGAACATTGAATTGTGAAATATGGTCAATTAATATTCCGTTCGTGGAATCAGGGTCTTATTGGCATGTCCATATTTATTATTCCATGGGCAAATGTTTAATGTTGTATTATGAGAAACTGCGGATAAGATAATTGAACTAATTCATTTTAAGTGAGTCAAGACATAAGGTGGTTTGATCATAAATGTGAAAATAGAATTTTGACATTGGAAGATTTGTTAGAACATTTAGAGTTCTAGATTGAACTTGAGAGTATTATCACGATGGATTTTGTGATTAAGTTACCTTGGAAGTAAAAAGGAGTATGTTGTTTTATTTATAGAAAGTTGGATGTATTTTCTACTCATTATATAGGTATATAGTGATGAGATTCTTTGATCATGTCCTCATATAAGTTAGGGGATAGTTTGATTGTATAAACCCCATAGTATTAAATGGATTGGATAGACATCATTTGGAAAGGTTCTTTTGGAATGTGTGGATGCTATTAAGTTTAACTTTGTGAAAAATTGAGGAATCATTACTTATTGTTGAGGATATGCTACGGACATGTACAATGGATGTTAGTAGTCGATAGGACATATGGTTACCAGTGGTTGGGTGCATATAATAGTAGTTAACATTCTATCATTGAGATAAAACCGTATGAGGCGTGGTTCGGGAAGAAAATATCGATCTCCAATTTGTTGGGGTGAGATTGGAGAAGCAAGGCCTAAGGTAAATTGGCGCCAAAGTTTGTTAATCCATTTGAAGTCTTAGAAAGGGTTGGTGATTTGACTCATAGACGGGCTTGGAGCAGCTTATAGAGTATTTAAAGTTTTAAATGCAATATTTTAATGTATTTGGTTATATAAGTTGTAATACTTTTATTTAATTATATTTTTATTGAGTCGTGAAAATTCGGGTTAGTAATATTTGTATGGTATTCTTGGAACATTAAGTTATAATATCGTATTATTAATGGAATTAGAAATCTTGGGGAAGAATCACAACATTGAAGAGAGTATTTGAGAACTGGAGTCTGAGGTATACATAAGTAACCGAGGCTGGTTGAACATTTAGGTAAGTCTTTTTAAAATTCGGGACGAATTTCCTTTAAAGGGGAGTGAGTGTAACGAACCTAACCCTAGGCACCAATTTCAGTATTATATTATATGCTTTTAAAATTTATGTTAACTTTATGTGTTCATTTATGTCTTTAATTTCTTATTTTAAGATAAGATGGTTGGGAAATAATTTTAGAATCTTAGAATTGCTAGAGAAATTAAATAAAGCATCTTGGGGGAAAATAAAAATAGAAAATAAATAAGGTGTAAGATGAAATTAAAATGTGTGGAATAAAGAATTAAAAATGAAGGTTTAATTTAAATGGGGAAAGTCTTTAGTTAATAAAGGAATTTAATTTAATTAATGAGTAGGCTAGTTTTTAGAAGGGGGGGGCCAATTTCTCCCCCTTCCTCCTAAAACCCCAAGTGTCCCTCTCCTATACTTCCTCCACTCTCCCCACTTTCACCTCCTCCATCCTTCCTTCTTCTTCATTTTCTTCTTCCTTTCCCCTTCATTCCTCCATAGAAACCCCTCCATGGAAGTTTCCTTTCCAAGACCTTAGAGAAGTCAATCCTTCTCCATTTTCAAATCCAAGAGTACTTTTGTGTTCGGGGTGAAGAGAGGAGCACATCAAGCTAAGAAAATCTTCCTTCCATTCCATATTTGCTAAGTGAGTTGTTATGACCTTCCCTTCTATTTGATGCTCATGAACTATGGATATTATTATTGTTATTATGATGATTGTTAATGCTTTGGAAACCTTCTTGGAAGTTGAAGAATTGATTTATGTTATGGAAAGATGTGATTGTTGATAAAGGGAAAGAACATGGTTGGATTGGGGGTAGAAGGGTTAAACATGAAATGGGTGGAGTTAGATTAGAAGATTTTAGCTTGAATTAAGATAATGAAATGGGTGGGAACCTTATAGGAGTTGGATGATGGGTAGATGAAATAGGATGAATTTAATGTTCATGGAAGATTTAGCGATGAATAATTTAGGTTTACATTATTAGGGGTATACTTGATTTATGATGATCCTTGTAAGCTAGGAAATCCTCTTGGTGTTCTTGAAATTTGGGTAGATAAAAAGAAAAGGAAATGAAGCTAAGTGGAAAGGGTTAGAAATCTGGATGTGCTGGAAATCGCCTTGGGCGGTCGGCCATGGGAGCTTGTGCGGCCGCCCATGAGGCCAGCAACTTTCCTCCTTTGAAAACCCTCTTGGGCGGTCGCCCAAGAGGTGGTGAGCGGTCGCCCAAGAGGGCAGTAGATTGAATTCCTTTGAAAACCACTTGGGCGGTCGCCCAAGTGGCATGGGCGGTCGCCCATGGTGCCAGAACTCCTTAAGTCTCCTTTCTTGCTGATTGTTACCCACAACCTAGTAGCATGGCTCCTAACCATTGTAACTTAATAGAACCCAATCAAACCCGGATATGAATTAACCCTTTTAACTTAAGTTATATTAGAACACTTAAGGGCACCTTAATAGGGTTTAAATGGAACTACGGAAGCACTCTATCTCCGACTTAGAAATCATTTGGCAGTTTATTAAATGTGACTCCAACTTGGTAGAGTTAACTTGGATCCTTATAGAGATCATATATTGTCTTATAATGACTAAGTAATATGGGTTGATGATATCTCATTATCTTACTTGAGTACATATTCATGGATTGTATTATGCTTAGTGTATTACATAAATGTTGCACTCTGATTGTTGGTTGAACATGAGTATATTTTACCATGTAGCTATATTGCTTATTTATGCATAGTGTTTTAAATAAATGTTGCACTATGAGATTTGTTGAACATGAGTATATTTTACCATGTGGTTATATTGCTTATCCCGTTTGTGGATTATATTTCAAGTAACTATTATGTGCTTGATAATGTGTTAATCAGCTGATGTTTGGGGGTATAACATAATACGATCAATTATGGAAGTGTGACCTAATGTGATCGGATTATGTTATATACGTGACCGTCCCCTTCTGTGGCCACAGGTTGGGGTATAGCATCTGTATTGAGCCAAAAGCCTTACAGAGTTGCTACTATCTTATTTGGTTCCCTGAAAAACGGGTCTTATAAGATGTGAGTATTGGTTAAGCAGCTCACCTAAGATTGGAGTATTATTATACCCAATGTTGTACGACTATTATTCAGACGGGAAAAGGTAAACCAAGGTAATGGAAGGTGTTTACAGCTTTTCCAATGTGTTGTATGCAACTTGTTATGTGTTGCATCTTAGATTGCATATTGCTGCATTCATAATAGCTTGCTGAGATTTATTCTCACCCCTCTCCCTTTAATGTTTTTAGATTCCGAGACAGGCGGACCGGCCAAGTAAGGGCGGTGAGGAGTTTGGAAGTGATATGTTGGGAATTGTCGGGGTACATATAGGTTGGAGTAAAAAGCGTATTTTAGCATAATTCTTTTAAGGGGTTTGTATTCATGAACTTTAATTCTATATTATATTCGATACCTTTTTGTAACTAAAACAGTTTATTACTTTCAAAGTTGGTCAACTCTTTCTCCATCATAGAAAGGTGTAGAGTTATTTTGAAATGGATATAATAATTGTGTTTATGTTTGAAAGTTAAATCAAAGTTTTAAAAGTTAAGGAAATTTGGGGTTAGTTTGAGGACGCTCCAGCTCGGGACACGTGTAGGTTCCGGGTCGGGGTCCTCACACTGCCGGTTAATGAACTTAACACACTGATGGAGAGTGGAAGCTATGGCTTTCATGTGGTGTAGCCAAGGGCGTCCCAAAAGAGCTGTGAACTCGGATGGAATGTCCATCACATGGAATTTTGCTGGCACCATTTGGGTTTCGAACCAGAGTTCCAGAGTCACCGTCCCCAGGATGGGACGAGACGAGCTGTCATAGGCCTTGATAGTCCGAGTAGACGGAATCAGGTGGCTTTCATTGATGCGGAGGGCTCGCATCATGCTGAGAGGGAGAACATTAACGGCTGACCCGTTGTCCACCAATACTCCAGGGAGTGATACGGTGTTGAGCTTGAGAGTGATGTACAGAGATTCGTTGTGCCCCGAGGCATCTCTCGGTAAGTCTTCGTCACAGAACGTGATCATGCTGCCATACAGACGGGAGTCGTAGATCTCGTCTCCATCCGCAGAAGGAGAATCATCCAGCCATCCGTTTCCTGTCTTCCTCTTGCGAGGTAAAGCCTTTGCTGGAACCTCGAGATTGTGTTGAGGTTGTTTGTGGCATTTGCCGCCCGTGGTTAGCACATTGATCGAGTGCGAGTGCCAAGCTGACTTTGATCTTCCTTTACCGGTCCGAGCTCGGAAGCTGGACAAATTGAATCTTGGCTGATCCTGTGGGGATTAAGCCTGATCGGGCGGTAGGATTACCAAGATCTCGAGGTATTCCGGTGTCCCAGTGGTCTGAATTTTGGTTTCGGCGGGACTTTTCGGCTTTCCCACCCTGTTTGCTCTAAAGCCGCATGGCCTCGGAGGCAAGGAAGACCGGGCCGGAGTACAAGACGTAGTAGTCGAACCTCCCGGAAGGTTCTCCGAGCGTACCTACACCTGGTGTCCCTGCATTCGTATCTCTCTCTCAGTTGTTGTTGAGAGGATTTCTTCTTTTGTTTTCTCGGAGGATTGCTCGGACCGTTTCTCGGGACTCGTACTCGTGCGAGGCGGAAGCGATCACAAACATCGTAGGCGATGTGGATATTAGAGGAGGATCCAGTGAAAGAGGCGGAGAAACCGGTTCTGTGGCACTCTTCTTGGGCACCCACTCAATGGAATTCACGCTGTTATTGTTCGGAAAAGGGTTTCCGACTCGTATTGGGCCACGGGGCGCTCCAACTTGCCTTCTTCTATCAAGTTCGGATTTCGTATCGTAACCCCAAACAAGCTTGTCGTGGTATTGCCGTGATACGATGGAAGGCGCAAAGATTTGCTCTTGTCCGCATTGGCTACGGGATTCTTGGGTTTGTAATTGGCAACGGGTTTAAGGAGACCCTCCTTGATTAACCCTTCCGACATCTTGCTCAGTGGCATGTCCAACTTGTCGAAGTGTACGGCGTCGCTCTTCCGAGTAGAATTGTTGCTTTGTGGGACCGGGTTTCTATTACCCGACCGTCGTCCCGATGGATGTAGTTGACAGACGTATCTTTCCCTTTGCCGGGGCCGGTGCGGGATTGAATGCAGCTGGCGGCGGTATCTGTATGGGTTTGTCTGCGGTAGCCAACTTTTCCTTGAGATCCTTCTCGAACCGTGAGCCGGCATTGACCATGGCCGGAGATGCGGGAAGAAATGATGGCCGATGAGAGTTCTGATGGACGGTCTTAAGCAGGACTTGAAGATCCGCATCTGTTCATCTTTGGAGAGTGGCTCCATGATATCGGAGAGTTTCCAGCTCCACCTCTTATAGAATTCCCCAACACTTTCATCCGCTTTCTGCTCAGTGGTGATTAAGTCCTCGCGACTTGTTTCCCACTCTAGGTTGGATCGATACCGTTCCAGGAAGATGTTACTGATCTGTTCCCAGGTGTGGCGATCCGCAGGCTTGACCCTCAGAAACCATCGTAACGCTGAACTTTTGAGCGTATGCTGGAAGTGGTCGGCCATTTACTGGAGGGTTGCTCCTTTTGCTCTCATGCCGAGAACGTAGGTATCGACGTGCGTTTGAGGACATTCGGTTCCGTCGAATCGGTCCATCTCCGGCATTCTGAACTGTATCGGGGTTTGTCCCCGGTGTTTAGGGATTCGTGTATAGGCAACTGGATGAACCCGAGAGGGTATTGAGGAATATTGGCATCCTGAGATGGTCCAGCGATGCGCTGGTGATATTGAGTGATAGGAGTAGCACTGGGCTGACCAAAAATGACAGGGTTGCCTTGAGAGGTGGCAACATGGAGCCTAGGTCGGCTGTTTCCTTGATTCGAAGGCATCCCGTAAGTTGGCGGGGGAGGAACCTGGTTGAAGGTTTGGTGAACTGGTTTCGGGGAATCGTCATCCTCGACCAGGACAAAAGTACCGTCTCGATCGGGGGGATAGCTGCTATACCACGCTCATTCGTAAGCCGTACCACGAAATTCTGCTGATCTTCTTTCGCCTCTTGTGAACCTCACAAGCCCGGATGGCTTCTTCCAAAGTCATATCTCATTACCGGTGGCGGGTGTCCTTCCCGTCACGATTTCTAAGTGAGCTAGACATGTCGGAAATTCGCCGAGGAACCGAGGGAACCGAAGAACTGTCTGACGCTGCCGTAACGGTGATCCTTGCAAGGCGCTGACCCGAAAATCTGAACCACTTTCTGCTCGCTGCAGGGAACGAAAGGAAGGGTTTAGGATTCGGAAAAGGGAATTTGGCTCAATGTTTTCGGGCTTGTGCAATGTGCAGTTACTGATTAATGTTTACTTAAAGCGCATTTTCCAGAGTCCTAATCGGTTGGAAAAGAGCGGGTCTTCTTTTTCGCAACTAATCCTAGAGCTCTAATCAGTGGATCTCGTCACTACGCTTATAAGCCCCTCGTTTCCATTGTAGATCATCTTTCTCAGGACGGACTATCCCGAGCGAGGTCTGATAAGGCAAGCGAGTTCCACCGACAAAGGAAAAAATGAACTTAAGGCTAGCTGATCACGCAAACTTTCAACGTATGTGACGTACGGGCCACAGTCGAAGTCAACGTCCTTAAGTTAAGGCGGGGATCGTGCCAAAATTTTGGCATGACCTCTCCTGACTCGCTTGTGCGAGAGACCTTAGCTTTTTAGCGTTGTCCAAGTTGTGGCTGGCACGATACATACGGCGAGGTTTGGTGACACGGCGTCACATTGAACCTTCGGGTATATTTTTCGGCAGAGCTCCGCGTCAAAGTCAAGGCTGAAGAGCTCAAGACTTCGTGTCGGGAATGACCTTTGGTCTCAAACTCTCGAGCTTGACTCGGAGTGGGGCCCGGCGTAAAAAACATACACTTAGGCTTTATGACACAAGCTAAGCCAAAAACCAACCGGGGTCTTGGACAAAGTGTGACACAAAGAGTGCATGGCTTACACGGGCTAGGATGGGATGTTTGGGACAACCCCGTGCGCCCCCGAAAGGTGTCTGGCAGACCAATCGGAGTGCAACTGATAAGGCCATCCCGGGTTAGGGGTTGTAGTGTGCAGTGTACCGAGGCAGCAAGTGCACGTGAAGTGCGGTGTTCCGAGGCAGCAAGTGCGCGTAGTGTGTGGTCACTAAGATTTTTTTTCTGAGTAAAACAGAGATTTTTTTCAGAATGTATCTTAAAGAATTTATGATGCACAGTTCAAAAGACAGCATGAAAATCAAACATGAATGGGGATGCACAAACATGGTATGATTTTGAAAAGTTGACAATGTAATGCCTTTTGAAACAAAAACCGTTCGAGGTTTAAAGGAACACACACACACGAAAACGAGGAAGGGTAAACAAAAGTTTGACCCACGGAAGGCTTTTTAGAAAACAACGGTAGTTTTGAAAAAAGTATCTTGTCCCCAGCGGAGTCGCCAACTGAAATTACCCGGGATTTCGCGCGGGCGCGAAACGCGGTTGTCTTTCGCGGAGGGTTGGTGTCTGAGACCTCGCTTCATGGGAAGGAAAAAATGAGGAGTCGCCACGCGGTTTTTGTATTTTGAGCCCAAACATTGAGAAACGGCTATTGAAAATGGTGTCGTTTTTATTGGTAGCAAAAACTTAGGAAAAGGCTTTGAAAATGGGGATCATTTTTATTGGCAGCATAAATGAGTAAAAAGCTTTTTTGAACCAGAGATTGTTAGGTTCGGAGGTCAGGTTACGTTTCGGGTAGAGTATTACGAGATCGCCCGAAACGCCTCGCATGACGAGTCTTTCTACCTTTCTCGAAAACGTGTGTGTGTGTGTGTGTTTTTGAAATGGGGGCTTGAATGACAAGCTTAATCTTGGTTTGAATGTCAAACGTTGATTAGGTGACTTTGTTTGAAAAGACGAGCGTTTGAATGACAAACGTCGGTTTTGAGTTGAAATGAGCGTTTGCGTGGCAAACGTCGATTTTGAGTTTGAAATGAGCGTTTGCGTGGCAAACGTCGACTTTGAGTTGAAAATGAGCGTTTGCGTGGCAAACGTCGACTTTGAGTTGAAAAGGAGTTCGAAGGTCGAACTCCGGTTTTTTGAACCGGGCGAGTCATTGTTAACGATTTTTACGGGAAAAATGCGTATTAAATGATTTTGAGTGTCCAATGGCGGCTTTTAGTTTGAAGATGAGCGTTTGGAGGCCAAACGTCATGTCGTGTGTTTTTGAAAGAGAGTTCGACGGACGAACATCGGTTTTGAACCAGGCATTACATTGTTAACGATTTTTATGGGAAAAATGCGTATTAAATGATATGCGATCAACGAATCGGGTTGCGACTCGGAATTTGAAAAGTAAATACTATCACGATCCAAACGGGTCGGACTTGTAAATGACAGTATTTAAAGCAGTGTCAACGGAATCAAACGATCCGGAATCGTAAATGACGATCAACGAGGCCAATCGGCTCGGATTTGTAAATGACGATCAACGAGGCCAATCGGCTCGGATTTGTAAATGACAGAAATTAAATGACGATCAACGGATCGATCGATCCGGAATTGGTAAATGACGATAAAAGTAAACGGAACGGGGTCGGAACGCCGTTTTAACCCGTGATTACTTCTCTTACGGAAAGAGAAGAGGATCGAGGGGCTAAATCGTATCGGACCCCGTTAGACGGAGGCATCTACATTTTGATAATGTTGTTCGAAATGGTTGTAGCGACTGGCGCGTAAACCGAGACGGAACGAAAGATTTAGAGAGAGGGAGTTATACCTATGGCTAGGGTCGACTCCTTTGGCTCGGAAGGTGTGTACGGGACACGAAAAGTGGTTCGAAAGGTTGTTTCGAAGTAGTAAGGGGCGTATTTGATCGAAATACGAAGGTTTCACGCTAATCGAGACAGAACGGAGGCTCGGAAGGGGTGTAAACCCGTTTGGATCGTGGGGGTGGTGAATTTTTGGGGTAAAAATTCTCTCTTTTTGGCTTTGACAGCCATTTCTATTTATAGGTGAAAAATGCAGTAGGAGTCCGGACGGACTTTCCCTGAATCCAGGGGGTTTTGTGGTATTTTGAGAATTTGAAGGACTTGCTGGCAATTTCAGAAAATGTGCACAGGGAGTCCGGCCGGACTTGGCTTGCAAATCAGGGGTATTTTGGTCTTTTGGCCTTGATTTGTGATTGAAGAGTGACTAGAGGGAGGTGGCATGGCTGCCACGTGCCCTCTGAGTCACCAGCCATGTGGGAGTTCGTTCCCCGGTCCCGGTTTTATCCGTTTTTTAAAATAACAGTCCGGAAAATGTCTGAAATGCCCCCAGAAAGTGCCGAAAAGTGCGTTTTTCCGGGAAAGACGTACTTTTATGTGTGATGACACGTGTTAAGTACGGTTCGATGTCGGGATGCACGGGGCAGTCCCGGGACGTCTCGTTGGCACGTCAACGGGGAGTTTAACGAGTTCCGGTTAACCTGGAGCGGGCCTGTTAACGGATTTCGGTTAACTTTCTGACGGATTTGGACGATCCGGATTTGGGTACTTACATAATCGCAAAATTTGTCGTGGTCCCAATCTTCTCTTATTTTCTTAGGATGATAGTCTTCCATTGGCTTCAGTTTTCCTTGGCCTACTAGATCATCGAACATCTCCTTAAGAGTAGCCCCACCAAAATCATGATAGGTACGACCGGTGCTTCCCTTTATTGGACGATTCTCCTTTTCTGAATTCTTTCTAAGAAGGATCAATTCATCAACTCTAAGGCCCAATTTATGTAGCTCGAGGAAACTAGGGAAGTAATTACCGGCAAGCTTCTCTTGGTACTCTTCGCGGAGACATTGAAGTAGGATATGAATTTGTTCGTCTAGGCTTGGCCTATCAACGATTTCAGTCAGTTTGGTCCTCCATCTTTTAACAAAATCGGCGAATGACTCATTTTGTTGTTGCTTAGTTTGCTCAAGGTCTCTCCTAGTAGTGCGGTAGGTAGTGTTGTCCTCAAATTGTTCTTGGAAGGCACGACTGGCGAGTGGCCAATCAAGCCTTGTGGAGAGTGGAAGAGTCATGTACCAATCTCTAGCAGCACCATCAAGGGTTTGAGGGAAGCATTGAACTAGCAAGTTGTCATTGACACCCATAGGTAGCATGGCCCAAGAGTAGGTTTCCAGATGGATTTTTGGACAAGTAGTGCCATTGAATTTTGCAATGTCGGGTGTCTTGTACTTTCGAGGAAGCTTTGACATGGATTGACGAAGGGTGTCATAGTCAATAGAGAGCGAGGCTCCCTTACTCACATCGAGGGATGCAAGTTTCTTTTCTAGCATTGCCATGGTAAGGGGTTCGTTCTTGCTTTCCCTATTTCTTTCTTTCTTGGAAGCATAACTCTCATTGTCGGAGGAGGAAGATGATGAGCTAGACTCATACACCTTTTTCTTGTTCTTGCGGTGGTTTTTAGCCTTCTTAGTGTATGATACTTCATCATCGGAAGAGGTCCTACTTTCTTTCTTCTTGGAGCTTAATTCGGCCAATTGTAGTTTCATGGCTTGAAGTTCGTCAACCATGTCTTTCATTTCCCCGGCTTGGATTCTTCTTTCAAGTTCTAATCGGGCCTCCATTTCATCGGCTTGGGCTTGTAGCATTTCTTCATATCGAATCCTTTGATCCTCAATTTCCTTCTTGAGTGCTTCAGAATTCATCGTGTCGGAAGGAAATTGAAATGCTACCGTTAGAGAGGTAAGGGAGCTTGACGACCTTAGAGATGAACTAGAGATATCCCGATAAGACGCCTCTTAGAATATTAGCCCCAAACGATCCTAGATGGAGAAAAGGATGATGGTTAAAATTACATCACGAGCGATCTTTATTAGAGACGGAGTTTTGACTCAAGGAGGGAGCGCACATCGATCATCAATTACAAACACAGATTCTGTAAATAAAATCTCGCGCGAGACGAGGTCATCTCGCACGAGATAACCATTCGGAAAGATGGATTTTTCCTCATTTTATTTCCTAGATTCATGGTCGGACGGACAAATATCCGTTTTCTATCTAGCATCCTAGGTAAATCTTGCAGGCATACGTAATTCAAATCAAACCTAGGGACTCGGTAATTGACCATTCTTTGAAAAGTAAAGCCACGTAAAATTGACCGGAAGGATTTTTTTCTTTAAAGGGACTTCCGAAAGGGTCATTCCGAAGGGACATTTCCGAAGGGACTTTTTCTTTTTCCGAAGGGACTTTTCCGAATCCTTTCTCGATAGTCAATTTTACATTAACTTTATTTTGGTCAAAGACAAGAAGAATTTCCGAGTCAAAACCGACCGGTCACGGAGTGTTCTTAGAAAGACAATCTACATGAAAATGTGGCGATGCAGGGCTGGAAGGCTAGGCTCCCCGCGATATGACAATCTAGGTGGTTTGAATACGCGGAGTGGGATGATCCAACTTCGGAGAGACCGGCGACTAGGTGGTTACCGTCATCCGTCCTTAGTGTGGGTCCCGGGTTTATAGAGGGTATGCAGTGCAATGACAGTTATATCATGAGTGCGCGTGTGTGATAGTCAATCTAGGTGATAGATAAAATAGAGATTTTTTTTTTTGAAAATCAAAAGGAAAACAGATAATGGCCGCACCAAGTGGTTGCCTACATTTCTCCCAATTTAGGAAGACTCAGGCCGTCGTAGTTCCACATAAAGAGAGAGAAAGAGAGAGAAAGAGAGATAAATAATTCAATTTACAACTCCCGAATCCCCAATGGACCGGACTTTAATTAAATAAAACCCAATCGCACGCAGTTTATAAATAATAATCAATTATTTAAAGGAAACGATGGTTCGAGTTCTACACCATAAGGGAGGCCTTAAGATGTGGGAACTCTGCAGATAATGAATGCTGGGATCTCCCTTGCATGTTCGGCTCTCGTCTTGGACTATGAGACAAACGGGAGAAACTAGAAAACAACCAGATTGCCGAAGCAATATCTCGCGCGAGATATAATACCTCGCCGCGAGACATGCCTCATCTGAGAGCAAAAAATTCGAATTTACAAATTTTTTTTTGAAAACCTCTCTTTTAATTTTGACGCAAGTTTAAGCCTCTTAATTTTAAATCCCCAGCGGAGTCGCCACTGTAGCGTTGTGAGGAAAAAGAATTTTATCCTTTTCGTTTTGAGTCGCCACCTATATTATTCGATTGGAGAAAATAGGAAAACCATTTTGAAAGAGATTTGGGTTCGGGGCTTAGGTTATGGAATGGGTAGGTCAAGGAGCATCCATTTCACCCAATCCGGAGATCGGTCTTGCTAAAGAAAAGAGAGGTTTTCAATTTTTTTAATAAAATAATTAAAGAAGAACAAATAAACCCTAATCAATTTCTTGATTAGGAATGTCGGATTGTATGCTTCGAGATCTCCTTCATCGACTGAAGGGACTCTAGGCTAATCCTTTTGATGGGATTACACTACTCTAAAATCAATAGAGGGGTTGAGAAGAGAAATGAAAGTTAAAGGATGATTACCTTTTGGGGAGAGATTCGGACAGAGTTTCGACTCAAGTTTAGAGTTGAAACTTGATACGGACAGAGCTTCGCCTCGATCCTTGATTTGGATCTTGATGCGGACGGAGCTTCGCCTTGGTCCCTTGATTCGGGCTTCGATGTTTGTTAATCAACAAGGTTGATGAACAAACTTTGGGAGTTGTTTGTGAGTGATTTGAAGGAGTCTTTCGTGGAAAGAAACCAACAAAATGTGTGTGTTGTGTGTTTTCTTGATCAAGGATCAGAATTGTCGACCTCTGAAACACTGAAAGTCATCCAGTATTTATAGGAGGTTGGAGAGGTGAAGGTGGAGAGGTAAAATCCCCTAGGAAGGTTCCGTAACTCGCCCGATTGGATACCCGAATTGATAAGGTTTTATCCAAAAAGAGAGTTTGAAGCGGATAAGGAGAGTGATTTCTGCACATCCTGTCGAGGGGATATCTCGCGCGAGATATGTTATCTCGTGCGAGATAACTAGTCTGATGACTATTTTGTCCTCTTCGGTTGTTCCGTTAGTCAGTTAGGTCCAAAACTAACGAGGTTAGTTAGAAACTTAACGAAACATGACGAAACTGATATGCTTTCATCAAAACATAAAAGAGAGATGAAGGGTAGTGTAATCATGAAGTTATGAGTTCAGAATGGGGTGTCTACAGCGCCTTTTTCGAATACAGTTCAAATCAAATTGTTCCTGACAATACATGCATTTTGTCTAAACAAAGAAGTAAGAAAAAAAGGGGACTATTCCGAGTCCTGCTCGTCATCCGAGCACTCGACGCACTGCTCCGCCGCTGCCGGATCCGTCGCAAACAAGAAGTCGCCAAATTCCTCCAGGCGGGAATATGCAAAAGGCCTCCTCGGAGTATGAGAACTCGAGGAATCTCCCCTCTCGTGCCCCGAGTGCGAAGAAGAAGGAGCTCCAAACCCAGCCGTTTCGCCCGCGAACTGGCCAAATCCCTGTGTAAAGTCCTCCCCACCAGCTGTGGGAGCAGGCGAACCTCTCGGCCTAGACGGCCTCGGCTCACGGACATCCACGCTCCTCCGGGAACTGCACCGCATGAACTCCACGAGCCTCCTAGCGTAGACGGCCCACCCGTCCACCAGCCTCATAGCGTCGTTGTACGTACGGCCAGACACCTGCGAACCAGGAAGGTCATCAGAAGACGAACAGAAAGTACAGATGCAACATTTGCAGAATACTACTATCAAAAGCAGAAAATCAAAGAGTGCTCACCGAAGCATTGGGGTCAGCCCTGTATCGTGGTCTCGGCTCATCCGGGAGTGGGATCACCAGTCGTCTGCGTGAGCCATCCAGTCACTCGTACGCCAGCCTAGCGCGTGGGATCGAAAGATCTCAGGGACCTCCAGGGACCTCGCCCTCCCTATGTTGCACCTGCGGGCTCCTCAGCCTCATCCTCAAGAAAGTATCATAGTCGGCTCCCGCTATGACGTACTCGGTATAGTACACGCCCTGTCTATACCTCTCCAGCTCCTCTATCGGCATCTCCCGAGGATGCTGCATGTGCATAGGAGGATCCACCGGCACCAATGGAAGGGACCCCAGCCTATGCTGACGAGTCACCCTCTCCCCCAGATACATAGCGTCTCAATGAAGTCCCACCAGGAGCTTCCGCCGCCGTATATTCTCGCTAGCAATCTGAACGGTGACAGCATCGAACCTACCCCACCAGGTCAACTGGATCCTCTCGGAGAACTCTCAGCTCAGGGCCTGGGACACCTCCTCGTACGACAGTCGTGTACCCATTCTCGACGAGACCGGCTTCTTTGCCTTCTTCTGCCAGACCAGCAGGGCGGGGTACAAGGGTCGATACGCATCCTTAATGTCCCACTCCTGCGGACTGAACACCTCGTAGCACCAGACCTGCTAAGCAAATGGAAAGTTATGTCAGCTACAAAGCAGATACATACGAGTACATAAAAGAGGCAAGGAAGAGAAAAAGACATGAATTTACATCCAAGACAGGTGTGAAGCAGCTCAAGGAACTCTCCTCTCCCCGCGAGAACCTGTCCAGGGAATGATAGAGCTCGGCCAGTCCAGCCTCCCCCCATGCGAACCCCCTCACGGCATCCAGATCTGTCAGCGACCCGAGCAAAGGGAAATGACAGGATGTGTCAGAAGTCGGGAACAAAGTCGCTGACAGCGCAAACCAAATGAACCCTCGAGCCAGGCGCTCCGCGGTCATCCTCAAAGATCCAGCCAAAAAATCGGCGATACCCGCCTCCAAATGCCTCTCCATCGGCCTGTACCGAATGCCTAAGCCCCTGGCATCAGTGATATCAAAACCCAGCAGCTCAGACAACTGCTCCGGGGTATAACCGTCAACCCACACCAGCGTGTTGCCATAAGTCGGCAACCCAGTGATAGCGGCAAAATCCGTGGGAGTCACCATCGCCTCCCCCATCTGAAATGGAAAGTGTGGGTCGTATCCCACCAGTACTCGCTCAGGGCAACATACATGGACCTGGCCCTCGGCGTCGTAGCTATCGCAGCTACCGCACTGATAAACCCAGCCAATCCGGAGTCAACCACGAACTGCCGTGGACTCCTCTCTCCCTCTCGAGCCACATTCGAGAGAATCTCCCACAATGCTCTCACTACCTCAAAGGCTCCCCGACTCTTCTGATTGTCGACGTCAACCTTCCCTTTCCCCTGCAGGTGAACAAGACAAGAGCAACATCAACAGAGTGCATGAACGCATGTCTAAATGATGCAAATGCAATGACAGTTCTCATTCATTTCTTACATATATTTCAAAAATCATTTCGAAAACTCCGTCGAATCCGGAACTTTCGAAATCTTTCGAAAACTCCGTCGAATTCGGAACTTTCAAAATCTTTCGAAAACAAAATCTTTCGAAAACTCCTTCAAAACCGGAACTTTCAAAGCACTTCGAAAACTCCGTCGAATTCGGAACTTTCAAAATCTTTCAAAAACTCCGTCGAAATCGGAACTTTCAAATTCTTTCGAACATTTCGAAAATTTACTCTGTCCCAAATTAAAGCTACTTTAATTCTGGAAAATGCATCTAGACATGGAATTTTGCAACCAAAATTTTTATGTCATCCACCCATGGTGTCAATTGAACTACATCCTAGTCAATTTCGACAAAGGTTCATGGCAAAGTCAAAAGCCCCAATTCAAGCACCAAAATCCCTAAGTATATTCCTAATCAAATTTCTAACATTTAAAGAATGCACATTCTTAAAATTAATGGAATTTGTAGGAAGCTTACTTGTCTCTCGATCCCTCCTTTGGAGTTGTGTCTCTCCCTAGCCGGGTAGAACTCCGCCGGATTCAATGGATGAATGATGGTTCGAATGGTCCGAACCAACCGCGTTCTTTCGTCATCGGTCCTTCCATGACGAGCCATTGGGTCCCAATCACCTTCCATATCGATTTTCCTTCGCAAATTCGAGCAAATCTTGCAATTTGGGGTGGATTTTCTCTCCTCCTCTCTCTCCCTCTCGTCGGAATTAATGGAGAAAATGGCTTCTCCTTCCTCGGCCTCGGCGCTGATAAGGACATGGCCAATTTCAATCAAAGTCCGGCCGGACTCTTATTGCACCAGAAATTTTTTTGCCACTTTGGCCCCTCAGTTTTTTGCAGTTTCAATTTTACCACTTTTGGCCCCTAAAAGTTTGAAATTTCCCCCAGTTAGACCTTTCTAACACCCCATCCCCCGAGGATAAAATCTCAGTTAGTTTTCACTAACGCTCGTCTCCAGACGTTAAATTCCCAGTTAGTTTTCACTAACGCCCGTATCCAGGCGTTAAATTCAATCCCAGTTGACGTTTGACGTTCAAACGCTCAATCATGTCTCCGGACATTCCAGTTACAATTCCGTCTCCAGACGTTAAATTCAATCCCAGTTGACGTTTGACGTTCAAACGCTCAATCATGTCTCCGAACATTCCAGTTACAATTCCGTCTCCAGACGTTAAATTCAATCCCAGTTGACGTTTGACGTTCAAACGCTCAATCATGTCTCCGGACATTCCGGTTACAATTCCGTCTCCAGACGTTAAATTCAATCCCAGTTGACGTTTGACGTTCAAATGCTCAATCATGTCTCCGTACATTCCAGTAACGCCCGTCTCCAGACGTTAAATTCAATCCCAGTTAACGTTTGACGTTCAAACGCTCAATCATGTCTCCGGACATTCCAGTTACAATTCCGTCTCCAGACGTTAAATTCGATTCTCAGTTGACGTTTGACGTTCAAACGCTTAATCATGTCTCCAGACATTCCAGTTACAATTCCGTCTCCAGACGTTAAATTCCCAGTTAGTTTTCACTAACGCCCGTCTCCAGACGTTAAATTCAATCCCAGTTGACGTTTGACGTTCAAACGCTCAATCATGTCTCCGGACATTCCAGTTACAATTTCGTCTCCAGACGTTAAATTCAATCCCAGTTGACGTTTGACGTTAAAACGCTCAATCATGTCTCCGGACATTCCAGTTATGATCCCGTCTCCAGACGTTAAATTTTCTAATGGTTTTCACCATCATATATTCCCCCGGCAGCTGCAATAATCCCGAACCCCAAGGCACGAACGCCTTGCAACAATCCTTCTTCGGCCATCCTCGTAAGCCCGAATATCTTTTTCACTTCAGCAAGTGAACATTCATCTCCCCGGCCGCCAGTCGTAAGCCCGACCGTTCCACCTCAGCGGCCATCAAGGTAAGCCCGCACAACAATCCCTCTTCGGCCATCAAGGTAAGCCCGAATGCTCATCCCCAGCAGGATTCTAAAGAAGAAACGTCGATCCTTCCGAGTTGTTAATAACGCCAGTTTAACACAACCGTTCTCATCAGTACTGACGTATCCCCAACAGGATAAACCTGGCAGCAGCAATAAGCCCAGTATCCAAGGCACGAACGCCTTCATATCAGGATAAACATATCCTCGCAGCTCCGGTTTGAGGCGCCACACGCCCTCGTATGTTCAGCAACTCCGGTTTGAGGCGCCACACGCCCTCGTAAGCTCCAACAACTCCGGTTTGAGGCGCCACACGCCCTCGTCAGTATCAGCAGCTCCGGTTTGAGGCGCCACATGCCCTCGAAGGTTACAAGTCCTGTTCGACGCCTCCGGTCAGCTCTCGCCAGTCAAGGTCCCCACGCGCGGCCCTTGCACCTTCGAACTACGATCGGCTTGATTCCCGCCGGGATACGTAGGAATCCTTTCGCTAAGGGTCCACCACTCGACCGCCTGTGCCTCTTTCAAAGTAAGGCATCCCGATTTGGATCCTTATCTTTTTCAACGACCCCACCTCCTTCAGAGGAGACGTCGCTGAGGGGCTAACTGTAAGTACCCAAATTCGGATCGTCAAAATCCGTCAGAAAGTTAACCGAAATCCGTTAACTGGCCCGCTCTAGGTTAACCGGAACTCGTTAAACTCCCCGTTGCCATGCCAACGAGACGTCCAGGGACTGCCCCGTGCATCCCGACGTCGAAGCATACTTGACACGTGTCATCTCACGTAAAAGTATGGCTTTCCCTGAAAAACGCACTTTCCGGCACTTTCCGGGGGTGTTTCGGACATTTTCCGGACTGTTATTTTAAAAAACGGACAAAACCGGGACCGGGGAACGAACTCCCACGCATTTGGTGAGTCATGGGACACGTGGCAGCTATGCCATAGCCCACACATCACCTTTCAATCAGAAATCAAAGGGAAAAGACTAAAATACCCTTGGTATACAGTCAAAGTCCGGCCGGACTCCCTGTGCACATTTTCTGAAATTGCCAACAAGCCCCTCAAAATTCCAAAATACCACAAAACCCCTGGAAATCAGTCTAAGTCCGGCCGGACTCCTACTGCATTTTTCACCTATAAATAGGAGGGCTGTCAAAGCCATTTCATAACAACATTTTACCCCAAAATTTCACCACAGCCCACGGCACAAACCAGTTTCACCCCTTCCGAGCTCCCGTTTTGCCTCGATTCGCGTGAAACCTCCATATTTCGATCAAATACGTCCCTCACCACTACGAAACACCGTTTCAAACCTCTTTCCGTGTCCCGTACACACCTTCCGAGCTAAAGGAGTCGACCCTAGCCATAGGTATAACTCCCTCTCTCTGATCTCTCGTTTCGTCTCGGTTTACGCGCCAGTCGCTATAACCGTTTCGAACACTGTTACTGAAATGTAGACGCCTCCGTCTAACGGGGTCCGATACGTTTTAGCCCCTCGATCCCCTTCTCTTTCCGTAAGAGAAGTAGTCACGGGTTAAAACGGCGTTCCGACCCCGTTCCGTTTACTTTTTCTGTCATTTACCATTCCGGATCGATCGATCCGTTGATCGTCATTTATTTTCTGTCATTTACAATTCCGAGACGTTTTGGCTCATTGATCGTCATTTACAACTCCGAGCCGTTTGGCTCGTCGATCGTCATTTACGATTCCGGATCGTTTGATTCCGTTGATACTGCTTTAAATACTGTCATTTACAAAGTCCGACCCGTTTGGATCGTGATAGTATTTACTTTTCAAAGTCCGAGTCGCAACCCGATTCGTTGATTGTATGTCATTTAATACGCATTTTTCCCGTAAAAATCGTTAACAATGTAATGCCCGGTTCAAAACCGGAGTTCGTCCTTCGAACTCTCTTTCAAAACGCGCGAAATGACGTTTGTTATCCGAACGGTCATATTTCAAACTAAAAGCCACTATTTGACATTCAAAATCATTTAATACGCATTTTTCCCGTAAAAATCGTTAACAATGTAATGCCCGGTTCAAAACCGGAGTTCGTCCTTCGAACTCTCTTTCAAAACGCGCGAAATGACGTTTGGCATCCGAACGCTCATCTTTCAAACTAAAAGCCGCTGTTTGACATTCAAAATCATTTAATACGTTTTTTCTGTAAAAATCGTTAACAATGAATCGCCCGGTTCAAAACCAAAAGTTCGTCATTCGAACTCCTTTTCTAACTCAAATCGACGTTTGCCACGCAAACGCTCATTTCCGTCTCAAAACCGACGTTTGTCATTCAAACGATCGCTTTTTCAAAAGATCACCTAATCAACGTTTGACATTCAAACCAAGATTAAGCTTGTCATTCAAGCCCCCTTTTCAAAAACACACACACACACACACACACAGAGGATTTCGAGAAAGGTAGAAAGTCTCGTCATACGAGGCATTTCGGGTGATCTCAATATACTCTTCCCGAAACGTAACGTGACCTCCGAACCTAACAATCTCTGGTACTAAAAAGCTTTTTACTCGTTTTTGCTACCAATAAAAATGACCCACGTTTTCAAAGCCTTTTCCTAAGTTTTTGCTACCAATAAAAACGACACCATTTTCACAAAAGCCGTTTCTCAACGTTTGGGCTCAAAATACAAAAACCGCGTGGCGACTCCTCATTTTTTCCTTCCCATGAAGCGAGGTCTCAGACACCAACCCTCCTCGAAAGACAACCGCGTTTCGCGCCGCCCGCGCGAAATCCCGGGTAATTTCAACTTTGAACATTAATTTCTCATTCACCACTAATTGGTTTTGAGAAAGTAAATATATCAAATTTATCTACTCCAAATGTAGATTATTAATATGCAATCAATTTCCATTTTCCTAAAATGGAATCCAATGGAATTCTTGGTCAAAAGTCGGTCAAACCTCACTTTTACCAAACCAAAATTCCAACAAATGCATCTGATGATATTCTATGGGAAAGTCATGTAGTTTGGTGGAATTGATATTCTGCTGGTCAAGAGCTGGAATTGTACCTCCTTGAAATTAAATTGAAATGTATCATTTTACAAGCTTGATTCGAGTTGAGATGTCAGTTTGGGCCTTTTGACATGGTATGTTATCTGAAGGGATAACTCTTCAGGTTTTATATTTTTCTTGATGATCTAGTATGAACTGGTTATTTATTGATTTATCTTGAGTTTCAAATGGGTTCTGTTAGAATTATTTGATTTGTGAATGGTATATTGAATGAACGCTCGCCGAAATTAGAAAATAAGGAGTCGCCACGCTGTTTTAAGAGGAAACATTGAAAACCTTTTTGAGAAAGAAAGTGGGTTCGGGGGTCAAGTTACGTGTTGGGAAGAACCGAGAGTTCACCCAACACGCCTCGTCCATAGACGAGTCTTTCTATTGTTCAACATTCAAAATATTCAAATGTGTGTGCAAAGTGTGTATGACATGATCTGTATTAAAATGCAAATCAACGCTTTGTTTTATTGCTCAACAAGGGGAAATACAACTTGTAAGCCATTGACTCTGGGAGGCCACATCCCATTTTACATCGAGGACTGAATACGGATTACAACTGGAAGTGGTTTCTGCAGAGGGCACATTATGTCGCGTGACACAGGACCTGAGGGTTTAATTGAGTCGCGTGACACAACGATGCACTTCGCAGAGACTTTACAAATTTTAACCAGAATCAAATCAGAGAACAATTCAAATCCCAACATAATACCAATTCAACTCAGAAACAATGAATTCACAATGGATTGACCAAGGGGACGTGGATATAGAGAGATACACACTCCCTTGGCCAATAAACAAAAAATCCCACAAAATCACATTATGAATATCAATTGCATCCAACTAAGCTAATTAAACAGAGGAATGGCAGTTGGGACTTGATAATTGAGGACGGATGGAGTCCAATTATCAAGTCCGGGAAAAATTATCGCAATGAAGCAAATAAACTTTAAATGAGAGATAAAGGTGAGGGAAGAGATTTGTTACCCTCGTAGTCCACGCTCCTTCAACCACGTTAGGTAGAAGGATCTTCAATCAGCTTCAGAACGGAACGAGCTCAGATCGGAGATTGAGTAACTTGCCAATTCCAGTACGTGCGTTTGGGCAGGGGTGTAGAATGGACTTGGCTCTGGAACAGGGGAAGCGGCTGTGGTTGTCGGCTTTGGGTATAGAGAAGGGTAGAACCAGGTAAGGGCGATTTAGTTTAGAGATAAGGGTTGGATTGCTGTCGGTGAGGTTTTGGACAGGGGAGGTCTCGGTTGTTGTTTGGATGAAGGGGAATTGGGAGAGATTGGATTGGGAAGAAGGTAATTGAGATAGAGGGAGGTAGGATGGCGGTGAAGGTTGAGGTTGGGTGAGGTTTTCGGTGAGAAAGAGCTAGATTAGGGAGGAGCTTAGGGAGACGGCCATGGATGGAGGAAGCTTGGGTCGCCGGTTGGTTTGAGAGAGGGAGAGAGTAGATCGGGGAAGAAGGTAATTGGGGAAGAGGAAGGTCTCTGGTTGAGGGAGGATTGGTGTTGGCCGGAGAGGGAGGATTGGTGTTAGCCGGAGAGGGATGAGCCTGCGTTTAGAGAGAGAGGGAGCGCCTTTACGTCATGAGAGAGAAAGAGAATAGTTGAGATTTGTGTGTGTTCTGTGTGTTGTTATCCTTGACAAATGAACGTAATTGGTATTTAAACAGTTGATTGGGAAATGCTTTATTTAGTCGCACGACCCAACGCTTCCAATTTCCATGCTTCAAGTTGTCGCACGACTGGCCACGTCCATAACCGTTTCTGGCGCCAAAACCTGCTTCTGGAACATTCCGGGTTAATTCTTTAAAAGCCCAAAGCAGTTAATTCCCTGTAGGTCCTTTTGTCCGGGAAAAATACCAAAAAATACTTCCTTCGCGAGAAACTCATAAAATGTTTTCCGGAAGTCTCAGAACGGACCGGCAATTTACCAAAACGCCCCTTAGTACAATTTAATCATTTAAAATGCACCTAAAAAGGGATCGCGAATTGGATTGGCTTACTCACAGAGCCCCTCGGCAACGTCACTTCTGGAAGAAGTGAGGTTGTCGATAAAAAGGACCCAATCTCAATGAGCAGCAGGGGGATAAGGCGGAGGGCTGGACGATGACTGGGGAGATCGGATGGCTGGACCTTTTGAGAAAGGATTCCTACGTATCCCAAGTGGGAATCAAGCCGGTCGTAGTTCGAAGGAAACTAATTGAAAGATTCTGAATATAGGGAAAACTATTTGAAGGTCTCTTGACCTAAACGGGATTATTTGAAGGCATCCAAACCTGAAAATGAGATCATTTGAAGGCATCTCAACCTGAAAATGATTATTTGAAGGTCTCTTGACCTAACAGGGATCATTTGAAGGTCTCTTGACCTAAAATGAACTATTTGAAGGTCTCTTGACCTAAAAGGGATCATTTGAAGGCATCCAACCTGGAACGGGATTATTTGAAGCTCTCTTGACCTAAACGAGATCATTTGAAGGTATCACTACCTAGAACAGGATTATTTGAAGGCATCCAACCTAGCAGGCATTATTTGAAGGTCTCTTGACCTAAAAAGGGATCATTTGAAGGCATCCAACCTGGACGGGGATTATTTGAAGGCATCGAACCTAGAACTGGATTATTTGAAGGTCTCTTGACCTAAACGAGATCATTTGAAGGTATCACTACCTAAAACGGGATTATTTGAAGGCATCCAACCTGGCAGGGATTATTTGAAGGTCTTTTGACCTAAAAAAGGGATCATTTGAAGGCATCCAACATGGAAGGGATTATTTGAAGGTCTTTTGACCTAAAAAGGGATCATTTGAAGGCATCCAACCTGGAACGGGATTATTTGAAGGCATCCAACCTGGCAGGGATTATTTGAAGGTCTCTTGACCTAAACGAGATTATTTGAAGGCATCACAACCTGACAGGGATTATTTGAAGGTCTCTTGACCTAAAAGGGATTATTTGAAGGTATCCAAACCTGAAAATGAGATCATTTGAAGTCATCTCAATCTGAAAGGGATTATTTGAAGGTCTCTTGACCTAAAAGGGATCATTTGAAGGTCTCTTGACCTAAAAGGGATTATTCGAAGGCATCCAACCTGGACGGGGATTATTTGAAGGCATCCAACCTGGAATGGGATTAATGCTTCTAGCAAAGTAATTGACTGAGATATGCTTTCATACCTGTGTTGTGCTCACCTATAGCTGTCGGAGGGTTTTGGACTACCGTTGTTGTTGGTGATGGGAGGTAGCTGTTAAGGGTTTCATGCTACCATTGATTCCTGGGGATAGGTGTAGCTGCCGAAGGGTCTGATGCTATCTATGCTGGGGAGACTGACAGATGCGGACTCTTTATCTCGGTTTATCATGCAGAATAGGCTTTTGAAGTCGCCGAGACTAGTGAGCATTATTGCTTGAATATTGGGGCAGCTGGAGCTCTTTTCCTTTGACAAGCATTGCTTGGAGACTGGGCAGCTGGAGCTCTTTTCGACGGTGTTGATAAGTTCGAAGGTGACGGGCCTGATGAAGATAATAAAGGCGGGATCTGCCACCTGCAGGATTTGGAATCCTTGTCCAAAATTGTGATTTGAGGGGCAATCCCCACGATCAGATTATGATCACTTGATTATTGTACCCTGTGGGGGGAAAGACACAACACTCTAGGCACTTTGCACTTTATTTGACTCTTGCTTATGCATTATTAATCTTTTGTTGCACAAGTCCATCTCAGCTGGGGAGAATAGGAAGTAGGGGTTTGGCACGGCTTGACGAGCAGATATGTCTGTATCAGTTGCTCTATGAGGGATCTTGTATGGGACGAAAAGTGTTTATAATGAGGTGGACCCTCTCCCATTATAGGATGATACGGTGCATCTTAGGCAAGTCGGGGACGCTCCCGGGAGTACTGGTTGCAGCAGGTCCATTGCTAGTGAGGACAAAGTGTATCGCGCGTCTGAGACAGCAAGCAGTAGAGAATGTGCAGAGAATGATCCCGGCTTGGTGAAGCCCCAGTTGACAGTGTAAAGCAAACCTGGAGGGAAATCTGGTAAGGAGAGCCGGAGGGATACCTTAACCAAAGCCCCAACTTGAGGAAATTCCATGCAGCTTCCTCGCAGACAGAGTCATCTTGTGGTCGAAGAGGCAACTTATCATTCCAAATCACAGTCAATCAGTCGCTGGACAAGACTCGGAAATGTTTTACGCGTAGGGGCACATCCTTCGAGGGTGGGAAATGAATCCCGATTCTGTGTATGACACTCTCGCGTTTGGGTTTGACTCTTTTGGGAGAGTATAAGCATCACAAGGTGGGGAAAAGTGTATGAAAGCCCCTGCTGACCGAAACAGTGTTTAGCTCTATCTTCCTATGATGTAGCAAGGGAAGACTTGTCGAGACACTTGAAAACTTGTCTTATTCGTGATGATCACAAAGCTGCTTAAAACCCTTTATTGATGTTCGGGTTATTCAACCGCTAAAACCGATATGAGCAAATATTTTTATCAATCCTGAGGAGAAAGCACACTGATATCGAGAATCAAACTCGGAAGGATGGAAAGTGTATAGGGACGGCCCTTGCTGAGACCAGATTTTCTGAGATTTATTTGTGATTTCGACCGGACCAGTTATGGTTGCCTACGTTCCCCTCCTTGGGAGGAGCTCAGGTTGCCGTAGTTCGGGCTTATCCCGAATAAAGAGAATGAACGTTGGAATTCGAGGATCTGAGGACCTTTGAGGATTTTGAAAATTGTAAAACATGTCCTCTTGGAGTGTCGATGGGAGACACGGATGTGAAACCCCATTGGAACATCGACGACAAGTGTTTGCGGAGGAGAAATGAAATATGCTCACATGCAACGCCGAACGAATGGATGGAATTTGCACAATCTTCGCTTTTCGATCCTTTGAGCCGGGATGGATTTGGTTCCACTTTAAGCAACAATCGGTTTTAGATCTCGACGATATTGGAATGAAACTGCTATTCGGTAGGAACTGCGACTGGGTCTCAGGGTTACGATCGGCCCTTGGGTGATTCGGGATATCATGACCTCTTAAAACGAGAGGTCGGCTGGGCTTTTTGCTGGCTGGACCTCTAAAGATGAGAGGTTGGCTTTTTAGGGATGTGTTTTGGATTTCTATGGTGAGGGAATCCGTGGTTGCATCTTTTATTACCTCTAAGAATGAGAGGTCAATCATTTTTTGCTTTTGGCCAAGGGCAAGGGTAACGATAACGGGAATATCCTCTAAAATTGAGAGGACGGTTTGGAATCTGTTAGAGGTAATGGTGAGGGGACATCCGTGCTATCTCTTTATTCAACATTCAAAACATTCAAATGTGTGTGCAAAGTGTGTATGACAAGATATGTATTAAAATGCAAATCAACGCTTTGTTTTATTGCTCAACAAGGGGAAATACAACTTGTAAACCATTGACTCTGGGAGGCCACATCCCATTTTACATCGAGGACTGAATACGGATTACAACTGAAAGTGGTTTCTGCAGATGGCACATTATGTCGCGTGACACAGGACCTGAGGGTTCAATTGTGTCGCGTGACACAACGATGCACTTTGCAGAGACTTTACAAATTTTAACCAGAATCAAATCAGAGAACAATTCAAATCCCAACACAATACCAATTCAACTCTGAAATAATGAATTCACAATGGATTGACCAAGGGGACGTGGATATAGAGAGATCCACACTCCCTTGGCCAATAAACAACAAATCCCACAAAATCACGTTATGAATATCAATTGCATCCAACTAAGCTAATTAAATAGAGGAATGGCAGTTGGGACTTGATAATTGAGGACGGATGGAGTCCAATTATCAAGTCCGGGAACAATTATTGCAATGAAGCAAATAAACTGTAAATGAGAGATAATGGTGAGGGAAGAGATTTGTTACCCTCGTAGTCCACGCTCCTTCAACCATGTTAGGTAGAAGGATCTTCAATCAGCTTCAGAACGGAACGAGCTCAGATCGGAGATTGAGTAACTTGGCAATTCCAGTACGTGCGTTTGGGCAGGGGCGTGGAACGGACTTGGCTCTGGAACAGGGGTAGCGGTTGTGGTTGTCGGCTTTGGGTATAGAGAAGGGTAGAACCAGGTAAGGGCGATTTAGTTTAGAAATAAGGGTTGGATGGCTGCCGGTGAGGTTTTGGACAGGGGAGGTCTCGGTTGTTGTTTGGATGAGGGGGAATTGGGAGAGATTGGATTGGGAAGAAGGTAATTGAGATAGAGGGAGGTAGGACGGCGGTGAAGGTTGAGGTTGGGTGAGGTTTCCGGCGAGGAAGAGCTAGATTAGGGAGGAGCTTAGGGAGACGGCCATGGATGGAGAAAGCTTGGGTCGCCGGTTGGTTTGAGAGAGGGATTGGGAGAGAGTAGATCGGGGAAGAAGGTAATTGGGGATGAGGAAGGTCTCCGGTTGAGGGAGGATTGGTGTTGGCCGGAAAGGGAGGATTGGTGTTGGCCGGAGAGGGATGAGCTTGCGTTTAGAGAGAGAGGGAGCGCTTTTACGTCTTGAGAGAGAAAGAGAATAGTTGAGATCTGTGTGTGTTCTGTGTGTTGTTATCCTTGATAAATGAACGTAATTGGTATTTAAACAGTTGATTGGGAAATGCTTTATTTAGTCGCACGACCCAACGCTTCCAATTTCCATGCTTCAAGTTGTCGCACGACTGGCCACGTCCATAACCATTTCTGGCACCAAAACCTGCATCTGGAACATTCCGGGTTAATTCTTTAAAAGCCCAAAGCAGTTAATTCCCTGTAGGTCCTTTTGTCCGAGAAAAATACCAAAAAATACTTCCTTCGCGAGAAACTCATAAAATGTTTTACGGAAGTCTCGGAACGGACCGGGAATTTACCAAAACGCCCCTTAGTGCAATTTTATCATTTAAAATGCATCTAAAAAGGGATCGCGAATTGGATTGGCGTACTCACATATATACATTCTTTGATAACTTGTTTTGTTCTCCAAATTTATAGGACCAGCCCTGACAAAAAATGTCAAAAAGGGTGACAGACGGGACCATTTAACAACTACAAGTATTTTTTTTAAGGGATTTTTACCAATAAGCCCTTATTAGAAGGTTGAATTTATCAAAAAAAAAAACACCACATTTCATATTCTACCTTAGGGTCCATAAGTTGAAATCAATTTTACCGGTAGACGTGTCCATTTTATAAACCGAACCGGCCAACCGGAAGGTTGAAAACCGGCCAAAACCGGTCAAAACCGGTCAACGGCGGTTAACCGGAACCGGCTAACCGAAACCGGTAATTGGCCGGTTCGGTTAAGGTTTGAAATTTTGAAAAACCGGCCAACCGCCGGTTAACCGCCGGTTTTGGCTTGCTCGGCCGAGTCATATGAGTTGCTCGGCCGAGCATAACCTTCCAGTAGTGTTAATTTCCAATAACGGTCATGCTCGGCCGAGTCATATGAGTTGCTCGGCCGAGCAGAACGCCAAAACTCATTCCAACGGCTACTTTTTCAAACTAGCCGTTATGTTCACCACCACCACCACCACCACCCCTACTACTACTACTACCGTAACACCACCACCACCACCACCACCACCACCACTACTACCACTACTACTAGTACTACCGCTCCTACTAGTCTACACCACCACCATCACCACCACCACCACTCACCACCCGCCACTACTACCACCACCACTACTACCACCACCACCACTACAGTAGTGGCACTACTACTACTACTACTAGGTCCACTACTACTACTATCACCACTACTACTATCGCTACTACTAGTAGTAGTGGTAGTAGTAGTGGTGGTGGTGATGGTGGTGGTGTAGACTGGTAGTAGTGGTATTGGTAGGAGTGGTAGTAGTAGCGATAGTAGTAGTGGTGATAGTAGTAGTAGTGGACCTAGTAGTAGTAGTAGTAGTGCCACTACTGTAGTGGTGGTGGTGGTAGTAGTGGTGGTGGTAGTAGTGGTGGTGGTAGTGGTGGTGGTGATGGTGGTGGTGTAGACTAGTAGGAGTGGTAGTACTAGTAGTAGTGGTAGTAGTGGTGGTGGTGGTGCTGGTGGTGGTGGTGTTACTGGTAGTAGTAGTAGTAGGGGTGGTGGTGGTGGTGGTGGTGAACATAACGGCTAGTTTGAAAAAGTAGCCGTTGGAATGAGTTCTGGCGTTCTGCTCGGCCGAG
The DNA here is from genome assembly GCA_022495995.1 of Adenophora triphylla var. japonica. Lineage (NCBI taxonomy): Eukaryota > Viridiplantae > Streptophyta > Magnoliopsida > Asterales > Campanulaceae > Adenophora > Adenophora triphylla. The sequence continues at coordinate 273,412 of JAFEMH010000166.1, read as the reverse complement.
CAACTCATATGACTCGGCCGAGCATGACCGTTATTGGAAATTAACACTACTGGAAGGTTATGCTCGGCCGAGCAACTCATATGACTCGGCCGAGCAAGCCAAAACCGGCGGTTAACCGGCGGTTGGCCGGTTTTTCAAAATTTCAAACCTTAACCGAACCGGCCAATTACCTGCTTCAAGTTAGTTTCTGCTTAAGTTAACCGCCGTTGACCGGGTTTGACCGGTTTTGGCCGGTTTTCAACCTTCCGGTTGGCCGGTTCGGTTTATAAAATGGACACGTCTAGGTAAACCCCTAGCTCCTTTTAAAATACGCCTAGCTCCTTTTAAAATACGAAACTGCCCTCCTACTCATTCTCTTCTCTCTCTAATCGCAATTCCTTTCTCTCTCTAATCGCAATTCCTTTCTCTCTCTAATCGCAATTCGCGTTCACCATCTCCGACATCGTCAATCTCCGACATCATCAAAGAGGCTCAATATTCCAAGCGTGTCCTGATCCGGTCAATCCTTAGCCCCCCCTACGGCGGATTTGGTCTTGCCGACCAAATCAGTGAAGGTTGGTGGCTGGGTGAAGAAGACGGTTGGTGGCTGGGTGAAGAAGACGAGCTCTACGATACCTGAAGATGCCCGAACGCAAAATATATACAAAGACGAATAATAATAATTGAGCTTGAGTTCCTTGTACTACTTACCAGTTGGGGATAACCGAACCGGAGGTCGATGCTCAGAGCTAGGGTTTCGGAATTTGTCTATTGTAATTCGAGATCATGGGCCAAAATTCTCATCTGGGTAACTCTTTTACCCTCCCTTTTCTGCTTATGTATATTGATTTCAGTGATTAGAGATTTTTATTGTGAATTTTTTTTTGAAAATTTTGGTTCTTTATGAACCAATTTGTGTTACAATTCAGGGGTTTTAGATTGTATAAACATGATCCATCTTTCATGTCTACTGTTAATTTTGAAAGAGATTATACATTGGGATTTGGGGATTTCATTTAAATGAAGAGAGTATAAGAATCCTTTTTTTAAAGAATTGGAAATCCTTATATCTTGCGGTCCGACTTTATGGTTTTGATTGGTATCAAACATAAATTAGCTAAAGAGTTTAAATTTCTTGCACTGTTGTAAGACAAGATTTTCGTTAACTGGTCTAGGTCACCGTTCCTGTATTTTGTAAACCAAGCAAAGGGGCTGAAATGTTTTGCGATTTGGGATGTTTACCTTTGTTGGATTAAATATTTGTGTGGAAGCCAGATTAGCTTTTTGCTTTTATACAAGAAGATAGTTGTTAGATTTTCTGCTTTGACACCCTCCCCAAGTTTGAATATACTTCCATATGCGTATCGATTTAGAACTCAGCTGAATTCAGACTTCATGAACTATTATTGTTTATATATATCAGGATTGACCAAACACGCTTGAATTTAGTTTGGGATTCCTGATATGTTTCTTATAAATGAATAAACTTAGTGATATATGTTCCCCTAGTTGATGCCATTCTCTTTTCTTTATACGAGTACATCAAGAAACTTGATACTCCAGTTAGCAAGTGGATCAGTTCTCAAGTACTCTCAGATTCAGGATTCCCCAAGAAATTTCTTGCAATCTACCAGCAACTTAAAATAATTTTTTAAATAATGAATTATCGTATTGATTTATATGCGATTGCATACAACACCAAGTCCGTTGTTTGTTTTAATTACATAAAAAAGTCGTATTTCATCTTACTAGTAACTTTAATTGTGCATCTGAATCTTCTTTGATGTTGTTAGTTTTATTTATTGCTGTTTTTTAACAACTTTCTATTTACAGGATTAAACCAGCAAGATGATGCTAAATCAAGCACACATTATTTATTAGAAGCCGACAAAGATGTCTACACAAAAGATGGGACTGTAGATTACCTCAATAACCCTGCTGGTAAGAGGAAAACAGGATGCAAAGGGAAGGGAAATGATGTTGATCTTAGTGTTTACAATGGGAAAGTTTTACTCATCGTCAATGTTTTTATGTGAATAACTGTTCAATTTTTTTCACACTTCTAAAACTGAGAGTTCTGTTTTACAGTTATTTATGAATGTGAAATGGTTTGGTTTTTGGCCTTTCTAAACTGAGAACTGTGAGGTCAATTTCACAGTTATTTTGCTACTTAGTATGTGTGGTTTATCCGTTATTTATCTGTTATTCATGATTATTTTTGCATAACTGTGAGGTCAATTTCTCAGTTATAATTGTTGAGGTCAATTTCTCAGTTATTGTGCATAACTGTGTGATAGATTTCACTGTTTTTATGTCATTCTTTTATAGAAAAACAGTGAGGTCTATTTCACAGTTGTTGGTTGTGATGTGAATAACTGTGAATTTTTTTTCACACTTCTAAAACTGTGAGGTCAGTTTCACAGTTATTTTATGAATGTGAAATGGTTTGGTTTTTGACCTTTCTAAACTGAGAATTGTGAGGTCAATTTCACAGTTAATTTGGTACTTAGTATGTTTGGTTTACCCGTTATTTATCTTTTATTCATAATTGTTTGTGCACAACTGTGAGGTCAATTTCTCAGTTATGATTGTTGAGGTCACTTTCTCAGTTATTGGGTATAACTGTGTGATAGATTTCACTATTTTTATGTCATTCTTTTATAGAATAATAGTGAGGTCTATTTCAAAGTTGTTGGTTGTGATGTGATTAACTGTGAAATGTTTTTCACACTTCTAAAACTGTGAGGTCAGTATCACAGTTATTTTATGAATGTGAAATTGTTTGGTTTTTGACATTTCTAAACTGAGAACTGTGATGTCAATTTCACAGTTAATTTGGTACTTAGTATGTTTGGTTTACTCGTTATTTATCTCTTATTCATGAATGTTTGTGCACAACTGTGAGGTCAATTTCTCAGTTATGATTGTTGCGGTCACTTTCTCAGTTATTGTGCATAACTGTGTGATAGATTTCTCTGTTTTTATGTCATTCTTTTATAGAACAACTGTGAAATCTATTTCACATTTGTTGAAAAATAATTTTATTTTATTTATAAAATTTGAAATATATGATGAGTAAACTTGTTTGATTCGTCTTGGCGATGCGATTAAAACAGTGATTTCAGATAATTTTTTCGTCCTTTAAATTTTGAGATATTGCATTTTAAGAATTTAAAAGAAAAAAAAGGAAGAGAGAGAAAAGGAGAGAGAAAGAAAGCAGGTAAGGCAGTAGGCAACGCCCGTCACACGCGAGAGAGAGGGATATGAGGGGCAATTTGGTCCAGAAAAAATTGAGGAACTTTTTGGCTGTTTTGATAATGTTAGTCCTTAAAGGTAGTTTTTATTTGACTGGGGGACTAATTGGTCAAAGCCTCTATTTTTAATTTCATGAATCTTCATACTCCATCCATTCCATATTGAATGTGATCTTACCAATTTTTATCAATTTTTTCGCTATTAATTTTAGTCGTAAAATTAAATGTTTAGAAAGTAGATAAAAAGAATATGTATGCATATTAGCCAGCGTAAAAAATTTTGTCACATTATCATGACATGAATCTGAATATGAATATCGTTGGGCGTTTCCTCAGTAGCGACGCGCTACACTTCAAAGACCTGGGTGTAGTGATAAGTATGCAAATGTTTCTAGGTCGTCGCCCGGAAGCGACGCGCCATCTCTTCACCCGGGGGTGGTGTCAAATATGCAAGGGTTCCCGCATTGCGGACGAGTGCGGGTAAAGAAGCTAGTCCATGGTTGGTGTAAGGGTAGTGGGATGCGCTTTGGAACTTGAAATATTGGATCCTTGACAGGGATATCAACAGAGGTGGTGGAAGTTATGAGGAGGAGGAAGATTCACATAGTGTGTCTACTGGAAACTTAGTGGGTTGGAGAGAAAGCTAAAGAAATATCGCCTTGGGGTTTTAAGATTTGGTACTCAGGAAAGGATAAGGGTAGAAATGGAGTGGGTATCATTATTGATAAGGAGTATATTAATGATGTGTTTGAAGTGTACAAGAAGAGTGATCTAATTATGGGCATTAAACTGGTGATACATGATGAGATTATAACTATTATTTCCGCCTATGCACCACAAGTAGGGTTGGATGCATCTATCAAACAAGTGTTCTGGGAAGATTTGTAGGAGGTAGTGCAACGAGTACCTAGTGGTGAGAAATTAGTGATTGGTGGTGATCTGAACGGGCATGTGGGGTCTAGTCGACATGGCTTTGAGAGCATACATGGAGGTTTTGGTTTTGGGGAGAGAAATGAAGCTGGAAATAGTATCCTGGACTTTGCATTGGCATATGACTTGAGTATAATGAATACTTGGTTCAAGAAGAGAGAATCTCACTTGGTGTCCTATATGAGTGGAGGTAATACGAGTCAGATTGACTTCTTCTTAGTAAGAAATGCTTGTAGAAAGAGTTATACCGATTGCAAGGTTATTCCGGGAGAGAGCACATCAACTAAACATAGACTGGTGGTACTTGATTTTTGAAGTAAGAGAATTTCGAGGAAGAGAAAACCACAGGTAGACCCTAGAATCAAGTGGTGGAGACTTCAAGGGGAGAATCAACAAAAAATTGTAGCTAAGATGGTCGATACAGGTATTTGGTCGGATAATATGGAGGATATGGATATAGATTCGACTTGGACTAAGATGGAACATACCATAAAGGAGGTGGCGAAAGAAGTCATTGGAGAATCTAGAGGAAATGGGCCACCAAGTAAGGACACATCATGGTGGAACGAGGAAGTAAAACAACCAATAAAGGGCAAGTGAGAATGCTACAAATTATAGGGGAAATGTAGGAGCGACGAGAACTATGAGAAGTATAAGGAAGCTAGAAGAGATGCTAAGAAAGCAGTAAGAGACGCAAGAGCAAAGGTGAATCACAAACTTTATGATAAGTTGGATATAAAAGAAGGGGAAAAGGACATCTACAGACTCGCTCGTATGAGGAATAAGAGGACATGAGATATTGGGACGGTTAAATGTGTGAAGGATGTAGACCAAAGAGTTCTAGTCGGGGATAAAGAGATAAAAGATAGATGGAGTTCGTACTTTGATACCTTGTTCAATGGCGGTCAAGAGCAGGATATTGGAGATTTAAATATCTCTTCGAGTATGGCTAATCGAGATTTTATGTGGAGAATTCAAAAGAGTGAAGTGGAAATGGCAATGAAAAAGATGAGACTGAAGAAAGCTGTAGGACCGGATGGTATACCAATTGAGGTTTGGAGATGTTTCGAGGAGAGGGGAATAGATTGGTTAGCAATGCTATTTAACAAGATATGGAGAATTAACACAATGCCATTGGAGTTGCTGAAGAGTACTCTGATCCCTTTATATAAGAACAAAGGTGATGTCCAAGATTGTGCCAACTATCGGGGGATAAAACTAAAAGCCATACTATGAAACTTTGGGAAAGAGTGATTGCGCAAAGGCTGAGAAAAATTGTGGATATTTCGGATAACCAATTTGCGTTTATGCCGGGAAGATCGACTATGGAGGCAATATATCTTATGAGACAAATCATGGAGAAATATCGGGATCAAAAGAAAGATTTGCATATGGTTTTCATTGATTTGGAGAAGGCGTATGATAAAGTGCCAAGAGAGGTACTTTGGTGGGCATTAGCAAAGAATGGTGTTTCAAAGAAATATATTGATATTATCAACGACATGTATAATGGAGTTAGTACTTGTGTATATACTAGTGTTGGGAAGACTGAAGAGTTCCCCATAAAGATTGGATTGCATCAAGGTTCCGCACTTAGCCCCTTTCTTTATGCTTTGATAATGGACGAATTGACGAGGTCAGTCCAAGATGATATATCAAAGTGTATGTTGTTCGCAGATGATATTGTGCTGATTGATGAGACAATAGAGGGTGTGGAAAGTAAATTTGAGTTGTGGAGACACACTTTGGAATCTCGAGGTTTTCGACTAAGCAGAAGCAAGACTTAATATTTGGAGTGTAAGTTTAGCAGAGTTGGAAGTAGGGAGGCAAGGGCGGTCACATTTGATGGAATTATTATCCAAACTTCTGAGTTTTTCGCTATCTTGGATCCATTATCCAAAATGATGGAGAATTAGATGGAGATGTGGCTCATAGGATTAAAGCAGGTTGGTTGAAGTGGAAGAGTGCCACAGGGTTTCTATGTGATCGCAGCATGCCCAATAGATTAAAGGGAAAATTTTATCGCACGGCAATTAGGCCAGCATTGCTTTACGGCACCGAATGTTGGGCCATGAAACAGTGTCACGTGCATAAGATGAATGTGGCGGAGATGCGTATGCTTCGATGGAAGTGTGGTCATACAAGAAAGGATCGATTGGGGAATGAGGTGATCAGAGGTAAAGTAGGAGTTGCGCCAATTGAGGATAAAATGAGGGAAAATCGTCTAAGGTGGGTTGGACATGTGAGAAGGAAACCGAGATGTGCACCGGTTAGGAGGCCGGAACAGTGGAGAAATGATAAAATAGCAAGGGGTAGGGGAAGACCCAAAAAAACTTGGATTAGAGTGATTGAAAATGATATGAGTTTACTTGGAGTAGATGAAAGTATGGTGTTGAAGAGGCCAGAGTGGAGGGCAAAAATCCATGTGGGGGGTTGATTATTTATTTATTTATTTTTTTAGTATTTTTTTTTTCAACAACCTTTTTACACGATGACATATGAGAATTCATGTTAGCCGACCCCAAATTATTTTGGGACTAAGACTTTGTTGTTGTTGTTGTTGTTGTTGTATTAGCCATCTTTCATAAATATACTCACATATTTGGTGGTGGGTCATACTCTCTCTGTCCCATAAAGATAGTCCCACTTTTTAGGGGTTGATTTGATTGAACTTTGATTAAAAGTATAGTAAAAATTAATTATCCAAATGAAAATCTAAAAATTGTTATAGGTAGTACTTTTAATGTTGTATCAACAACAAGCTTTAAAATTTCATGTAGATAATTAGTCTTTCCTAAAACATTAGTCAAAGTTCAATCAAACCAATGCTAAAAAAGTGGGACTTCCTCTATGGGACAGAGGGAGTAGTATGCAACTGGGATTTACCATTACATGATTGTGCAAGAGGTTAGAAGGCGAGGTCTAAAAGTTTCTGTTGCAGGAATCCCTAAAACCATCGATAATGACATTTTGGTACTTGTCTCATCATGCATTAGGACAACAGTTATTGCTAATCTATTCATGATCAGAATGGATTGTGCGTGAGTTCTTAAAAAAATATTCTTGTCTTGTTATAGCTTATTGACAAGTCTGATGTTGCCAGGAATTTCCTCAATCAGCAACACGACCTTGTAGTCCAAAGTTGATAACTCCGGCTCCTTCTTCTCGCCTGCACACCACAGCAAAATGACTGATCCGGGGGCAGCTCCGGCGTAAGCCCCTCCGGCATGAGGATAAGTATAGGTTCTGAGCAAGGGAAATCTGAATTGAAGGAAAGGTGTTTCGTGTGTGTGGGTGAACATACCTTCACAGGGATGACAATCCCTCATATTTATACCACCTTCCCTCGTGTCATGCAATGTTACCCTCACGTGCCCATCTCGTGCAACGGTTACCCTCTCATTTCATGCCTCATTCCACGTGTCATCATTCAATTGGTCAATCACAGGAATATACTCAAAGCATGTGACGCTTTTTCTCTGACACAAATCACTTTTCCCAATGTCAAACCGTTCTAGTGGGCCCCATTTTATAGATATTTATGTGTCGCCCTTTATGTATCGCCTCCACTAGCTTACGTTTCTCGCCGGATATGGATAACGCGTACCATTGTCGCCTTACTATAATATCTCGCCGGCATGTCTCATTATCTCGCCGATCATCAGCCATTATCTCACTCTATCATCCCGCGGGACACACCGGGGTTAACTTTATCGCTATCTTCTTCTTGGGCCTTGACTCGCTTTGGACCCATTTGGATCATTTCTCGCTTATGGACTTGGTCCAAGCCCAACTATAATTTTTTGGCAGCATCAGAAACCCCTAAGTTTGAGGCGAGATTCATTTATGGTCTCGCCAAAAAATTGAAGTTTACAGTCTCCATACTCTGCGACATATTGTTCCTTCTCCAAGAAGCTAAATCGTTGGTGACCCCTGTCCACACACGTGTCACCTTCCTGGCGAGCCCCCAAAATTTAATGTGCCGTCATTTAGGAACCATGCCAAATAATGAGGGGGAAAATTTAAATTTTCATTCTAACCATCCCATCAATCAATTCACCCTTTTTCCTCTCTCATATAAATACCACTTTCTATCTCACAGCATCACTTTTTACCCTTCGTGCTCTTCTTTATCTATCCCAAATTCCGGCAACCCAAACCTTCAGTTCCGACGAACTTATCTCACTTTTCCACCGTTCTTTTCTAAATTTGACCACAAATTTGTTTCGTGAATTCCATTCCGTTCGTTGTTTGCCATTTGAAGTTGATTTGGAGTCCCTTTTCCTTGTTTCCCAGAAATTCATCCCATTTTTCCGGTGATTCTTCGTCTTCTCCGGTGGATCTTCATTTTCTCCGGTTACATTTCTTCGTCATTTGCCAGGTAACTTCTTCTTTAAAACCCTCCATATTCTTTAAACCCTCAAGTTTTGATCTTTCATTTTCCCCCACTATTTGAGTTCTGTTGTTATTCCCTTTTGTTCCTTCAATTTTTCCCAAATCCCCATATATGGCGAGATACAAGACCTGTGCTAGGCGGGTTAAGTATGGTAGATGTCAAATCTCAGGCGGCTTATACAGACGCTTGCAGACTACTTGGGCGAGATTGCCCAAGGCGGACAGAGTTTGACTGCTTGTTGAGAACTGGGTTAATCCCGTCGCGGTTAATTCCCTTGTAGTTCAAGGCTGCTCCTTTCTTCCTACTTCAGCCCCTATGTCTCACATTTTCACTTCTAACTTAGAGCTAGTTAGATATTTAAAAGACAAATATGATCCCAACTTGAGCGACTCATCTGACTCCCACTGTGTTGCTGATCATTTTTCAAAACGTAGGATGCATTATAAATCTATCATTTCTTCTTCTTCTTCCAGTGAACTCAACGAGATGGCTGGTGAAGTGACCTCTTCTCCCGCTGCGACATCCAACAATCCCCATTCCATTGGGGTGCAAAGTCTGAGTTTAACTGAAGGTAACCTTTTCACTAATCCTTCGCACACTGAGGCGGGATCATCTCTCGCTCCTCCTGACTCTGATGCTGGTTCCATTGTCTCTAACCCCATCACCTTCTGGTACACTTTATATAATATTGACCACCTCAATTACCATGTTTCTGAGTACCAAGGAAACACATCTCTCGCTCATTTAAGGGAAATACGAGATGGAATCGTTGTCTTTCCCGCTCAACTCAAAGCCGGCCTTAGAATCCCTTTAGATCCCTTTCTCTGTGAAGTCCTATATAAGGCCCAAGCCATGATAACTAAAATCCATCCTAATGCTATAAGGATCAAAGTAAGTTTTATTTCCATATGTCGTGCCCTTAGAAAGGAGCCTTCTGTCACTGCTATGGTTAGCCTGTTCAAAGGTTACAAACAGACCACCAAATTTGATGATGGGACAGAGGAGACTAGGCTTTCTCTTCAATATCAACGCGGCCCCAAAGTTCTAACTCCTTTACCTACCAAAGTGCATGATTGGCTCAATGATCCTTTGTTTATTGTTTCTCGTGTTGGATGGTCTCATCCCGCGGATCTTCTTCCTATCAAACCCCATGTTGAAACCCGCAATGCCATAGTTGTGGGAGATAATTCCCTCCGTGCCGCCATCCGTGCCTTGATAGCCATTCCCGCCAATTCTCCTGAAAATACTCCCCAACCCCTCATCTCTTGGAGAGGCATTCTGCGAAATAGAGAACTTCTGGATCAAGTTGGAATTGCAGATGATCTACCTCTTCTTCCACCACGAGTTCCTATCGTGCATACCTTTTTTAATGGCTGGGAGCATCACACCGGCGATAAATACGCACATGAATGTACATTGTGTCATGGTAAACATAAGTGTCCTGGTCAAAATGAAGTCCTTTGTACGTATCTTACTTTTATTCTTCCTTTTACTTCTACTCTTGTTTATACTTGTAAAAAATGATTATCTTTGGTTTTCTTTTCCTTTTGCTTTCAGCTCACCGATTAAAATCAATGGATCTTCGTCAAGTTGCTATCTGGAAACAGACAATAGGCTGAAAAGGGTAGCTAGTGCCTGCGACACTGCCCTCAAGGCTCTTCCCGCAGATTTACCTCTGCCACTATCCCGCGACAGCACGGATGCTGAGGAGATCGCTCTGGAAAAGTCACAAGGTCCCTCTAATCCCAAGGAAAGGGCTAAGCCTACAAACCCTGGAAGTCGCTCCAAGCGATAAAAAAGAATTGCTGCCGTCGTGACTCCAACTACTACTGCTGCGACCCAAGTGACCACCAATGTCGCTACTGCTGAAATAAATGTCGCTCCTCCCATTACTCAGGCCACTACTGATGATGTTTTACTCAACAATGCCCCACCTTCCAGCGCTCCTTCTGTGGAAGAACACATTGAGGTTTCTCCACTAACCTCTGTTCAGATTAACTCTTCTCAATCTCTGGAGGCCGAGATCATCGAGCCGCTTCAAAATGTGGTTCCTCCTCTTCCTTCATCTCGCGATACAGACTTTTGCGACCTTACTAATCTCACTAACTCGCCTCCTCCTACTCAAGCTCCTTGCCCCTCCACTGGCCCTCCTCCCTCAAGTTGGCTCCAAGATGATTTTGTCAAACCTACTGACTTTGAGGGGCTCTATGAACTGAGTAAGGAGGCTACCAGAGTTCCCTGCTTGACGGGCCTTATAAATGAATCTCACAGCGTTAAGGAGTGCTTGCTAGGCAGTTCTGCCTTAATTCATGCCAGTGATCCAATTCAGGTATGACGCGTGACGGATATGGATGTAGACCATGCCGCCTGCCAAGCCGGGATTCACTTTTCCATGGTATGTCTCTTTTCCTTTCCTTAACCATTTGTGACTTTGTTCATTTTGTTCTTGACTTAACTTTTTTCTTTAGATTGGATCTTCCATTATAGGTATAAGCGAGAAAAACACTCGCCACAACAAAGATCTAAAGCAGTTAGAGATAGCCAACCAAATCTTGCGTAAAGATAAAGAGACTCTTCGCGGCAGAGTGGGAAGGCGGGATGCAACCATCACTAATTTGGAGGGAGAGCGAGATATTCTAAAAGCTGACTTGGACACTTCCCAAACTCGAATCAATGATGCTAAGGCTGAGCTCAACACTGCTAACGCTGAGCTTAACACTGCCAAAGACACTACAAGAAAGGAGGCTATTTACGGCGCTCACATACGGCGGTGGACACGCGTTCGCCGTATATAACTAATATATACGGCGGTTGTGCATACCGCCGTATATAACTAATATATATACGGCGGTTGTGCATACCGCCATATATAACTAATATATACGGCGGACGCTGCCGACGTAAATAAGTAATGTACGTACATTTGGCATGTACGTATACGAGATCGAAGTTATATACGGCGGTATATCAATAAACGCCGTATATAGGTAATTATTATCGGCGGTTGATACGTGTCCGCCGTAAATAGGTACTTATTCTCGGCGGTTGATGCGAGTCCGCCGTAAATGTTATTAAATACCGAGAAACCAAATTTCCCTATTCAGTTTCGCGGTAATCTGAAGGATCTGTCTCTCTTTCTCTCCTCCATTCTAGGGCACGATTTTCCGACCGCCGGTGACCCAATCAGCAGGTAGGTATACGTATTTACTTTTAATTTTTGATTTTTGTTGTTCTTGGTGTAACGGTTTAGATTTAGACAGTTTGGATTTAAACAGTTTGGATTTCTGTACAATTGAACTGCACAGATCCGGATCCAACAATACACCGGCACCTTGATCTTCTTGCTTGCTTGTTAGCCAACTCTCGAGGTACCATAATATCTGAAATTTAGTTTTTTTTTTGTTGTAAAAGCCTATACATGATTTGTCTATCATTTGATCGTAAATAGTTAGTACCAGTAATTACATGTAGTGAGCTATAGATCTGTTTAACCAAAACTGCATTGTCGTCGACTAATTATTTGTTGAGAATCAATGTATCTAATTGTAGTGTTACTATTTTGACCAATTTTTTATTTTTTTTTATGTTTTGTTGGTAAACTATTGAAAATATTTTATAATAAGCAGTTGTGCAAGATACATTGCATATGTTATTATCTGTTATTTTTCTCAACTGTAAGCATTTGTCTTTCTTGCAATCCATTCTTGAGCTACTTGCCTCCTTCTGTATGTCCAGTTATTATTTCCAATACCAAGTTATTTAATATCTTTATTTTTATACAAAAAAACGAATGATAGGTAATGGAAACGTAGTCTAGAAAAGACCTCCATATCTCAAGCTGAGAGGGTCACTCCTAACTAATAGGCTTTAAACATCCAGCGAGTGGTACACATAGCTCAAGCAAATAATTGATATTGGCCATTATTTAATGTTGTCAAAGCCAAGAAAACGAAAGCCCAGACTTCAAGTGGCAATGTCTCAAGCTGAGAGTTCTCACTTGAAACAACAGTAAGGTGTGGCTTCAATTAATACCATCAACGCTTTTATCTTATTTCTTTCCTTTTTTTTCATGCAGCAGTATTTTACTTGTGCCAGTGAACTTTTGGCATAAACTGCATTCTGATTTAAAATCTAGTCGAACTAAGGATAGATACCACAAACCCCAGGACCCAATTGATAGAGTAAAAAGGAGACCAAGCTAATGAGTAGAAAATTAATGGTCAAAAAGTCTCAAAAAGTTGAATGCTGATTCTACATTGTTTTGGTTTATAGTATTTTGTAATGTAAATCTAAATAATATTATCATTGCTCTGTTTAGGGGACAGTTAACGGTATAGCTCTTTTCATGTTTAGTCTGTCCACGCACACGCCCTAACTTGATAAAGCACATAATCTTTTTAGCAATCTAGATGTTGTTTTGCACATCAACCTAGTTCCTTAAATTAGCTTCTCAATTAGGGGGGGGGCTTGTGAGAGAGAACGAATGAATGTTGTCATAGGGTTATACTATATCATGGGCCCAAGTTCGACTAATAGGATAGGCTCCAACAATGTGTATTATCTATATTTGGACAAAAGTTGTACATATTTAGACTATGTTTGTTTATGAGTTTATTTTTATTCTAAAATTTGTGTCTCTCGGTCTTATATATAGGTTGTATTTTAACGTTAAAAATATCAAGTCAAGTCATATATGGACAAAAGTTGGATTGATTTGGATAATCGAATTTCAAATGAGTATATGTCTGGGGTTGACAACTTTCTCGATTTTGCATTCTCAAAAAAGTCTGTTGGTGTTTAAGAAATATATTGTCCTTGTAAAAAATGCGCAAATCGTTACCAAAAAGACCGTGCAACCGTGAGATCACATTGTATTGAAGTGGGATTTCAAAAAGATTACAAGAATTGGATTAGGCACGGGGAAGAGTACATTTCGGCGCGTAAGAATGATAATAATGATAGGACAACTGAAGATGGCATTGAAATTGAATTGGGCGTGCAAGATTGTATGAGGCGAATGGTACATGAAGGGATGGGTATGACGGATAGTAACCAGTCAGGAATTGAAGAAATCGTACAATCAGATGCATCCACCGCAAAGTTTCTTAGATTTTTGAGAGATGCTGATCAAGCCTTGTGGGAAGGGTGTGATAAGTTTACAGTACTCTCATTTATTGTAGAACTTATGCACTAGAAGGCTAATTATCGAGTGACCGATAAGGGATTTACTTCTTTATTAAAAAAATTCATTAGGGCATTGCCTCAGTCAGCGAAAGTGCCAAGTTCCTATCGTGAGGCGTACAAGATGACTGCGGATTTGGGTTTTAGTTATAAAACGTGGGACGCGTGCATTAATCATTGTATGTTGTTTCGAAATGAAACTGAAAAACATACTAAATGTGAAATTTGTGGAGCCTCTAGATATAAGCAACAAGAAGAAGGGGGTAGCGGTGAAGGTGCGGAAACAAGTGGCAAGAATAAACTTCCCAAGCAGGTAGCGATGAAGAAAGTATGGTATTTTCCCTTAAAGCCAAGGTTGCAAAGGTTGTATTGGTCATCTAAGACCGCGACACTCATGAGATGGCATGCCGAGAAAAGAATAGACGATGGTGTGCTGAGGCATCCTGCAGACTCTCGTGCGCGGAAGGAATTTGATGAACGTTATCCATTATTTTCAAGTGAAATTCGGAATGTTAGATTGGGATTAGCATCTGACGGATTTAATCCTTTCAGAACAATGACTATATCTCACAGTACTTGGCCGGTTGTGCTTATGCCATACAATCTTCCACCTTGGTTATGCATGAAACAACCATATTTCTTCTTGTCGGTGCTTACTCAAGGCCCAAAAGGGCCGGGCAACAAGATAGATGTGTATCTCCAACCGTTAATTGATGAGTTGAAGGAATTGTGGGAAGATGGTATATCAACTTATGATGCATCAAGGAACGAGTTGTTTACTTTACGAGCTTCACTGTTATGGACAATGAATGACTTTCCTTCATATGCAATGTTGTCTGGATGGAGCACTAAAGGTGAATATGCTTGCCTTTGTTGCAATGTGAGACCTCAAGCACGATGGTTGGATCATGGTGGCAAGTATTGTTATATTGGTCATCGACGCTTCTTGCCTAGGAGTCATGCTTTTCGTAAGGATAAAGGCTCTTTTGATGGTACTCATGAAGTGAGAGATAAGCCCAAGTTATTGTTTGGAACAAAATTGCTTAAACAAGTTGAAAATATGGAAACAGAGTATAAAATAGAAGATGTTATTAAAAAGAGGAAAAGAGAAGAGGGTGAGAAGCAACAAGCCAAGTTGGAGAAAAGAAAGGTTCCTAAGTTGTGTCACAATTGGAAAAAGAGGAGTATCTTCTTTGAGTTGCCATATTGGGCAAATAATCATGTTCGTCATAATCTTGATGTTATGCACATTGAAAAAAATGTGTGTGATAATGTGCTACATACTGTTAGATACTGAGGGGAAATCAAAAGATAATGATAAAGCAAGAAAAGACCTAAAAGAGATGAACATTCGGAAACCATTGCATCTACAAAAGCTTCCATCTGGCAAAGAAATTATGCCTCCGGCTCAGTTCATAATGAGTAAGAAGCATAAAGACACATTCTTGAAAGTACTAAAGTGAGTCAAAGTCCCTGATGGCTACTCGTCAAACATATCTCGTTGTGTACATCTAGAGGAAAGAGCTATTTGGGGTCTTAAGAGCCATGATAGTCATATTTTGCTCCAACAACTACTCCCTTTAGCTGTTCGAAAAGCGTTGCCTACTATTGTAAAAGCCATCATTGAGTTGGCAAATTTCTTTAGGCAATTATCCTCAAAGGTGAATACACTTGCTGATCTCGAAAAGATACAAGATCGGATGGCTGTCACACTATGCGCTCTCGAGAAAATATTCCCACCAGCTTTCTTTGATGTTATGGAGCACTTGCCGGTGCATTTAGCCGAGGAGGCCTTGCTAGCAGGCCCAATACAATTTCGTTGGATGTATCCGGTAGAGAGGTACATCCATATTAAATTTACTTTGAAAAAAGTTAAATTCCTTTTTACATTTGCTTTAGCATAAGTAAATGTTTTTGTAGGTTTCTACTTACATTAAAATTATATGTTCGAAATCGAGCCCATCCCGAGGCCTCCATAGCTAAGGCAATTGTGGCTGAAGAATGCATGACTCTTTGTACGCAATATTTGGATGACATTGAGACAAAGTCCAATCGTCCTAGAAGAAATGATGATGAAGGTGATGAGTTAGGCCGCTTTGTAGGAAAAGAAGAGGTAATTACCCTTGATTACATCACACGAGTACAAGCGCATAGATATGTGCTTTTCAATACTGAAGATGTTGAACAATACCTAGAGTAAGTGATTCCTTACATGAGGCTTACATTCCTTATATCTTTTATATTTCAAATTAATACTTAATTCATATTTTCAATCTGCTCAGAATGCATCGTGTACATTTGAGGGAGACACTACCTCGTAATCAACGACATCTTATAGAGAAAGAACATAATGATAAGTTTGTTAGCTGGTTTAAGGATTATGTAAGTATGAAACCACCTTCATATAATAGTTTCAATTTATCGTTTTAAATATTTTCTTATTAAATTTTGTTTTTTATAAAAGGTATGCACGACGAAAGATGTAGTGCCCGAAAGAATACGAGTCTTGCATTGGGTCCTCATATGGATGCGAGGCGGTATAAGTCTTACATAATAAATGGTTTTCGATTTTGAGTGAAGGATGTCGATAGACGGAGGAAAACTCAAAATAGTGGAGTCATGCTGAATGCAAGTGTGACAAGTTTTGCAAGCCGAAAGGATAATAATCCCATTGTAGGGGATGTTAACTTCTACGGGGAGTTGATTGAGATCCTTGAAATTCGTTATAGCAACTCAATAAGATTTATATTGTTTAAATGTGATTGGGTTGATAACCGGACAGGCAAGATGGAAGATGAGCAAAAATTTACTCTTGTAAACTTCAATCACAAGTTGTATAAGGATAATCGAGTTGGTGATGAACCATTCATATTAGCATCTCAAGCTGAGCAAGTTTGGTATGTTAAAGATCCTATAGAAAGTGATTGGAAAGTTGTGATGAGGATTACACCAAGAGATAGTTTTGACATATATTCAAATGATGATAAACAAGTTTTAGATTCGATTCCACAATTGGTACCATTTTGCTCACAAAATCTGGATGAAAATGTTGCTAACGAAGAAGCATCGTGGGTGCGAGAGGGAGTTGATGGGGTCGAGATTGAAACTACTAATATCAATGACCTAGATGTTGATATGACCGATAATGATGATGTTGATATGACCGATAATGATGATGATTAGTTTGAGTAGTATTTGTTTAGATCTTATTTGCTTACTATTTACTAAGACAATGTTATTACTTAAGTTTCATGTTTCAATCAAACTTGTTATTTTTGTATGGTTGAATATTAATATTGTTACTTCTATATAATATGTATTTGTTTAGATCTTATTTGCTTACTATTTACTAAGACAATGTTATTACTAAAATTTGTGTCTCTCCGTCTTATATATAGGTGGTTTTTTTGTTGAAAATATGCCTCCTAAGGAGAGAGACGCTAGAGGGGGTAGCAACAAGAGGGGTAGACAAAACCCGCCGCTCGTAGTCCCAAATGATCCCACTTCCCCTAATGCATCATTGACGCAGTTTATGGGATTGACCCAATTAATCGCCGCTCAAAAGAAAAAATGGCGGAATTTGGAGGGTAGGAAATTTCAAGTCACCACTTTCCTTCATTTGCCGGTGTTGAGCGATTTGGGTTTAGAGACGTTAGTAACAGAATTGATGACGCAAGCCGGGTTAGGTAATTTCCTGGGGAAGACTCCATCTACGTATTTGAGATATTCACTTGAGTTCCTTTCAACTTTGGAGGTAGGCAAGGGGTCACAAGAAAATTCTATTCGGTTTCATATGAACGATGAAGCCTATCGAGTGACTTATGATGAGTTGAGGGAAATCTTTGGGGTTGATCAGCCGAGAGGAAACTGGGTCGAGACTGATGGGGGGACTTGTCTTTTCTTTTCGGAGCTCACAGGATTGCCCTACAAAAAAAAATACCTTAGGGCTTCCTCTCTTTCTCACCCGGCTTGGAAATTATTTTACAGAGGTCTATCTATGTCTTGGTTGGCAAACGGAGAGCTCGCTCAATTGAATGTGGCTATGGTAAACCTTTTACGAACAGGGTTGAGGAGTTATCAGGTGATTCCTGATTGGGTTGATATTTTTGTTCGGAGATGTGAGGCATTTTCCCTTACCAAAAAGGGAAACATATCAATAGGGGGGATGATCACATTGATTGCTCATGCTTGTGTGGGTGAACCAAAACCCAAGGCGATGAGATTGATGGGGGGCACGAGTTTTTATTCTGAAGACTGGCTAGTGCAGTATGACAAGTTTGTGAGGGACCGGAGGGCGACAGACAACAGGTCTTTATTGTTTGAATATGGTACTCCCAGGAGGATGGTCCGTTGCAGGGTAAGGGCCACATTTCTGAGTGGTGAACAGGCCAGGCATTGGCGTATGCCCGGTGTTGATGATCAAATGGATCCCGTTGATGAGGAGGATGATGAGGAGCAGGAAGAGGAGGATCAGGAGAGACAGGGTGGTCAGGGAGGAGAGCAGAACCAGAGCCAGCAGGGTTCTTTTGATCAGTGGGATACCATGAGGGCATTTTTGGAGGAGCAGGAGCGATCAAGGATCGCTCGAGAGCAGAGCCGACATGCTTTGGAGGATGCTAGATGGGGGGAGGTTATCGCTCGGGAACAGAGTCGGCAGGACTTTAGAGGATGCTAGATGGGGGAGGTGCAGGATCGTTTTGAGGGGTTGGAAGATGATACTGCCATTTTGGGTGCCCGGTATACGCAGCTGGAGGCTTGGGCGATGCAGACAGAGCCCCGGAGTTACGAGCCAGTTTCAGAGGATTATTTGACTATGATGCATTCGAGAGCCTCTGCTCGTGCACAGAGGCGTTCTTCCCGTCAGACCTACTATCAGGGACAAACCTCCGACTCTCATCAGTGATGTTATTATTGTGATGTTATTATTAATGTTTCATGTTTCAATCAAACTTGTTATTTTGTATGGTTGAATATTAATATTGTTAATTGTAATATGTATTTGTTTAGATCTTATTTGCTTACTATTACTAAGACAATGTTATTACTTATGTTTCATATTTCAATCAAACTTGTTATTTTGTATGGTTGAATTGAATATTAATATTGTTAATTGTAATAAGTATTTGTTCTGCTTCTTTTGATCAAACTCTTATTTCCTACAGGATCTTGTTGCAGCAGCTCTCATACTTTCCACCTCCGTCATCTGCTTATCTAGGTAATCCTTTGATGCCTGTAGAAATTTGAATATATTAAATGAATATCCAATTTTTACTTTGGGATGTCCCCGCCCCGCTTCCCCACCGATTTGGTACCCGCGGGAGCCCCAGCCCCCCCCCCCACCCGTACTATTTTATACTTTTTCTGTATCAAGCAAGGCTTGCCCTATAGTGTTGTTGTTGTTGTTGTTGTTCCTTGTTGTTGTTGTTGTTGTTCCCCCTGCCCCGCTTCCCCACCAATTTGGTATTTGTTTTTTGTTAAATATGACATATAACAAATGTGTCCACAACCTTTCAATGTTGATTTTCCATGGTTTATGGTATTTGTTTTTTTTTCAATTTTTTGTTGATTCGTTGGAAATGTTAGTGTAATGTCATGTTTATTATTCACAACAACCTAGCCATCTATGATTTTCTCTCTCTCTCTCTCTGTTTCAATATATGCTGTATTCTATACTATGTATGTGCTTATTTGGTTTACTTTGCGGCAGGATTATGATTTTATCTACGAATATTTGTGTGCACATGAGATTTTATACTCAAAATCATTTCCATGTGCATCTCTTTATTAGAATAATCCGATTTCATTATTACAGATACATCTTCTTGTTTGATGTTGTCCATTTGCTGGTATAAACTCCGCGAAAGGAATGTGCACTTGTACTATTGTTTGAATTGTGAAATGTTTTCTGTTGCTATTGCTGCTGTTATTGTTGCTGCTGTTATTGCTGCTGTTCTTATTGTTGCTGCTGTTATTGCTGCTGTTTTTTTGTGCACTATGAATACATAGTTGATCTTATAATGGTGCCATGTGTTGACTGTTTCCCTATGAGGAATCTCATTGAAGATGTTTAAGATAGGTCAACATATTGTAGGATTGCATCAAACACAACTGATTTTGTAGATCAAATGGATTGCATTAAGTGATCTTATAATGGTGCCATGTATTTCTGATGTGGGTTGCATTAAGTGATAAGTGGAACATCAAATGGATTGATATTCCAATATTTGTAATTGTGTCAAGAAACTTTTTTTTTTTTTTAAGGTTTTGCTCATTATGGGACTATTAAAGGTTTTGTGTTTCAGTGAACTTAGTCCAATTTTACTAGAAGATACATTATCATACCCCCTCCGTCCCAAAATGAATGACATTTTCATATTTAAGGGGCACTCTACAAAAAATGTCATAACAACAGAAGCATTTATCAAACAAAGAAGTATCAAATTATGTTGGTTATTACAGACCAAAAGTACTCAAAATCAAAAAATTTAAACTCCCCCCTGAAGCAATGTTCTCCAAATCAACACTTGCATCAACAAACTGATCTCCATCTCCATCTCCATCTCCTTTTTGTGGTTCTTCAGTTTTAGCATTTTCATTGGCAGCAACTTCAGCTTCTACTTCTTCCTCTCCCCCTTGACCAAAATGTATATTACTTAGGAAATGGAGATTAGCTCTAATCTTCTTCAGGTTCTCAGTATGAGAATGAGAAGGAGTTGTTTGTGCTTGAAGTGAAGTAGTATTTTCTTGCAGTGAGGCAGTGTGAGCCTCAGATACCAAAATTTCATAATCAAAAGCCTCAAGTTGAGCTGCAAAAGAAAAAAAGTGAAAATTAGAAGCATTAAAAATCTTCAGGCATCACAGCAGCAACAAATATTGGACTAAGTTCACTGAAACACAAAATGAAGGAGTTGTATGTAATAATTCATTTAGGGACAAAAAAAGGTCATTCAGTTTTGGGACGGAGTACTAATTAACCAGTCCTCCTACTAGTATTAGGCAATTAGATATAATCTTGTGCTCATCAGTGCAGTCTTCAGAAAAGTGAGTAGTTGGTTACATCACCCTATAATAAATGGTTGAATTGGCAGTTATCAGCATCTGGCAATGGTATCTTCGTCTTATATAAGATACATAAGACCTATAATAAATTTATAGGTCTTATACATATATTATAAGACTGTTTTTTTGGGTCCTTTACTTGGTTTATCCAATTTTTGTGCTATAATTGAATTGTCATATGACAGATATGCCGCCAAAGAAAAATTTATTAACAGGTCAGGGCTCGAACCCTAAAGGAAGAGGGCTGGCAAAACCAACCAGCAAATGGGGTAAAGAGAGATTGAATATAATATGGAATAAATATGGTCAACCAGTTGGTGGGGATATGGCAAAACTAGCTACTCAGATAGGAATTTTTGCTAGAAATGGGGAACATTTCCCATTAACTAAAGAGTGGCCTCAGATGGACCATGAGTGCATAAATGCCGTATGGAATGATGTTCTGGTAAGTTGTAATCCATATTTCTTACATAAATCTCTAGTACGTAGTCAAAAGTCTTATGATTCTCTAACAATTGTTTTTTTTCTTTGTTGAATTGTGTATATAGGATAATACAAAAGTATTACCCGGTTATGAATCTTTCTCTCAGTAAAGCGTGGCGTGACTGGAAATACCAGGTGAGACAAGCTTATAATAAGTATTACTCAGTTATGAATATTACTCAGTTATGACTTTGTTATGAATATTATATCAGTTATATGACTCAGTTATGAATATTACTCAGTTGAAATCTCATTATAAGATGTATGAATCCGACCAAGACGCATTGGCTAACCCACCCCGTGGGTGCGTTGCGGATCAATGGGCTGCACTTGTTGCGATATGGGGTACGGATAAGGCTCGGGTATATTTCAAATTAATCTCAATCTATTATCGTGAATGTCTTATATAAGTAGTTAAATTAATACTAATATTATCTTCTTTTTTTTCCAGGAAATATCAGAAACAAATAAATTGAATCGAGAAAAGCAAGCGTGCCTGAACCGGACCGGAAAAACGTCCCATCCCAAACTCATAAAAGATGTTTGTCATCGTTCAATTTAGTTCTCAGTTGTCAATTAATGTTTCTTTTTGTATCGTATATACATATATTTTTTTTGGTCAAATGATTCTATTATAAATTGTAGAGAGACGACAAGGGTTTACCAACTGATCGCGTAAGCTTGTTCATAGCTACGCGCACGGGAAAAACACCTGCAGAACAAGAAACCACTCAAATGATTGTAAGTTAAAGTTTCACTCTTTTCTGTTTCAGTTTTGTTATTCTATAAAATACTTTTTTCATTTCTAACTTCATTTTCATAATATTAATTAAAGTTAAAACATTTATATTGAACATGATGTTTTTGTTACAGCAAATGCTTAATGATGCAATTGATGAGCTGCCAGAGGAGCAACAAAACTCTCCCACGGCGCGTGAAAAGATTTTTGTTGGTATGATGGGCACTGATGACCACGGGAGAGTGCGATGTATGGGAGGCGGTGTTAACAAAACTAAGGTGTTTGGTAAATCCCCAACTACTCAGACAGCTGTATTGGAGGCGGTGGCATCCGTCAGAGCAGATTTTGAAAGGCAACTTCAGGAGGAACGCCGACAAAATGAGGAGCAACGACAACAGTTACAACAACAGTTACAACAACAAATTGATGATTTGAAACGTTATTTGATGGAACGTGGAAAAGACGGTAATCAATAGGTGGTGAATTTGGTTTTTGTGATACATTCAACATTAATGGTTATTATGTTTGGAAACGACAAACGTTATTTGTATAATGGTTATTATGTTTGGATACATTCAACATTAATTTTGTGTTAATATGTAGATTGTAAACATTGATTGCATTTGTGTATTTTTGGTTATATACAGGTTGCATTTGTGTGTGTACAGGTTGAATTTGGTTTTTGTGAACGTATTTTTGGGGAAAGTGAATTATACAGGCCTGGGAAAAAAATAGGCTTATTTACGGCGGAACCCTTCATCCGCCGTAAATAAGGCCTAGACGACTCGTGCCCAAAGGGGGGACGAGGGAACCAGTAGGGGGTGCAAATGGGACGACTCGTGCCATGTGGGACGAGTCGTCTCTATCAAGTTATTTACGGCGGTGACTAAATCCGCCGTATAAAATGGCCATGGACGACTCGTCTACAAAGGGGGGACGAGGGAACTAGTGGGGGGTGCAATTGGGATGACTCGTTACAGAGCGGACGACTCGTCTCTTATTTATGACGGTTACACCTACCGCCGTATAAAGATTACTCAAATACACCTTAAAATACGTATTATATTACATTTATATACAGCGGTGGTATTTCCGCCGTATATAGTATTTACGGCGGTTATACCGCCGTATATAGTATTTACGGTGAGGCTTTATACGTTGGACTATTTACGGCGGAAAGTCCGCAGTATATACTATTTACGGCGGGGCGCGTTTTTTATACGGCGGATTTTAACCGCCGTAAATAGTCCTTTTTCTTGTAGTGAGAGGAAGTCGCGAAAATGAAAAACGAAAACGGGACATTGAAGAAGACCCATGTCGCCGATGTCCAATTTTTTCAGAGCGAGATTGCCAAGCTGCGGGAAGAAATGACTGGGAAAATCGCCAAAATCGCTTCTCTTAATGCTGACGTGGCCAAACTTAAAGATGACCTTCTTGATATTGGCGACCAATCCTCTTTACAGGTCATGCGGGCCGCCGATGTTGATGCCTCTGAAATCCCCGCCATTACTATTGAGCGACTTGCTAAATGGGGCTCAGAGCCAATTTTCAGCGAGGTTTGCCGCCGTGGTCATCCTATGGTCCCCTACTCACCTGATGAACTCAAGGACCTTGCAGAAGAAGATGCATTACTGGGTAAGGCTCCCTGGAATCCCACTCCTATCCATACTCCAAATGTTCTTGCTTTATGGAATGATCAACTTGAGCAGAAGCATAAACTTTTGGATGATGCCAAGAATCTCTCCCTGGTAGCTTCTGGATCTACCCAAGCCGCTCCATCAGATGAACCCAATGTCTAGCCTGTTTCTGCCTTTGTACTTAGTTTCTTTTGAAAAACTTTTGTAACTCACCTGGGTGGCTAAACAATTTACTTTCTTTTATTTGGGCCTGTGTGCCTTTAGACAATGTATATTCGCGGCCTTTGAGCTTGCCCTTTTATCTTTATGCTTTACTTGCTTGTTTCATCATTCATATCTCGTCTTTGCTACTTTGTTTTGATAGTTCATCAAAAATCTTCATTTTTCATAACAGGTACCCCATACTTATACTCCCATCGAAAAAGTGAAGTCGTCTTTAGGCGACTTTACTTACAGTGCATATGCTGCGACTTATATTGTCGCTGATCTTTGTCTTTACTGATTTCCTCTTTGTTTTCTTCATGCCTTTTACTTAGAATAATTTCTCTCTTTTATACCCCAACATCTTTATATGCCTTAGATGCTAGATAAGCTTTCCTTCCTTGAGCAACATCTTTTCATGCCATTCAGGCGAGATATTCTTTCTTTCATGCATACCGCATCTTTACATGCCATTCAGGCGAGATGGGCTTCTTTATCGCAGCAACATCTTTACCTGCCATAAAGGCTAGATGTGCTTTCTTTCTTTATAGTGTCATCTTTACATGCCATTGTAGGCGAGATGCACTTTCTCGTTTATAGTCGATATAGACTTTCTCGTTTATAGTCGGTATAGACTTTCTCGTTTATAGTCGATATAGACTTTCTCGTTTATAGTCGGTATAGACTTTCTCGTTTATAGTCGATATAGACTTTCTCGTTTATAGTCGCATCCATATTCATGCCATTCAGGCGAGATGGGACTTTCATGTTTATAGTCCGTAGACTTTCTTTTTTATAGTCCGTAGACTTTCTATGCCATAAAGGCGAGATAGACTCTCTTTCCCTTACAATTTCATGCGGCTTGCAATTTGTTTTGATAATTCATCAAAAACCTTTTACCTTCTTGTCTTTGGCGAGATAACACCATATACTTACACTCCCATCGAAAAAGTGAAGTTGTCTTTAGGCAACTTTACTCCAAGCGACTTACTTTTTCTGCCTTTAGCGACTTACTACATGAGCATTATTATAGTACAAAGTATAATAACAGCAAAACAAATTTGAGTCATAAAATTTCATATTTCATTCAAAATATTCAAAACATGTATAACTTCCATTCATGATACTTTCATTTCATTCAAAGTATTCAAGACATATATAACTTTCATTCATGATTGAAAACTCCGTATATTCATCAGAATTACTATGAAAAAGATTCTAATAAGAATAATTTTAAATAGACAAATTACCCTTTTCTCTTCAATGATAATATCGCTTGAGGTGATCTACACTCCACGCGTTCGGGACATCTTTGCCGCCCTCTTCCCTCAAATGATATGTCCCTTCTCGCACAACCTTAGCAATCTGAAAGGGACCCTCCCATTTTGGATCTAACTTTGCAAATCCCGTCGTGGCACCCTTAATTGACGAGTGTCGAAACGTCAAAAGAAAATTTCCAACTCAAACTACCTACAATTGATTTGTAGATAGGGTAAGTAGGGTCGAACCACCGAGACACGTATTTAAAGTATGTAAAATTATTGCTATGACAAAGATTTTATAAAGTGAAGAATTTGTTGGTTTCGATAAAAATAATGCTTTTGCAAAATTAACTAGAATTGTTATAAACTGAAGTTTCAATAATAAGGCAAAATTACCGGAATTGGCATCACAATTATGCTCAAGTTTCACTGTTCATCAATCAAAGTACACTTGGGGTTTTGTTCTTACGAAATTATGATTGGGACACTTAGGCGGGTGATTTGCAATCAAGGGTTCCCAATTAATCTATTCCCTTGGCCCGTTCATAGATTAATTAGGAACCCATTTAGAACTTAAGAACAACAAAAGAAAAACCACAATTCTTATGAATCTTTTGGCGGGGATTCAATGAATTGTTACTATCAAGCCAAGACTAATTTCAATTGTAAATTTGGCGGTTCACAATTGAAATTCTAAATTATTCAAGAACAAATATGTGATCAGTATAAATATTCTAAAATTCCACTTAAAAGCTACTTGATAATCCCAAGTAATACAATGATAACGATGAAAAATAAAACTCAAAACATAAATTGTTACCTCCAATACCAAGAACTAGAGATTTAGCTATCCATGGAAATTAAGAACACCAAGAAAAATCAGAAGAAGAAGCTATGGAAAAATATGAGGAAAAGTTCATAAAAAAAAATTGAAAAAGTAGTGTATGTAAATTAGTATTAATTCCTCCTTAAAATTACCCACGGCACTTCAAAAAACACAACTGCAGGCTTTAATTTTTCCTAGGTTTTCATTTGCATTTGCATTTTGTAGAGAAACAGTTACCACCTTAAGCCCAAACCAAAGCCCAAACCGCCTTCCTGCCTGAAACCCTCGGCCAGTCCACCATTTGGCCCAACTGAAGAACACCAAGATGGCCGGCCCCTTGCAATTGCCTTGGCCGAGCCCCTGTGCAAACAAAGCATGCCTTGCCTTGCCTTGGTTTTGGACCACTAAAGTATTCTTTTCGTCCCATAATTGCAACGTCGTTTTTTTTCAGCATTTTAGACATTATAAAAATTCTGTTGCCCTTTCCTTGAACTTCCCTATTTTCACTTTGTCCTGAAACTTTAGATAACCATTTTTTCAACTTCCAAAATTTACACTTAGATCCCTGCACTTCCAAAGTGGCACAAAATGCTTCGAATTCGCTCAATCTTCATTTGAACCCCTGAAAACTAGAAGAACACTAAAAACACCCATTAAAATACACAAAACTCAAGGATTAAGCTAAGTATAAGTCCATAAAGTATTCAATGGATGAGTGTAAAACTCACTCATCAAATACCCCCAAACTTAAACATTTGCTAGTCCTCGAGCAAACATTAAAATAAACTATAAACAATGTAAAACTAAACTAACACAAAATTAAAAAAAAAACAAATTATTCTAACCTACAATTAACTATGTCCCCACATTCTTGCATGTTTCACAATTGCACAATTCACAAGCTACCATCAACCGCAGGATAATACTTTCCACTATGCAAGTAGCCATATATTTTCCATTAATTGTAGTATCTTACTTAACCATTATAATTACACCATAAATCTCTATATGTACTATCATCTTCCTCTTTACTCTCAACCAAGATCCATTTTTATAAAGCTAAGTACACCAACCATCTTTTATTTTATTGACTTTATCTATCAAACAACAACACTTTTTTAAAAACAAAGCATGAATACTCCCATGAATTTTCTCAATTTAATAACCACTTACACCCCCCCAAACTTGATTAATTAAGCACATTTTATGACCTTCTACCGTTCAAGTAGGGAACACTGTAGCAGCGAACTCCATGCCCCTAATACTAGGTAGATATGCAACACTTTATACTCCTATTTGGCAAGGAAGCAACGTCGCAGCGAATGCCGTGCCCCGATCTACTTTAGGAATATTTATTTAAAGGTTTGAGAGTTAGCCACTTCGGTATCGAGCTTGGGACGGACCATCACGGCGGTAAAGCTCTTCCTCCATAACGCTACTGCATACCCAGAAATCTGGTTAAGCTAGAATAATCCCTAACCAATTAATCTACACGTCTGGAGGTTTCACCGAGTATCATTTGAATTGCCATTGCTCTCATTCCCCTTTCATTTTTTTTCTTTCTTTTCTTTTCTTTTCAAGACAACAAGGGGGTGGTTCCATTCACATCTAAGGAGTACTCATCTAACGATTCGCATAATGTTGCTATTTGATAAACAAATTCACTAACTTAAAAGATGATGGTGTACTATAAACTTTATAAAAAGAACCAAAATTATCAACAAAGAGATTATTTCCAAGAGTACACTAGCTGCAACTAAGAGATTTAGGACACAATCATAACTCTTAAGTAATGTACCACAATTAATCAAAAATATACCAAAACTTGCATATACAAATTATCACACCACATTATCCACATTAGCGGTCACAAAAGATCACATGCAATTATGGAAAACACCAAAAATGTTAACAAAATACTATACAAAAAAAGGACATAGCTAATTACTTCTTTTTTTTTTCATTTTTTCATTTTTTTTTAATAAAAAAACTAAATTAAAACTAACCTAAAAACACCAACACAAAATATAAACATCACCAACACAAAATATATACATTTCCCACCCCCAAACTTAATATGCACATTGTCCCTAATGTGAATAAAAAAACAAATATAAATAAAAAGGACGAAATACTTACAACCTCAATCAGCCGAAAGACCCGTACGACGGGCAATATTCTTCACCCTTGCATCCAACTTCTCCACATTTGCATTTATTTGTTCCATTCATGCCCGTTGAGACTCCAACTCCAACAAAACTCTCTCCAACATACCCTCCACAGAAGCGCCACTACCCGGTGGTGGGGGTAAACATAAACGTGGTACCGGAATTGACTCCGAAATTGACTCATAACCAAAGTCCTCCACCTTCCAATTTCTCTCATCCCGAACCCACTTTCGATTGTTAACCGGAAGTACAATACGGGTTGCCAAACGATCATGACCCAAATAATAATTCCCCTCTTCTGATGTGATCATACCTATTTGAATACACGACTGCAAATCCAACCGATCACTACCCTTCACCGCCAACAACTTTTTTATCTCACTTTGAAATCCCAAGTGAATATCTATTGGTGTGATCAATCCACCAATTGCTATCACTCCCTTCTTTGCCTTCCCTACTTTCTCAAAATGCCTTGCCAAATATGATCCCGAATCCACCTTTCTTTTCGAGACCATACACCATAAAAAATACAATTCATCCCTTCTCACCGAACCATCACTTCCACCCCGTGCAAACAAAGTTCTTGCCATTACCTGATGCATATAACGAAAGCAAGGATTATCAATAGACGTAGCTTTCGAATTCGATGCATGATAAGTAACCTCTTTAGAAATTTTATACCAAAAACTACTTTGCACAAACTCCCTCTCATTGATTCTCCTCTTACCCCCATTCGGAAAACGAAAAATTTCATTGAACCCAAAAAGAGATAAACTAAATTCTTTATTAAAAAGACGGAAAGTAATCCGCCCCTCTTCTGGCCCATCCAACACTTCCGCTTTTACCGAACTCAAAAACTCCAATGTCAACCTTGCATAAGTTGGAAATTTAAGAGAAAGAAAATATGTCCACCCCACTTTATCAACCAAATACGCAAAATCATCTACCAAACCCAATGTAGAAAGCACCCTATCATCCACATAACGGCTACTCACAATTTTTCGCCCAACCAACTTTTAGAATCGAACCTTTTGCATTTCATCACGAAATTCAATCCCAAACTCATTATCAACATTAACTGTGCGAGAACACTCACCTTGATTCACCTTTGATTTTGATGTTGAACGAGTGTCCGAACGCTTCCGTTTCGAGCCTCGAGTCACCTTCGATACCTTGGAACGATTCTTTTCTTTAGCAACATTGGACAACTCCTCACCCTTTTTCACACTAGCTCGAGTCCGTCCCATCTCCAAAATAATAACAACAATTCTTGATTAAATGAAAGCTTTGAAGCGACAAATTGAGTCTGAGAGAAGGACCAGTGGAGTGAAGGCACAGTAGCTTGGTGGCGCCAGTAACAAGGGGGAAGGTTTTTGGCCGGATTGAGTTTGGAGTGCATAAGAAGCTGGTATAGAGGGAGTTTGGGTCCGGCTAGTATAGCAAGTGAAGGAGCAGTTGAAATGGTGGAAGAAGGAGGAGAGGGTGCGGCTGAAATGGTGGAGGTGGGTTTGGGTTCTCACCGGATTTGGACTTGGCCGGGATTTGGGATTCGGCCGGAATTGGGAACAGGAAGAAGAAGAGCCGGCGAAGGGAAGGAGGGCCGAGATCGGAGAGAGAAGAGAGGAAGGTTTGCGTCTTTGATTGAGGAACAAAGAGGGGTTAGGGCCGGAATCAATGGAAGAACTCGCCGGACTTGATGAAGGTTTTGGCCGGTAATGGTGATGGAGGGGAAGTGAAAGGCGTTGGAACCAGTGGAAGGGGGTTTCCGATTTGGGGTTTGGGTTTGGAACTGGAGGAAGGCTGGTATGGAGGAGAAAGGGTTTAGGTTTTCGCTGGCAATGGTTGGGAGTTGGTAACAGTGGAGAGGGAACGGGAGCGGCTGAGAATGGGGAACGGAGAAGAAGGGGGAACTGGGAAAGACGTGGGGAAGAAAGGGTTTAGGGGCGTTACAAAAAAATAAAAAATAATTATTTAAATTTTTTTCTTTTTTTCTTTTTTTTTTCAGCACTAACCCCTCGAATAACGGAAAGTTTCAATTGACCCCCTCCTCTTATTTCCTCAACAACCCTCTATTTAGCACATTTTTGGAATCATGGTGTGATGATGTGTGTATCCGAAAATTTTCCCATTTTTTTGTTTAAAAGAAAATCAACGAAAACGGAGTCGCCACGCCATTTTAATTTTGAGGGCCAAAACTTTGAAAAAAGCCCGAGATCAGAGATTTAGGTTCGGAGGTCATGTTACGCGTCGGGAAGGACGTTAGTGTGCACCCGACGCGCCTCGTAAAACGAGTCTTCCAAGCTGAAAATCATTTGTGTGTGTGTGTGTGTGTGTGTGTTTGGCCAAAATAAGTTGAAACTCAGAAAAGTAAAAATTGTGATATCTTTTTAAGACTTTAAACTGATCCCATGATTTTTTGGAAGATTTTTGGATTGAGATTTGGTACTCAAAAGACCTTTTGAAGTTGAGAGCCATTTCTGCCAGAATGAAAAAGGCAGTGGACCTTTGATTTTGAAATGGATTCAAGGGTCTTAAAACTTCATAATCTGGATAAACTCAGAGAATGAAAGTTGTTCTAGACACCTTAAATAAAGTTTGTGCGAAGGAATTTTCCATTTTGGAGAAGATTTGAGGGGTCAAAACCTTCTGGAAACCTCAGATATGAGATCTGGATTCCCAGAAGCTGATGAACTAGCCTCTGAAAGAAAATTTGAAAAGAGGAGTTTTACTCACCCAAAAAATAAAGTAAAAATATGTCTGGAAAGCTCTGGATGTTGGCTACAAAAGTGTTTTGTAGTCAACACCAAATTCCAAGTTCATCTGTGTCCAAAAATTAAGACCATGGACTGAGGTCTGAGAAAATTGCTACTGGACAGCAACTTCTCAAGAAAGAAAATATGATTTTAAGGGGGGGTTTTGCATCCATGCTTGTCCCCATTTCCCTAGGTTTTGGTTAGTGATCACTAGACATTTTAGTGGTGAATCAACTATACCAAACCATCCTTGGGGTACATTAGGACTAAGCATTTCATTTGCTTGGGAAGGGATTTTTATCCTTTGAAAATGAGATTTGATGCTTGAAAATGGTTTTTAGGGTTTTGAAAATGAGTTTTCTTTGCAAGAAAGTAAGAAAACTTGAAAATAATTTTGATCTTTGTAGAAGATCATCCATGGAGATGGTCTTCCATGGTGATCTTCTTAGATCTAGAGCAAGAAGATGAAAGAACTACATTTTGTAGTTTGAAGATGCATGCATGGATGAGATTTAGGGTTAGGAAGAGGAGGGTTTACCAATCTTCCTTCTGTTCTTGAGTGTTTGGCTTGAGTGTATGAGTGTTTAGGGCTTTAATATGAGAGTGAGTGGATGAGTATGAGTTGGGAAAGATTGAGAGAAAATGGTGACAATTCAAGTGAATTCTCACTGTTTTCTCTCTATATTTCGCCAGAGGTTCGGTGCAAAATGTGTTGTTCCTCCTTATTTTTGTGACTCGGAGGGCTCAATTTATAGCCCTCCTGAAAATGCAAACTCATCCGCGCGGACAAGTCCCCGCCGTGCAATCGTTCATTAAATGCAGGCTCCAGCTTTGGACAAGGGGAATATTTCTTTTCAAAATTCAAATTGACCAAACAGATTATGTTTCCAAAGATTTCTATTTGTGGTTTTATTCTTTCGTTTTTCTTTTTTAAGATTCTTTTTAAGGTTTAACCTTAAATAACAATGCCCATTTTACCCTCACTTTGTTAGAAAAGTTAGGATTGTTAGGAATTGTTAGAAATGTTATAACTTTCGTTAATTTTCTAACGAAAATTCTAACAAGCTCAAAATGGAGCACTTACAAAGAGCCCCTCGGCGACGGCGCTTTCGAAGGAAGCGGGTCGTCGATAAGAGTAAGGCTCCATATTTGGCGGGATGATCGAGTGATCGGGTGGCCGAACCTAGCGATAGGCTACCTACGTATCCCGAGTGGGAATCAAGCTGCCGTAGTTCGGGTCCGACCCCGGAGATGATGGCGTTTTAGGTGCCTCGAACCCGATGAGCGAGTTCTACGCTGCCGTTTCGGAAAGAAACTCGCTGGGATAAGAGATGACCATTTTCGGTCCGATGGCTATCCGCTCCGCTGGGGATAGGAATGACCATTTTCGGTCTCGCTGGGGATGATTGCGATTTATCGCTTTCCTAGTGATAGCGTCTTAGGTGCCTCAAACCTTGGAGATGGCGTTTAGGTGCCTCGAACCTTGAGATGGCTTTTTAGGTGCCTCGACCTTGATGATGGCGTTTAGGTGCCTCGAACCTTGATGATGATGGCTTTTTAGGCGCCGGACCTTAATTTGAAATGGCCTTTCGGTGGACTTTGTCTCGCCGAAGGATAGGGTGACCGTTTTGGTCGAGGGGCTGGATTCCTAATGATAGGCTACCTACGTATCCCTAGTGGGAATCAAGCCCTTTCGTAGTTCGAGAACTACTCGAGATTCCGTTGGCTTTTGGGATTCCGTTAATTTTGCTGGGGATTTCGTTAGCCTTTGCTGGGAAAAATCAGACGTATTCGTCTGGGAAATTGGTCTTACGTTTGACTGCCGTTGGATGATTTTGATGAAAGATACGGGATCTCGTTATCTTTCTTGGGGCACTCGGTCTTACGTTTGACTGCCGGGGGAGATTTTGATGAAAGATACGGGATCCGTTATCTTTCTCGGGGCACTCGGTCTTACGTTTGATCGCCGGGGTAATTTTGATGAAAGATACGGGATCTCGTTATCTTTCTCGGGCACTCGGTCTTACGTTTGACCGCCGGAAGATTTTGATGAAAGATACGGGATCTCGTTATCTTTCTCGGGAGATCGGTCTTACGTTTGATCGCCGTTGGATGATTTTGATGAAAGATACGGGATCTCGTTATCTTTCTCGGGCACTCGGTCTTACGTTTATCGCCGGGGTGATTTTGATGAAAGATACGGGATCTCGTTATCTTTCTCGGGGCACTCGGTCTTACGCTTTGACCGCCGGGGAAGATTTTGATGAAAGATACGGATCTCGTTATCTTTCTCGGGGCACTCGGTCTTACGCTTTGATCGCCGGGAAGATTTTGATGAAAGATACGGGATCTCGTTATCTTTCTCGGGCACTCGGTCTTACGTTTGACCGCCGGGAAGATTTTGATGAAAGATACGGGATCCGTTATCTTTCTCGGGCACTCGGTCTTACGCTTGATCGCCGGGGAAGATTTTGATGAAAGATACGGATCTCGTTATCTTTCTCGGGCACTCGGTCTTACGTTTGACTGCCGGGAAGATTTTGATGAAAGATACGGGATCTCGTTATCTTTCTCAGGGCACTCGGTCTTACGTTTGACTGCCGGGGAAGATTTTGATGAAAGATACGGGATCCGTTATCTTTCTCGGGGCACTCGGTCTTACGTTTGACTGCCGGGAATGATTTTCTTGACAAGGGGCTGACTTTGGTTAACTTTGGTTAACTCTGTCAAGTTGGGGACTGAATTGCAGAGTCCTGGAATTTTAAGGGGCAAAAGGGTCATTTTGACCCTTGCAATCCTATCCGCGCGGATAGGGTTTGAAAACCAGGGGTATTAATTAGGGCCAACGCCCTTTTCTTCTTCCCCATTCAGTTTTGAAACAGACGAGAGCAGAGAGAGAGAAACCGAGAGAATCCGCCATTGTTGCTCAAAAAGCTTCAAAATCCTCCGATTTCTTCGATTTTTTGAGCAATGGAACACGGGGAAGGCGCTTTTCAAGGTCAAGGACGTGGCCCGGTAGCGGAGAGGCGATTGGAGCTCGTCCGGATGAGGAGGCATTACAATCTTTCGCAATCGGTTGCGGAGGAGCATTACCCCGATGCTTGGCAACATTGGGCTTCGGATTCGAATCTCCGAACGGTATACTTTGAAACCCTTTGATCCCTTTGTTGATTTCTTGTTTGAAATTTGAATTTTGGGTGATTTTTGAATTTTTTTTTTTTTGAAATTGAATATTGCATGTTCATTGTCTTTGAATCTTGATGATTATGTGAGTAACCCAAAATGTGCATTTTGCTTGGGAAAAAGAATTGGCATTTTCGCCATTTTTTTTATTCGAAAATTGCATGTGAAAATTCGAAAATTGTGATTGATTTTTTTTTTGAAATTGAATATTGCATGTTGATGATGATGATGATTTTTTTTTTTTGAAATTGAATATTGATATTGATGAATGATGCATGCATTTTGTTTGGAAAGAATGGGCATTTTGCCAATATGGGATGTATGTATGTTTAGGATATATTTTTTTTGAAAAGTGGGACGGATTTTTCCTCCCGTTGCATGTAAGATGGATGATATGCATGTATGCAAAATTTTTTATTTTTTTTTGAGATGATGGATGATATGCATATTATTTTATGAAAATGGGACGGAGTTTTTACTTCCGTAGGAATGCATCTTTTTTTTTTGAAGAATGCATTGGGACTTGCTGAAAACTGTTTTCTTTTATGCGAGAAAATGGGGCTATGCTCATTGTATGCCGTTATCTTTGTCGAAATTTTTTTTTTTTAATGCATGTGTATGCTTTCTTTTTTTTTCTTTGTGCAAATGCAAATTTTTTTTTTTTTTTTGACATTTTCTCTCTTTTTTTTTTTTTGGTGGCGGAAACCGTTTTGTGACGGAGCAGTGAACAAAATGAAGACTCGAGGATCGGTGGAGTCCGTGATTGACTTGTGGGACCGGCTTCCGAATGCGGGCCGAGGAGCTTTGCCGAGTCCGAGACAGCATTGTTGTCGAGACGGGGCTCGGGAGTTTGTCGAGTGCTTCGAGGGGACCGGTCAAGTTCCCTAAGAGCAAGGGCTTGATGTTTGCTCGCGCAAAGCATTGGTGGGACGCGACCCACACCTTCCACTTCTTCGGGGCGAGGCTACTGCTACGCCTCCGACTATGCCGCGATTACGGGCCCGTCCTTTAATGGACGCAAAGATTGAGTGGCGGGATGGCTACAGCGATGCCGATCCGTTGTGCTCTTCGGGATTTTCCCTATTCCCAAAAAGGGGATGGGGATGGAGTATGCCGTGGTCTACGGCAAGATCGTGGAGACCATAGCGAGTTACGAGGCCGGGAGGAGAGGATAGGCGCCGATCGATTGCCGTGGCCTTCTTGTGGTTTGCTTTTTCGAGCACGCTCTTTGGACATGCCGAGGGGACGGCAGCCTTTGCCTTGTTGAGGTCCTTGGAGGACATGGAGACGGCCGGAGATGTCTCGTGGGGAGAGGCCGGGCCGGCAGAGCTTTATTTTGCTCTTGATAGGTACTGAAGGCCATGAGCTCTTTGTACCGCTTTGAGTTTGCCCTGGAGGTATAAGCTCTCTTTTTGCTTTCCCTCCTTTTTTTTTTTTTTTGAGCACGCACTTTTCTTTTGCACCGGATTGATTGGATTTTTACCTTTCGCAGTATGGGCGTTGGAGTTTTTCCACGTCACGATGTGGCGGCAGCCGGCGGAGTACGCCGGGCGTATCCGGCCATGCGCCTTGGTCCAAGCATGCCCGGGAGAAGATAAGCTCCAGGGGGCGTACGACTCGTGTACGCGGATTGCCTTCCTTTGACGGAGGCCGAGACAGATGAGGGGATGATATTCTTCCCCGGGATCGCTTGAGGTGGCGCACCGAAGGGCGCCGAGATCCGGACTGTGGCAAATGGGAGGATTTTGAGGGGTCCGACTCGCGATGCATATTATCTCGGGAGAGAGGGTGACGCGCCAAAGCATGGCGTGAATTCGCCTTTGAGGACACCGGTGGAGCCTCCCGTCGATATGATGCACCCGAGCGATCGGTCCGTGACTGGGATGATTACCGAGCCGGCCAAAGACTTCTCGGATTTCGTGGCGATTGAGCCATATGCGACATTCGTCTTGAGGAGGCCGAGGATGCCTCAGTGTTCCGGATAGGAGGGGCTTGGGATCCCGCGGTACCCTCGGACGGATTTTTCCTATATCCAGGATGGGGTCCGATTGAGGGTGCAGATCCCTCACCCGAGCGACTTCCACGAGCTTTCCGGCCTCGTCCGGTATGAAGGTATGGCTTCACCTTTTCCCCTTCTTTTCTTTCTTTTGTTTCATCATCTTTAGCATCACCTCTTTTTTTTTGACGCTTTTGCTTTTGTGCGCTGGAGGTGGTCGTCGAGAAGCCGACGAAGCAAGTGATCGGGGCCAAGAGATTCATCAGAGGATGGTCGCCATGGGCTCCTCGTGCTAGAGCGAGGCGACCACGGCCGGCGCCCGTCGACGGAGGCTTCCCCTATTCGCCGTAGACTTCTTCAGAGACTCCTCTCGTCTCCTCTCCTTGATCCCCGCGCTGCCGCCTTCGGATCACGTCATTCTCGGGATCCACACGGGCAGTGGACACGTATGGCAACATGGCGGGTCGTCTTCGTACGTCCAGAGTCCGACGCCTTCACCTTCTGGATACGATTTTTTCGCAGATCTCGGCTTGCCCTATCGTAGCGTGCCGGTTGGTCCCGATGAGCCTCTTTCTCGGAGACGAGGACGATTCTCGAGCCCGAGATTTTCGTGGCTCCCGAGGAGGCGGGCCCGAGTCGCAAGAGGGGCCGGGGAGACATCGGCGCCGGAGACTCCGATTGATTTTTTTTTTGAGATTTGAGATTGAGATTTAGATTTGTACAACTTATGCACATTTTTTCTTTTTTTTTTTGGATGTAATAATTTAGGATTTTATTTATGTTTGTTTGTTTTTTTTTTTATGCACACTCTTTTTTTTTTGGAATGTAATAATTTAGGATTTTATTTTATGAATGCAATGCCATATGAATGCAGTGTTGCATGAGCCTTGGTTTTTTTTTTTTGCAAGGGTGTTTGGTATATGGACTGGTTTGGGGAGGTTTTTGCACAAGTTTCGAGCAACCGGGACGGAATATTCCTCTTTTGGTGTAGCAGCTTGGACTGTTGCAGATTTTTTTTGGAAAGCAATCCTATCCGCGCGGATGGGGACCGCATCTCGACACCTGTCCTTTAATTTTGGTTCGCACTGGTCTTGCTTTATTTCAAATTCAAATATCCTCTTCAACCTCCAAATTCCCAACACCCATTTTCGGGAGAAAGAGAGAAAACCATGGAAAACTTTAGAAAAGCTCCATCAAAATTGTCCCAAGAGTCCCAAATGTCATTCTTCAACAAGTTCAAGGATTGGTCCCTGGGAAATCATGCATGAGAGGAGGTTCTTCTTTGAAGAAAGGTACAAGATACGATGCTTATGGTCTCTCAAAGAATTGATTCCTGGATTATGACCTCTTAAGAGCTTCTTCTTCATTTTGGGATACTAGAAGGCATGTCTTTTGCTTTTCCTTCAACGAGATTGTTCCGACTGTCGAAGAATTTCGGGCCTTGCTTGGAGGTCCGGAGGTGGAAGAGATAGCGGTTCCCTTTGCCCGAGGGGCTTCTTTTGCCGACAGATTGTGCGTCCTCCTTCATCTTTCCCCTGAGGAAGCGCAAGGTATGATCCGCGGTCCCGATCATTTCGATATTTCCGGTCTTCCCGACAGATTTAGGGGCCTAGGTTTGGTGGATGATGCCTATTGGGATGCCTTTGCACTTTGTATGTTTGGCACCCCGTTCATGGTCTATTCCTTCGGGATCCGCCATCGATCTCGCCGGATGTCGTCGTTCACCGTCGCCCGGCGTAGATGTCGTTCCTTTGATTCTGGGGAGACTTTTCATGCTCTCGATAGATTAGCTACCGGAAGGCGGTATATGCACGGGGCAGCCCGCTCCTCTTGACCCCGTGGCCGATGGAGCGTTTGGGGGTTCTTCGGGAAACCTCTCGATATGATCGTGCCTTGGACTTTTGCCAGAGAGGTGTTGATGTAGATTTTGATGATCGTGGCTCGTGGGAGCGTTGGATGGCGGGTCGCGACCGAAGATATCGATGGTCGGTGCCTCATTGGCGGGTGGAGACTCGCAAGAGTGCTTCAGACGGGTCTCCCGTGGTCATGCTTCCGGGCTTTCGCCTAGCTTCTATATTCCGGCTTTAGTTCCGAGACGCTTTGGCCTGGAGCAGTTCCTTTGGAGGGCTTTGATGATATAGCCACCAGTGGTGGTGGCTCGTTTCTATGGATGATCCCTCGCTGTTTCCATTTCTTTCCCGAGCATGGAGGTATGATGCCTTTCCTCCTCGGGTCATTCTCAGCGTCCGAGACCGGTGTTCCCGACCACTTGGTACTGGATTGGTATGAGAGGCATCCGGGAGAGACTCAGGTGGCTATTTTGAGACGGCGTGAGGCCATTGTGGGTGCGGAGGACCCGATCGCTTCGAGAGGAGGAGGGCCGAGGCGAGGGCCAACCCTCATGACAGAGCGGAGACGCCGTGACCGATTATGAGGCTTACGTCAAGAGACAGGAGAGGAGGGCTCCTATGCTACCGCCTAGGTTACAGGAGATGAGGGATGACGCTAGGGCTACTAAGGCCCCGACAGAGGCCGGTTTGATAGACCCCGTCCCTATACCAGTAGCTTGGTAGGAGGAACACCGACATTTTTCCCTGCTCGTAAAAGAAGACTCGAAGGGGGAAGAAGAGGGGAGAGGCCAAGCACGAGTGGCTTGGAGTGACTCGAGGTTTCCGAGTATCCCTTTCTTGTCATGGCGTACACATTAGTTTGATTATGTATCTTAGTTTTCTTTAGCAGTTGCCGCTGTAGGAATGAATCGGGCTTAGACTCATCAAAGAGCTTTTAACTTGTAATGCATATTTGAATTGCTTTAGAGTTTTTGGAGACGCTTTCATGGTCTCGATCAATTGTATTGATGCCAAAGTATGGCTTTTATTTGTGCTTTAGACCGAACCGTTTCCGCCGCCTACGTTCCTCATTTTGAGGAGCTCAGTCTTCGTAGTTCAACCCGGTGAACTCTTTTTTTTTTTTTTTTTGTTGTTTTTTTTTTTTTTTTTTTGTTTTTGTTTTTTTTTTTGTTTTTTTTTTTTTTTGTTTTTTGTTTTTTTGGTGCAACCCTGTTTTTTACCTAGGCCGCCCTTCTCGGGTTTTCAACCTAGTTGGGTATTACTCTTTTAGCACTTTTCCTTCTTTCTTCTTTTTTTTTTGTTTTACGCGTAGTATCTGCGCAGCTTGTCACCATTTACTGGGTGTACAAAGGGATTCCCGTCGAGGTCTGCAAGTTGCATGGCTCCTCCGGAGAAGATCTTCTGGACGACATATGGCCCGACCCATACAGGCTCCCATTTGCCGAGGGGGTTGATACGGACTGGGGGCTTTTCTTTTAAAACGAGATCCCCTTCTCGGATTTCCCGATGCTTTACTTTCTTGTCGAAGGCTCTAGCCATTCTTCCTTGGTAGGCCCGGATGTGTTCCATGGCCTTCAATCGGCGTTCGTCTAGTAGGGCCAATTCGTCATGGCGACTCTGGAGCCATTCGACCTCGTTGATCTGGCTTTCCAGCAGATACCTGAGCGAGGTATTTCCACTCGATTGGGAGTACGGCTTCCATTCCGTATGTGAGGGCAAACGGTGTTTCCCGCTTGCCGTTCGACCCGATGTTCTCAGTAGCCCCAGCAGTGCCAGTGTAACTTCTCGGGCCAATCTCGCCTTGGACAGCCATTTTCCGGATGATATTTTCCAGAGTCTTGTTCTGCCTCGACGGCTCCGCTGGTTTGGGGCCCGTAGGGAGATGACTTGTGACGGGTTATTCGGAATTCCGCCAGCTTTTCACATTCCCTTCGAAGTGGGATCCATTATCTCGAGATGATTTCGCCGGCAACCCGTATCTGCACATGATGTTTTCTTTGATGAAGAGGGCAACTTTCTTTGAATTGAGGATTTTGTAGGACTTCGCTTCAACCCACTTGGTGAAATAATCCACGGCTACCAGTGACGAACTCGTGGTCATATCGCCCGATGGTGTGATTTTGCCTATGACATCAATTCCCCAAGTGACGAAAGGCCAAGGGGTTGTCATGCAAGATAACTCGTGAGGAGGCAAGTGATTAAGATTTGAGTATCGCCGACATTTGTCGCAGCCTTTTGACGAACCGGATGCGCCGGTTTCCATGGAGATCCAAAAGTACCCCATTCTCGCATGATTTGCATCGAGCTCGAGCATTCATGTGAGGGCCGCAGTACCACCATGTATTTCTTTCATGAGTTCGGTAGCCTCTTGTTTGCCGATACATCGCAGAGGGGGCCTTGATAACGCTTTTTTGTATAACATGTTTCCCAAAAGAACATAATGGGAGGCGAGCCGCCTGTGGCCGAGAGACTTTTCGCTTTGATTCCTTCTTTATATTCCCTCTTCATTTTTGAAAGAGGCCTCGCCATCCTTCAGTATTCGGTAACTGAGTGTACCAGTGGATCATTGATCGCCCGGCTTCCGCTTCAATTTCAAGCAATAGGCGGGGTTTCTCTTCTCCCGACTCGAATGGTTTAACAGACTTTCCTTCGTATTTCGACAAGAGAGGCTAGTGTAGCGTGAGCATCCGCGAACCCGTTTCGGCCTCGCGTGTAATGAAAGCCGATTTCTTTGAAATTGAGCCACTAGTTCTTCCATGTAAGCATGATACTTCGCAAACCCGGATCCACGGTCTTCCATTTGTTAGAGACCCGATTGATGATGAGGGCGAGTCACCATACACCTCCAATTCCTTGATATTTCTTTCAAGGGCGGCTTCCAACCCGGCTATGCAAGCTTCATATTCAAGTCATTGTTGGTGACTTCGAAGTTCAGCCACGCTATGGGGGTGTGTTCGTCAAGAGGATCGACTGTAAGCATTCCTATCCCGTTCCCCTTTTGTTTGACGCTCCGTCGAAGAAGAGTTGCCATGATTTTCTCCTTCTAGAGCGAAGATTCCATCATCGGGAAATTGAGGTTCAGTGTCCCTCGAGACTCATCACTTGGGAAATCGCCGATGTTCCGCCATTATGCGTCCTTTTACGGATTTCCTTGAAACATAAGTGATGTCATATTCGGCCAAAAAGAACGACCATTTTGCCAACCTCATGGAGATGGAAGGCTTGTCGAACGTATATTTGATGGGGTCTATTCTTGAGACAAGATGTATCGGGTGAGACCGCATGTAGTGTTTCAACTTTCCCACTACCCAGACCAAACCTCGCGCAAGTCTTCTCGCAAGCAGAGTAATTGAGTTCGCTTCCTTGGAGCTTTCCGCTACGAAATAGATGGCGTTTTCGACTTTGGAATCTTTCTTCTCTTGAGCTAGCATAGCCCCAATTGCCGTATCCGTGACGCTTAGATATAGCAAGAGTGGCTTTTGCCGATGTGGTGGGCAGAGAATCGGGGATTCACAAGGTATGCCTTAACTGCTCAAAGGCAAGCCGACATTCTGGGGTCCATTCTGTGTAGGCATTTTTCTTCATCAACTTGAAGATCGGCTCGCAGATCGAGGTCACCGATTTACAAAGCGGCTTATGTATTGTAGCCTTCCCATGAAGGATTTCACTTCTGTCGTTGTCCTGGTGGCTTCATTTCAACTATCGCCTTGATTTTCTCGGGGATCTACTTCGATTCCCGTTCGTCACCATATATCCTAGCACCTTACCTCGTCTTACACCGAAAGTGCACTTGGCCGGATTCAGCCTCATGCCGTGGTCTCGAGGCGGCCGAAGAATTTTCTCAAATCAACAAAGTGCTGGCCATCTCGATCCTCCGGAATGTATTATCATGTCGTCCACATAGACCTCAATTTCTTTGTGGATCATGTCATGGAACGTAGCCGTAGCCCTTTCGATACGTAGCCCCAAAGCATTCTTTAGTCCGAATGGCATGACCGTGTAGCAAGATGTGCCCCAAGGGGTTGTGAAGGCCGTTTTGGCTTGATCTTCTTCTCGCCATTTTGATTTGGTTGTAGCCGGCAAAACCGTCGACGAAGGATTTGACTTCATGGTTGGCCGTGGAATCTACCAAAATGTCGATGTTTGGCAGGGGGAAATCGTCTTTTGACCGGCTTTGTTCGGATCCCCGAAGTCTACGCAAAGATCGGATTTTTCCGTTGGCCTTGGTCACCGTCACTATGTTGGACAGCCATGTTGGGTATTCAATGACCCCGATGAAACCCGCTCCGAGCATCTTTTCTATTTCCTCTTTCACTTGTAAGGACCATTCGGGCTTAATTCTTCTTAGCTTCGCTTTATCGGCTTGACTTCCGGGTCGAGCGGTATTCGGTGCTCAACTATGGAAGGATCGAGGCCCGGCATATCTTTATAGGACCATGCGAACACATCCACGAATTCTTTTAGCACTCGATTAGGGCATCCCTTTCAAATCCCTTCGAAGAAACTACCAATGCGTCTCTTTAGGCTCTTCCGCAGCTCCTGCATTCACACTCGTCAAAATCTCTTCGGCACTTGGGCTCGATTTTCCTCTTTCCTGACAACCCGCTTAAAGATTTCTTTGATATATTGTTCATTTAATGTGTCCGCTTCTTCATCTAGTGAATCGTTATTAACCTGTTTTTAGATTATTAGTTAATTCATCATTAGTTAAAGTGGCAATTAAGGGATACTCGTAAAGGTTCATCATTTCATCAAGACGAAGGGGAATACAACGTTCGCTGCGTACTCGTAGTCTTCAGCGTAAGGCCATCGGACGACTCGAGAGACTCGAACTCAACAATGAGAGACTCCTGAGGACTTTACAAAGGTTGACACGAAAGGACGGGGACCAATCCAAGCTTGGTGATCATTTCCTCTTCGGTCGCGGACGGGCCCGAGAGAGTTTCCCAATTCTTTAGCGGCATCGCTGCCGGTGGCTTC
Source organism: Adenophora triphylla var. japonica (assembly GCA_022495995.1). Lineage (NCBI taxonomy): Eukaryota > Viridiplantae > Streptophyta > Magnoliopsida > Asterales > Campanulaceae > Adenophora > Adenophora triphylla. Next base: position 230,535 of record JAFEMH010000166.1, on the reverse strand, counting down.
ACAACCCGGGAAAGGCATGGTCTCGTGCTCCCTCTTCGCCGTTGCTATCATCTCTTTGTCTCGAACCGTAATCAATTGTGTTTGGCGTCCGAAAGCCGAGCATGTGGATGTAGGGATCTTCCTCAATCCCGGGATTTCCGTTTCGTCACAATCCGACCGCTCAATCCAGATGTAAGGACGTATTGCGTCTCGGTGAGCCGCTAGAAAAATCTCATGTCCCATACTCGAGCGGAAAGGCTCGGCAGTAGTTCAAGAAGGAGGACGTCCCACACGACGTTCATAGATTCGAGCCGAGTCCGTCTGTTTGCCGACTTTTATCATGAAAATCTCCTCGCTCGGCGAGGCCAAAGAATGGGTTTGCACACCGACAAATCCGTGATTGAGGACCGGGGACTTGTGTGCTCGTATCATGGCGGTGTTCAGCGTTTCCTTCCAAAAGACGCCTCCAAGTGTTGGAAATAGCAATTAAATTTGATGAATCGAACTTCTTCTGAGTCTCGCTCGCTTGAGTGTGTCGACATAGTTGGCATCGCCGGATTCCAAAGGATGCCGGCGAGACTTGCCTCTTGAAGGATGTAGCCCGGTGTTTGATCGTGGGCGTTCTTGGCTATTGTTTCAGCCTTCATTCCCTATGAGGAAACCGTCACCCCTTATGACTTCAAGGTCTCCTCGCCGGTTGATGAATTTGACGCATTGGTGGAGAGTGGAGGCTATGGCTTTCATGTGATGCAACCAAGGGCGCCCTAGTAGGGCCGTGAACTCGGAGGGATATCCATTACATGGAACTTTGCGGGCACCATTTGGGTTTCGTACTGCAGTTCCAGTCACCGTCCCTGTAATGGGACGAGACGAACCGTCGTAGGCCTTGACACCGGGTAGATGGGATCACGCGCCTTTCATTTATGCGGAGGGCCCTCATCATGCCGAGGGGAAGGACGTTTACCGATGATCCATTGTCCACTAATACCCTGTGGAGTGACATGGTGTTGAGCCGAATAGTGATGTACAAAGCTTCATTGTGTTGGGAGACATCTCTTGGCAAATCTTCATCGCAGAAGGTGATCATACTCCCATATAGGTGAGGATCATAGATTTGGTCCTTGTCTCGGGATAGAGAGTCATTAAACCCGTCGCTTCGTGCCTTTTTCTTGCGAGGTAGAGCCTTTGCCGAAGCCCCCGGGTTATACCGATGCCTTTTGTGGCGGTTGCCATCTCCGCCAACATGTTGATTGAGTGGGGGCGCTGCATCGGCGTCGGTTTTTCTTCATCGGTGTATACTGAACCGGACAACCGAACTCGTCGACCCCGAGGGGGTTGGACTTCCGTTCGCAGCACTCGGTATCCGAAAGTCTCAACTCGTCGTTGGCAAGGCTTTTCTGCTCTTTTCCCCCTTTTTGCTTTGGGGAAGCCTGACCGGAGTAGAGTACATAATAATCAAATCCCCAGATGGCTCCCCGAGCGTTCCCACACCGTTATCACCGGCCTCGAATCTCTCCTTCAATTTTTGCCGGGAGGAAATTTTCTTTTTCTTAGGAGGACGGTCCTCGTGTATCCAAATTCCCGATAGTCCCTTTCAAGGCAATCGGGACAAGCCACAAATATCCCACCAAATGTGTTCTACTACCGGTGGCGGATTTGGGACCTCGTGTTGAGCGGTGCCGGGAATGACTTTGAGTGGAACCGGTCCGGGGATTCGCCGGGCTCATCTCGGTAGCGAGTGATTGGACTCCGCCGGATAATGAGAGATATTGAGGTCCCTGGGAACGGGCACATGTTTGTCTTTCGTGGTAGCCCCGCCGCTTGGGATATTGTTAAGGTCCCGAAGTGGCGTGTGGCCTCTTCAATCCAGCCCGCCGTCCGTTCGGCGTTCTTCCGTGGCTTTGATGGCCGACCATATTTCTTCAACTCGTTCCCGATTTTCATCACTCAGCCGATATTTGTGGGATCATCACTTTGAGAGGGGACAACCGACGTATACCGAACTCTTTCGTCCCCGATCCGTCGTTTGGGGGCCGCTTGCCCCGTAAGTCGGCGGGCAGGAGTCCCAGCGGTGGAAACATAGGAATCTTGGGGTAGCATCTTGATGTATCCGGGACTATTAAGAAGAGGAGGAGAACCCTCTTCCTTCTTTGCGGTAAAAGTGCCATCGGAATTGAGACTGATAGTCACACCATGACTTGCGACTACCCCCTGCAGGTCATCAATTTGAGCCTCATGTCGAAGTCTCATCCGTTCTACCAACCGGATCCACACGTCTGCTCGAGGGATTTTGGAGGACGGAGCAACGTTATCCCCATCATTACCGGCCGATGCGTACATTCTCAAACCCTGGAGTCGGAACAAACGGCGAAGCCGATGACGCGCTTGACTCTTCCCAACCGATCAAACGGTGACCGGTGCCCGAAACCAAGCTTTGTGCGGAGTCGCGGGGAAAGGACACGAAGGTTCGATGTCTCGGGAATGGAAGGAGGGTAGGTGTTTGGGCTTTAGGCTCATGCAACATGCAGCTTATTTGTTCACGTTTACTTAAAACATGTTTTATTAACCTAATCGGTTGGAAAAGATTGCTCTTCTTTTCGCAAACTACTCGAATCTCGGATCAGCCGGGCCCCGTCACTACGTCTATAAGCCCCTCGTATTCCACCCGTATTTCGACCTCCTGTGGTGGGATGCCCCGGCGAGGGTCCTATAGGGCAAGCGGGTCCCACCGGCCGAAAGAAAAACGATCCTAAAAGTCTGGCGGGTAATCGAGTCTTAACGAGCATTCGATGTAAATTACGGACAAAGCTGACGTCAAAAGTCAAGATCATGTCCGAGGGCTCGACGAAAAGTCGGCATGATTTGACCGATAAGTGTCCACAATTGATCTTGACTTGTCGTCGCTAAGCCGTAATTAGGCATGGAATATTCATTAATCCTTGATGACTCGGTGTCAATGCCGGGAGTCGTGTATAATTTGTGCGCCGAGCCGAAGTCAAGGCGCCGGTCAATATCTTGGTCAAAGTCCGCGGCGGAAAACCGGCAGAACTTCGACTGATTAGGGTCCCCGAAAGATATTGAGTCGGTATGCCGACAAAGGCTTGAAAGGAAAGGTCTATACACGGACAGGGCATGACACAGACCAGACTAAAAACCAACCGGGTCTCGGACAAAGTGTGTCACGGACAAGTGCATGGTCGACACGAGGCTCCATGGGATGTTTGGGTAGTCCTGTGCTCATCCGAGAGGCGTAATAAGACCAAACGGACCGCGACAAGGATTTCCCCGGGTTAAGGACGTAGTGTGCAGTGTACGGTCGCGTGCGCGTAGTGTGCAAGCAGTCTATATTCTTTTTCTGAGTAAAATAGAGATTTTTTTATGAGTCTTAAAAATATGATGCATGATTTTTTTTTGGAAATTTTCTTTTTCTTTTTTTTTTGAAAATCCTTTTTTTTTTTTGAAATTTTTTTTTGAAATTTTTAATGAGCACATAAGCACGTAAGCACGAAAATTCCGACAGTTAGGGACATTATTCCGACAGTCAAAATTTTGACTTTCTCCGAGGCGACCAAAACAACATGAAAACTGTGCAAAAATCAACACACACACAAAAATGATTTTCAAAGCCGGGACGGAAGCTTGACCCTCAAAAGCTTTTTTTTTGAAAACGGTGATACCGGTACGTGGGATTGTTAGACCACAATTTATCCCCGACTCGTGTTAGGAGGCGATAACGGGAAATTTAGTGGTTTCCACCAATATACCAAATACCATTTTTTTAAAAAAAAAGCTTAGTCCCCAGCGGAGTCGCCACTGTGATGATGTGTGTATCCGAAAATTTTCCCATTTTTTTGTTTAAAAGAAAATCAACGAAAACGGAGTCGCCACGCCATTTTAATTTTGAGGGCCAAAACTTTGAAAAAAGCCCGAGATCAGAGATTTAGGTTCGGAGGTCATGTTACGCGTCGGGAAGGACGTTAGTGTGCACCCGACGCGCCTCGTAAAACGAGTCTTCCAAGCTGAAAATCATTTGTGTGTGTGTGTGTTTTGGCCAAAATAAGTTGAAACTCAGAAAAGTAAAAATTGGGATATCTTTTTAAGACTTTAAACTGATCCCATGATTTTTTGGAAGATTTTTGGATTGAGATTTGGTACTCAAAAGACCTTTTGAAGTTGAGAGCCATTTCTGCCAGAATGAAAAAGGCAGTGGACCTTTGATTTTGAAATGGATTCAAGGGTCTTAAAACTTCATAATCTGGATAAACTCAGAGAATGAAAGTTGTTCTAGACACCTTAAATAAAGTTTGTGCGAAGGAATTTTCCATTTTGGAGAAGATTTGAGGGGTCAAAACCTTCTGGAAACCTCAGATATGAGATCTGGATTCCCAGAAGCTGATGAACTAGCCTCTGAAAGAAAATTTGAAAAGAGGAGTTTTACTCACCCAAAAAATAAAGTAAAAATATGTCTGGAAAGTTCTTGATGTTGGCTACAAAAAGTATTTTGTAGTCAACACCAAATTCCAAGTTCATCTGTGTCCAAAAATTAAGACCATGGACTGAGGTCTGAGAAAATTGCTACTGGACAGCAACTTCTCAAGAAAGAAAATATGATTTTAAGGGGGGTTTTGCATCCATGCTTGTCCCCATTTCCCTAAGTTTTGGTTAGTGATCACTAGACATTTTAGTGGTGAATCAACTATACCAAACCATCCTTGGGGTACATTAGGACTAAGCATTTCATTTGCTTGGGAAGGGGATTTTTATCCTTTGAAAATGAGATTTTATGCTTGAAAATGGTTTTTAGGGTTTTGAAAATGAGTTTTCTTTGCAAGAAAGTAAGAAAACTTGAAAATAATTTTGATCTTTGTAGAAGATCATCCATGGAGATGGTCTTCCATGGTGATCTTCTTAGATCTAGAGCAAGAAGATGAAAGAACTACATTTTGTAGTTTGAAGATGCATGCATGGATGAGATTTAGGGTTAGGAAGAGGAGGGTTTACCAATCTTCCTTGTGTTCTTGAGTGTTTGGCTTGAGTGTATGAGTGTTTAGGGCTTTAATATGAGAGTGAGTGGATGAGTATGAGTTGGGAAAGATTGGAGAGAAAATGGTGACAATTCAAGGGAATTCTCACTGTTTTCTCTCTATATTTCGCCAGAGGTTCGGTGCAAAATCTGTTTTTCCTCCTTATTTTTGTGACTGGAGGGCTCAATTTATAGCCCTCCTGAAAATGCAAACTCATCCGCGCGGACAAGACCCCTCAGCGTGCACTGTTCATTAAATGCAGCTCCAGCTTTGGACAAGGGGAATATTTCTTTTCAAAATTCAAATTGACCAGCCAGATTATGTTTCCAGCATTTCTATTTGTGGTTTTATTCTTTTGTTTTTCTTTTTTAAGATTCTTTTTAAGGTTTATCCTTAAATAACAATGCCCATTTTACCCTCACTTTGTTAGAAAAGTTAGGATTGTTAGGAATTGTTAGAAATGTTATAACTTTCGTTAATTTTCTAACGAAAATTCTAACAAGCTCAAATTGGAGCACTTACACATGGCCATGGATCAAACCATGGCCTTCCCATGGACAGTGCTGATGACAATGCTAAATTCTTCACCCCTTTGCTGTCCATGGCCATGGATCAAACCATGGCCTGCCCATGGATAATGCTGATTAACTTGCACCTTTTACTACCAAAATAACTTCATGGCCATGATAATTTTCATGGGTAGGCCATGGAATGCTCAGATTCACTCCTCCTACACATCACAAACAAAAACCAAGTAAAATAGCACTGTTCCACGAAAATAATAATTTTTTTTTTTTTAATTGAAAACATTTAAATGAAAACAATGAAATCTAAGCTAAGAAACTTTACACCCCCAAACTTAATTATTAATTTGTCCTCAAAGTGATGAAAACAAAGGAACAATTAACTTTAAAGGACTACCAATTAGAATACTCACCTTGGGTTGCCTCCCAAGTAGCGCTTTTGTTTAACGTCGTTAGCTCGATGGAATGACCTTTTCACTGATTATGGATCTTTCAACTCGACCCATTCAACATCCCTTAATCTTGAAACTCCATCAAAATACGCCTTTACTCGTTGTCCATTCACCTTGAACTTGTTCTTGGTAACCAAATTCATTAGCTCCACCGCTCCATGAGAAAACACATTCACAACCTCAAACGGACCATCCCACCGGGAACGTAACTTTCCCGGGAAAAGCTTCAACCTTGAATTGAACAGTAACACCTTGCTTCCCGGAATGATTTCCTTATGCATAATTTTCCGGTCATGGTACATTTTGGTTCTCTCCTTGTACAACCGTGAATTTTCATAAGCTTCCAACCGATGTTCCTCAAGCTCATTCAAATGAAGTAATCTTTGTTCACCGGCTAGTTTCAGATCCATGTTCAACACCTTGATCGCCCAATATGCTTTGTGCTCTAACTCCACCAGCAAATGACAAGCTTTTCTAAAGACTAGCCGGTACGGACTCATTCCAATCGGAGTTTTGTAGGCTGTGCGGTACGCCCACAATGCATCATTCAACCGTAAAGCCCAATCCTTTCTATTAGGCTTCACCGTCTTCTCAAGAATGACTTTGATTTGCTTATTACTCACTTCCACCTGCCCTGAAGTTTGGGGATGATACGCGGTTGCAACTTTGTGCTTCACCCCATACTTTTTCATGAGTGCTCCAAAAATTTTGTTGCAAAAGTGAGAACCACCATCACTTATAATTCCCCTAGGAACGCCAAACCTGCTAAAAATCACATCCTTGACAAACTTGACAACAACATTAGCATCGTTAGTCCGGGTAGGAATTGCTTCCACCCACTTTGACACATAATTCACCGATACTAAAATGTACTCAAAACCACATGAAAGAACAAAAGGGCCCATAAAATCTATGCCCCATACATCAAACAAATCCACAACCAAGTTACTCGTAAGAGGCATTTCATTTTGCTTACCAATGTTACCGGTTCTTTGGCACCTGTCACAACTTTTACTGAAAATGTATGCATCTTTAAAAAGACTTGGCCAAAAGAAACCTGATTGCAACACCTTTTGAGCGGTTTTCTTACCACTAAAATGACCTCCACAATGCAATTCATGACAAAAAGAAAGAACATTTTGTTGCTCATTTTCATGAATGCATCTACGAATAACCATATCGGGACCATGTTTAAACAAATATGGGTCATCCCAATAATATTGCTTAACCATTGACAAAAATATTTTCTTTTCTTGACTCGAAAAATCTGGATTTAGAACCCCCGTAGCCAAAAAATTTACAAAATCGGCATACCAAGGCTCACTATCCTTTACAACCATCAACTGCTCATCAGGAAAATTTTCATTCAAGGGAATTTCACTCACACACCTCCTTTCAAGTCTAGACAAATGATCTGCCACAACATTTTCACACCCCTTTTTGTCTTTGATGGAAATATCAAATTCTTGTAAAAGCAACATCCATCTTAACAATCTAGGCTTAGCATCTTGTTTAGAAAGCAAATAACGCAATGCAGCATGGTCCGAATAAACAATCACCTTAGATCCTAGCAAGTAAGAACGAAATTTTTCCAAAGCAAATACCACAGCCAAGAATTCCTTCTCGATTGTAGTATAATTCAATTGAGCATCATTTAACATTCTACTTGCATATTGGATCACATGTGACTTCTTATCAATTTTCTGACCCAAAACTGCACCCACCTCAAAATCGGATGCATCACACATTATCTCAAAAGGTTGAGTCCAATCTGGACCCACAAGAATAGGGGCTGAAGTCAATTTTTCCTTCAACAAGTTAAAAGAATTGAGACATTCTTGGTCAAAAACAAATTCTGTCTCTTTAGCAAGCAAGTTTGTTAACGGCTTACAAATTTTTGAAAAATCTTTTATAAAACGCCGATAAAAACCCGCATGACCAAGAAAGCTACGAATTCCTTTAACATTTGTTGGCGAAGGCAATTTAGATATTAACTCAATTTTTGCCCTCTCAACTTCAATCCCTTTTCTTGACACCACATGACCTAACGCAATTTCATGCTTGACCATAAAATGACTCTATTCCCAACTTAAGGTTAAATTGGCATCACAGCATCTTTTAAGAACCAAAGTCAAATTATTTAAGCATGCATCAAACGAATCACCATACAAAGAAAAATCATCCATAAATACCTCCACAAACCTGCCAATCATCTCAGAAAAGATCGACATCATGCACCTTTGGAATGTAGCAGGAGCATTGCATAAGCCGAAGGGCATCCTTCGATATGCAAATGTTCCGAAAGGGCATGTGAATGTGGTCTTTTCCTGATCCTCTGGTGCAATGGGAATCTGATTATATCCTGAAAAACCATCTAAGAAACAGTAATATTCCTGACCAGCCAGCCTTTCTAGAATTTGGTCAATAAATGGCAAAGGAAAGTGATCCTTTCTAGTCGCAGCATTAAGTTTTCGGTAATCGATAACCATGCGTTGACCTGTGACCATTCTAATAGGCACAAGCTCATTATCCTCATTCTTAACAACAGTAATTCCAGACTTCTTAGCAACAACATGAACAGGACTTACCCACTTACTATCAGAGATCGGATAGATAATACCTGCATCCAAAAGTTTCAGGACTTCTTTTCTTACCGCCTCAAGCATATGAGGATTCATCCTTCTTTGATTCTGCCGAACTGGCTTGGCATCCTCCTCCATATGGATTTTGTGCATGCACATGGTTGGACTAATTCCCTTTATGTCAGTAATGCTCCAACCATGTGCGGATTTATGTCGCTTCAATACATCAAGCAACTTTCTTTCCTGCAATTCTGTTAAATCCGAAGCAATAATAACAGGCAAAGAATCATTTCTACCAAGAAAAGCATACTTCAAGCTAGATGGAAGTTGTTTAAGATCTAACTCGGGAGGAGAGACAATAGATGGTAAATGCTTAGGATTAAAATTACCTAAAGATTCCAAAGGAACATTTTTAGTAATTTCCTCCAAAACATCCATCTCAGCAAGAATGACCCTCGCCTCATTTTTATCAAAAACCCCTTCCATAACTAACTCATCCACAAACTCAGAAACAAGAGAGCTCTCAACATCAGGCTCAATTAACAGAGAATTTTCAGCAATATCACAAAAGAGACATTCATTGACCTCATATGGCTTTTTCATGGAATCAAAGATGGAGAAGTTAACAATTTCATCCATGACAGTCAAGGACAAACTTCAATCTTTCACATTAATTACCGCATTTGCGGTAGCCATAAAAGGTCTCCCCAACAAAATAGGGACATCATTCACACCACTCGCCTCTCTCTCCATATCAAGAACCACAAAATCAACCGGGATAATCAATTTATCAATTTGAACTAAAACATCTTCTACTACTCCCTTGGGATATTTGACCGAACGGTCCGCAAGTTGCAAGGTCATAGTAGTAGGTTTTAGTTCACCCAACCCAAGCTCAACAAACAAAGAGTATGGCATCAAGTTAATGCTAGCTCCTAAATCTAACATTGCCCTCACTTTCTTAGAGTCCCCCAAAGAAATCATAACATTAAAACTACCGGGGTCTTTAAGCTTAGGAGGCAAATCTTTTTCAAAAACAGCACTAACTTGGTCCGAAACAACAATTTTTTCATTCGGTGCATACTTTCTTTTATTTGTGCTCAATTCCTTGAAAAATTTAGCATATGAAGGAATGTTCTTAATCACATTGAGCAAAGGTAAATTTACATTCACCTTAGAAAGCATGTCATACAATTCTTTAAATTGTGTTTCGACCTTATTCTTGACCAATCTACCATGAAAAGGGACAGGAGGAACATATGGCTTAAGGGGAGGAGTTGGAAGTTTCTCATCGGAAGTCACTTCAACTCGTTCCTCCGCCACAACTTCATTCTCATGCAAATTATTATCATCTAAAGGAGAAGGAGAAGAATGTACCTCATGAAGAGTCTTACCACTCCTCAGGGTGACGGCCTTTGCTTGTTCCGGTTGACTTGGAAGTGTACCCGGATTGTGCTTTTTGAGTGCCTCGGCAATTTGACCAATCTGATTTTCAAGCTTTTTCATGGAAGCTTCTTGGTTCCCCATTCTTTGGTCCATGACCACCTGATTCTGTTGTGAGGCCTGAATAAACTTCTGCAATGTTTCCTCCACACTTGGCCTTGCAGGCCCTTGTTGCTGTGGTTGTGGCTGTGGCATCTGTGGTTGGTATTGTTGCTGAAACTGACTTTGTCCTTGATTTCCTCCCCATGAGAAATTTGGATGATTCCTCCAACCCGGATTGTAAGAGTTGGAAAACAGATCATTCCGCACTCTTGGTTGGAAGGCATTCATTGCATTGGCTTGCTCAAGGAATTCCGGAAATTGATCTCACAATGGGCACCCCATAATATCATGGGTATTCAAATTACAAATTACACAACTTGTTCCCGAACTTCCCTCTCCTTGACTTCGACCTTGATTTTGACCTTGGTTTTGAGCCGTCATCATCCCCATGAAGTTCTTCATTTGTTTAGTCAATGCCGAAACTTGTTGTGCTAACACATCATTGGACTCGACTTCATAAACACCTTTTCTTCCTCCTCTCACACTTTTCTGCTGTGAATTCATGCCAAGTCTCTCATATAAGGCTTTTGTTTCATCCGCTGTTTTCTCACCCATAGCACCCCCTGCTGCATTATCCACTTGTGCTTGACCTTGTTGAGTCAACCCATCATAGAAAGCTTGATTTAAGAGGGCTAAAGGAAACCCGTGATGAGGACATTGGACCAACAACATCTTGAATCTATCCCAAGCTTCATGAAAAGCTTCACCTGGCTCTTGATTGAAAGACATTATCTTGGACCTCAAATCGGATGTCTTTTGATGAGAGTAGAACTTTGCCATGAACTTGTTGTAAACATCCGTCCAAGTGTTTAGAGAGGCAGGAGCAAGTGCCATAAACCATGTCTTGGCAGCATCCTTCAACGTATAAGCAAAGCACCTCATTCTCAATTGCTCCTCGGATAGTTGCCCCAACGGAAAACCTTGCACTGTGCTATAGAAATCTCGCATAAAGGTTATGGGGTCCTCCGATGCCATCCCATGGAATGAAGGGAGCATGTTGAAATGAAGGTTCTTCAACTCATAGTTCCTTGCTGCTTGTGGGAGCACGATGCACGATGGCGACGGTTCAATTAGCGGACGAGCAAAGTCACCCATCATTTGTGGTTCCGCCATTTTAACTTCTTCTTCTGAATCGGTATTCTCGGACTGTTCAGAATAAACCGACTCACTTTCTGTATCACTTGGTTCCGGGTGCTTTCTCTTGTTGATGCGATGAATGTTATGGTCAATTGGTAACAAATCTGGTTGTAGTGACCTACGACCAAACATTCAAATCTGCAACACCAAGTTAAAACAAAACAAAAAAAATATATATACAAAATACTATTCACAATAGCATATAATTAAATCTACTTTAAATTAAACGAGTCCCCGGCAACGGCGCCAAATTTTGACGAGTGTCGAAACGTCAAAAGAAAATTTCCAACTCAAACTACCTACAATTGATTTGTAGATAGGGTAAGTAGGGTCGAACCACCGAGACACGTATTTAAAGTATGTAAAATTATTGCTATGACAAAGATTTTATAAAGTGAAGAATTTGTTGGTTTCGAAAAAAATAATGCTTTTGCAAAATTAACTAGAATTGTTATAAACTGAAGTTTCAATAATAAGGCAAAATTCCCGGAATTGGCTTCACAATTATGCTCAAGTTTCACTGTTCATCAATCAAAGTACACTTGGGGTTTTGTTCTTACGAAATTATTATTGGGACACTTAGGCGGGTGATTTGCAATCAAGGGTTCCCAATTAATCTATTCCCTTGGCCCGTTCATAGATTAATTAGGAACCCATTTAGAACTTAAGAACAACAAAAGAAAAACCACAATTCTTATGAATCTTTTGGCGGGGATTCAATGAATTGTTACTATCAAGCCAAGACTAATTTCAATTGTAAATTTGGCGGTTCACAATTGAAATTCTAAATTATTCAAGAACAAATATGTGATCAGCATAAATATTCTAAAATTCCATTTAAAAGCTACTTGATAATCCCAAGTAATACAATGATAACGATGAAAAATAAAACTCAAAACATAAATTGTTACCTCCAATACCAAGAACTAGAGATTTAGCTATCCATGGAAATCAAGAACACCAAGAAAAATCAGAAGAAGAAGCTATGGAAAAATATGAGGAAAAGTTCATAAAAAAAAAACTGAAAAAGTAGTGTATGTAAATTAGTATTAATTCCTCCTTAAAATTACCCACGGCACTTCAAAAAACACAACTGCAGCCTTTAATTTTTCCTAGGTTTTCATTTGCATTTGCATTTTGTAGAGAAACAGTTACCACATTAAGCCCAAACCAAAGCCCAAACCGCCTTGCTGCCTGAAACCCTCGGCCAGTCCACCATTTGGCCCAACTGAAGAACACCAAGATGGCCGGCCCCTTGCAATTGCCTTGGCCGAGCCCCTGTGCAAACAAAGCCTGCCTTGCCTTGGTTTTGGACCACTAAAGTATTCGTTTCGTCCCATAATTGCAACGTCGTTTTTTTTCCGCATTTTAGACATTATAAAAATTATGTTGCCCTTTCCTTGAACTTCCCTATTTTCACTTTGTCCCGAAACTTTAGATAACCATTTTTTCAACTTCCAAAATTTACACTTAGATCCCTGCACTTCCAAAGTGGCACAAAATGCTTCGAATTCGCTCAATCTTCATTTGAACCCCTGAAAACTAGAAGAACACTAAAAACACCCATTAAAATACACAAAACTCAAGGATTAAGCTAAGTATAAGTCCATAAAGTATTCAATGGATGAGTGTAAAACTCATTCATCATTAATCTCGCGGCTCCTCAGCATCCAATCTCCTACACTGAATGATCTTTTGTTCACCCTTTTGTCGTGCTGTGCCTTCATCCTCTGCTTATAGTTGATCATCCTCAATATCGCTTTAAGCCTCTTCTCATCACACAGATCTAACTCGCAGCACCTTCTGTCGTCATTCATTACTTCATCATAATAGGTTACCCTATGAGTAGGCAAACCCATCTCTGCAGGAGCCATTGCTTCAGAGCCATAAGTCAATGCAAACGCTGTCTCGCCTGTTGATCCCTTTACTGTTGTCCTGACATACCACAAGGCCGTGGATAACTCTTCCAACCAAGCATCTCACCTTTTCTCTATATTCTTGCATAGAATTTCCAGGACTTGTTTGTTGGCGGCTTCTACTTGTCCATTACATTGCGGCCTATAAACCGCTGACTGCCAATGTTTGATATTCAAATTCGAACAAAAACCATGAAACTTCTTCCCGAACTGCGGCCCATGGTCAGAAATGATTGCTCGCGGCATTCCATGGTGACAAAGGATCTCCTCTATTACAAATCTGATTATCTGGTCCTCAGTAGTGGAAGTTAATGCTCTAGCCTCCGTCCACTTTGTGAAATAATCAACATCTACCACAACCATTTGAGCTCCTCCTTTGGCTTTGGGGAAAGGCCCTATGAGATCAATCCCTCACATATCAAAGGGCCAAGCTGCTACAATAGGTGTCTGCTTAGTGGCGGGCTGTCTAGGGATATTTGCATGTCGCTGGCATTGATCGCATCTCCTCACGTACTCCTCAGCATCCTTCTTCAACGTTGGCCAATAATACCCATGAAACATAAACTTATTGGCCAAGGTTCTAGCTCCTGGATGACCACCACAGACTCCCTCATGTACTTCAAATAAAACTTCATCAACTTTGCCTGGCTCCACACATCTCATCAAAGGTCGCGAGAAAGATTTGCGGTATAAAATTCCATCTTGCACAGTAAATCTTGGTGACATTCTTTTAACAATCTTTGCCTTGTCTTCATTTTGGGGCAACTCTTCTTTCTCCAAATAATCCTTCATCTCGCTAACCCAATCTTTCTCGCCCACTTCCACCTCCATAATAAGCGGCCTATCATATGCCGGCTCTTCCACAAACTCCACCACAATCTTCTTGGGTAATTCTTCTATTTTGTCGCAGGAGGCCTTACTCAGCATATCGGCCCGTTCATTCTTCTCTCTATCTATCTGCACTAATTCCCAGTAACTGAAGCTTTGTAAAATTTGTCTTGCCATATCACAATACTTGGCCAACGTTGGATTTATCACCCCATATCTGCCTTTCACCTGGTTAACAATTAACTGGGAATCAGAGTGAGCTATCACCTGCTTGACCCCTATATCCCGGCACAACTCCAATCCTGCCACCAATGCTTCATATTCCGCTTGATTATTCGACATATTAAATTTGAACCTCAAAGCCTTCTCATATTTACAATCTTCCTGAGGTAAACTCAGCGATATTCCTGCTCCTCCTTTATCCTTGGCGGAAGACCCATCCACATAAAGCTCCCAACATCCCGCTGGCCTTTCTCGCTCGTCATCAGCTTCAGGATCCTGCGACTTGGCTTTCTGCTTCTTAACCCCTGAGTTTCGATCTCTTCTCTCTCATAAGTGAATGAGGTTTGAAGTATAAAATCCGCTAGTGCCTGTGCCTTAATGGCCTTTCTCGCCACATACTGAATGTCGAATTCTGTTGATTCAATTGACCATTTGAGGAGCCTTCCCGCTGAATCTGGCTGCTGCAAAATCTTCCTCAAAGGAGCATTAGTCAATACGGTGACATGATGGGATAAAAAATAGGCTCTCAACTTTAGAGTCGCGATTACCAGAGCATAAGCCAATTTATCCGCATTGAAATATCTCGTTTCCACTTCTCTTAGAGCCTTCGATACATAATAAACCGGCTTTTGCATGCCGCCATCTTCTTTAATCAGCACTGCCGCCACCACGTGATCATAAGCCGCAAGATACACATACAAGTGATCACCTTCTTCAGGGCTACACAGAATTGGCGGCTTTCCCAAATATTCCTTCACCTTTTGAAAAGCTTCCTCGCACTTCTCATCCCAAGAGAATTTCTGATCCCCCTTCAACACTTTGAAAAATGGCAAACACTTTTTCGCCGACCGCGACACAAAATGCCCCAAGGCTATCACCCTCCCATTTAACCTTTGAATCTCCTGAATTGTTCTGGGCGACTTCATATCTATTAAAGCTTGAATTTTCTCCGGATTGGCTTCTATGCCGCGGTGGTTTACCAAAAATCCCAAAAACTTTCCCGCCGTTACCCCGAAAGTGCATTTACTTGGGTTTAACTTCATCGAATTTTTCCTCAAATTTTCAAAGGTCTCTACGAGATCCACCAAATGATCCTCCCCCTTGGTCTTCATCACCATATCATCAATATAGGCTTCAACGTTCCTCCCAATCTGCGACTTTAACACCTTATTGACCATCCTCTGATATGTCGCCCCGACATTCTTTAAGCCAAAAGGCATCATCTTATAACAAAAATTGCCAATGGGGATTCTAAATGCTGTCTTGGCCTTATCTTCATCAAGCATCTTGATTTGATGGTATCCCGAATACGCATCAATGAAACTGAAAACTTTGTGCCCAGCAATGGAAACCACCAATCTATCAATTTTTGGTAAAGGATAACAATACTTGGGGCAAGCTGTATTCAAGTCTGTAAAATCGATGCACATCCTCCATTTCTTATTCGCCTTGAGCACCATAACTGGGCAAGCTAACCACACTGGGTAAGTAATCTCTTCTATTATCTCGGCCTTTAATAGCTTCTCCACCTCTCCAATCACCGCCTTCTCCTTTTCTGCTGAGAGATATCTCACCTTCTGCTTGAAGGGCTCCACATTTGGGTCAGCATTCAAACAGTGGAGGGCAACATTCTCATCTATGCCTCGCATGACTTCTGGTTTCCAAGTAAACACATCAACACTATCCCACAAAAATTCGACCAATCTATCCCGCTCTTCCTTATCCAGCTGCTTCCCAATTTTTATTTTTTGCTCAGGATATTCATCATTAACAATCATTTCTTCCAACTCTTCCGCAGCCTGAATGTCTGGCTCGTCTCGCATTTGCAGAGTATCTACCTCCATCTCAGTCGCCTTTCTTTCATTGATACATCTCTTAACACCTTTGTCGCTGCTTTCACCCTTCTTGCTCTCGACAAGCGACACTCCTTCAGGTGTTTCTACCTCAATCTCTTCACATTCCTTACTATCTGAATCAACTATCTCCTCAATATGGGGCTCCTTCATTTTAACAAATTCTGCGGATCTTGACCATGCCATCTCGGCTTGCATTGTAACTAGTGCCATCAAATTCCCTTCTGATCTTTCCTCCATCACTTTTACCTCTGCATCCCGCTCATCATTCCCTTCTCGCGGCACTTCTTCTTCCGCCCTTTCATTAATAACAATGATCGCCGACTTATTCCTCATGCTTTCTATTTTCTCCCAGTCATCACACCCTCCTAAGTCGGTGATCATGTTGATTCTCGCATCTCGCACCATTAAAGCCGTGGAAAGTGAACTTGTGCTCGCCCTTGCTGCCGTTTGCATCTCAATCTTCTTCTGAATTACCTCCTTAACTTCACTCTTCAAGCAAGCAATTCAT
Source organism: Adenophora triphylla var. japonica (assembly GCA_022495995.1). Taxonomy (NCBI): domain Eukaryota; kingdom Viridiplantae; phylum Streptophyta; class Magnoliopsida; order Asterales; family Campanulaceae; genus Adenophora; species Adenophora triphylla. The sequence goes on along the minus strand of JAFEMH010000166.1, from coordinate 213,962 downwards.
TTTGGAGTAGGAAATTTGACTCGCTGGTGCATGATAGACACAACCATTTCAAATGTCTGCATGAACGGGATACCCACAATAGCATTGTAAGGCGACACTAAATCAATCACCATGAACTCAACAGTGTGGGTTCTCACCATCTCGCCTTCTCCTATCTCCACTGCCAATGAGATTGTCCCCTTAACCCGCACCGTATGATTCGTAAATCCCTCCAAAAATCCCTTGTATGGCACCAGATTGGCCTCAGTATATCTCATTTTCTTAAAAGCTTTATAATAAAGAATGTTGCAACTTGCTCCTGAATCCACCAACACTCTGTGGAAGATACTATTCCCTGGAGCAATGGAAATCACCACTGGCTGACACCCATGGCTTGGAGTTAAAGCCAATTCTCGCCTTGAAAAGCTAATTATCCTCTCTTCACTTGGTGGGAGGCAGGAATATGGCAAGTATGCGACAAAGACATTATCTGATTACTCAAACAAGTAATACTTGCCGGCTCATGAATCACCATAATTTCATTTCGATCACCATTTCCTCCCCGGGCTTCTACATTCTGTTCAGGCATTACATACTCCTGTAACTCGCCTCTATCAATTTTAGATTGAATCACCTTCTTCAAGTTATAACAATTATCTGTATCATGCCCCCTATCCCTGTGATAATTACAATACTGACTCATATCTCTCCTTCCTCTGTCTGTCATCTCGAATGCTGCTGGAAGCTCAACCGCTCGCAAAATTTCACTCGGCCTGGCATTCAATCTCGCAAATCTGATTATCCTCCTTGGCCCGTGACCTCCAGCACGGCCTCCACCTCTGCCGCCGCCTTGATTACCTCGACCTCCCACTTGAGTCGCATTTTTATCTTTAACATACTCAATTCTGTCCTTAACACTTTTCCTCGAAGTGTTAGATGTTCCTTCTTCAATGTCTTCTCCTCCACAATACGCCTTAACCCGCTCATATAGCTCGCCCAAAGTCATTGGCAACCTCATTCTCAACTCCGTTTTAAAAGCTTCTGAGGACAGGCCAGACATATACGTCACGATCACGTACTTGGGTTCTATCTCGAAAATTTGGTTAGCAATCAACAAAAATCTGTTGGTATAGGTTACCAGACCTTCTCCCGCTTTCTGTTTAATCCCAATCAATTCCTGTAATACCACCGGCTGAGTCCCCACAGCTCCAAATCTCGCCAAGAACTTTCTTTTGAAATCTTGATATCCCAGAATAGAATTGGCGGGTTGCTGCATGAACCAATCTAAAGCTTGAAGCTCCAAGGTGCTGGCAAAAGTTTTGCACAACAATGCATCATCCTTGGTCAATATCGCCATAGTAACATCAAATCCCGCCACATGGGTCCTGGCTGTGGTTACTCCCGCATATTTAGTCAATTTGGGCAAACGAAATTCTGGAGCGGGCTCCGCCTCCTGAATATACTTTTCAAAAGGAGCGACAAAAGAATCCTTCTCGCTATCAATTACACCGCCCTTTTCCAACTCCGCTAACCTTCTCGACATCTCAGCCATCTGTTTCTTTAATCCATCTTCCTCTCCAAAGCGACTCACTCCAGCTCACTTTCCCTTCTCTAGCTGCTTAGATTTCTCGCCCCCTCTAGAAGCCTTCAATTCTTGCTCTCCATATCCTTCTTCATTTGAAGCAGTGTCATCCTCAGCATTTTCACAATAAAAAGACGACATTTGTGATGTATGCGGCCAATGATACACTTTGATTTTTCGCTCATTCTCCATATACTCCCCGGCTTTCCGCTTCTGCGGCCCATCCAATCTCGCCTCGATCTCCTTATGCTTTTCGGGCTCTGTCTCCTTTTGTCGTTCGCCATCATCTAGCACGATTATTCCTTTGTCTGCCCCCTTATTTCCTTCCTCTACTATCTTCAACAAACCCTGCGGGATAGGGGTAGGCTTCTTCTTCAAAGTCATTAATCGCTTGTCATTCTCCAACAACTGTAAAATCAAGTTGTTGTGAATCCTCAAACTTTCCTCCTCCGCATCCACTTCATCCTCGGGCTGTGGCAACATAACATTTCTTTCCCTCCCGTCATTTGTAACCCGCTCTCTCTCTTCTGGAATAACCTGCTGCGAGGTAGAAGTGTCTTTCGCCCCAGCTGTTCCCATAGTCCTCATTCCTAGGATGGGCGGGATAAGGCCCCTTCCCGCCATTGCCTTCTGACCAACTATGCCTTTTTCAGGAGTTGTCATTTCTTATCACCCACGTAATCAACAATGATGAACCCAAGCTTGAAGATCTGCAAATCTTATGAAGATTTGAAGATCTAAACCCCAAAACTTGAAGATGTTCTTCCTCCTATTGCACTTTATCAAGCACAATCCCAATCCAACTTCACCAATTTCTCTCAATCACCAATTCACAAACACGCAAACTTGACAAAATCAAATGAACTCCCACAAAATCAAAACCCAGAAACACCAAAATTCTCAAACCAACAAATTCAAACAAACGTTTCAATCAACCTTCACGAACTCTAGAAAATCCAATTCAACCCAGACCAACACTTCTGAATCAAATATTTTCACCCAAACACCCAAACAATATAAAAAACCATGAAAACTTCAATCCACCAAAACTATCAACAGTAATCGATTCCGAAAAAATAATCAATAACCAACTCAATAAGAAAAACAACTTTCAAATTGCATACAACACCAAAAATCAATCCTTACGCAGACTAACCCTCCAGATCTACAAACCGCACCTCCAAACATACCAATCCACCGCTGGTAAACTTCAACTGATGAAGAGAATCAGTCCCGGCAACTGAACCAATTGATGTTGCCAGGAATTTCCTCAATCAGCAACACGACTGTTGTAGTCCAAAGTTGATAACTCCGGCTCCTTCTTCTCGCCTGCACACCACAGCAAAATAACTAATCTGGGGGCGGCTCCGGCGTAAGCCCCTCCGGCGTGAGGATAAGTATAGGTTCTGAGCAAGGGAAATCTGAATTGAAGGAAAGGTGTTTCGTGTGTGTGGGTGAACATACCTTCACAGGGATGACAATCCCTCATATTTATACCCCCTTCCCTCGTGTCATGCAATGTTACCCTCACGTGCCCATCTCGTGCAACGGTTACCCTCTCATTTCATGCCTCATTCCACGTGTCATCATTCAATTGGTCAATCACAGGAATATACTCAAAGCATGTGACACTTTTTCTCTGACACAAATCACTTTTCCCAATGTCAAACCGTTCTATTGGGTCCCATTTTATAGATACTTATGTGTCGCCCTTTATGTATCGCCTCTACTAGCTTACGTTTCTCGCCGGATATGGATAACGCGCACCATTGTCGCCTTACTACGATATCTCGCCGGCATGTCTCATTATCTCGCCGATCATTAGCCATTATCTCGCTCTATCATCCCGCGGGACACACCGGGGTTAACTTTATCGCTATCTTCTTCTTGGGAATTGACTCGCTTTGGACCCATTTGGATCATTTCTCGCTTATGTACTTGGTCCAAGCCCAACTATTATTTTTGGGCAGCATCAGAAGCCCCTAAGTTTGAGGCGAGATTCATTTATGGTCTCGCCAAAAACTTGAAGTTTGCAGTCTCCATACTCTACGACATATTGTTCCTTCTCCAAGAAGCTAAATCGTTGGTGACCCCTGTCCACACACGTGTCACCTTCCTGGCGAGCCCCCAAAATTTAATGTGCCGTCATTTGGGAACCGTGCCAAATAATGAGGGGGAAAATTTAAATTTTCATTCTAACCGTCCCATCAATCAATTCACCCTTTTTCCCTCTCTCATATAAATACCACTTTCTATCTCACAACATCACTTTTTACCCTTCGTGCTCTTCTTCATCTATCCCAAATTTCGGCAACCCAAACCTTCAGTTCCGACGTACTTATCTCACTTTTCCACCGTTCTTTTCTGAATTTGATCACAAATTTGTTTCGTGAATTCCATTCCGTTCGTTGTTTGCCATTTGAAGTTGATTTGGAGTCCCTTTTCCTTGTTTCCCACAAATTCATCCCATTTTTCCGGTGATTCTTCGTCTTCTCCGGTGGATCTTCATTTTCTCCGGTTACATTTCTTCGTCATTTGCCAGGTAACTTCTTCTTTAAAACCCTCCATATTCTTTAAACCCTCAAGTTTTGATCTTTCATTTTTTCCCCACTATTTGAGTTATGTTGTTATTCCCTTTTGTTCCTTCAATTTTTTCCCAAATCCCCATATATGGCGAGATACAAGACCTGTGCAAGGCGGGTTATGTATGGTAGATGTCAAATCTCAGGCGGCTTATACAGACGCTTGCGGACTACTTGGGCGAGATTGCCCAAGGCAGACATAGTTCGACTGCTTGTTGAGAACTGGGTTGATCCCGCCGCGGTTAATTCCCTTATAGTTCAGGGCCGTTCCTTTCTTCCTACTTCAGCCCCTATGTCTCACATTTTCACTTCTAACATAGAGCTAGTTAGATATTTAAAAGACAAATATGATCCCAACTTGAGCGACTCATTTGACTCCTACTGTGTTGCTGATCCTTTTTCAAAACGTAGGATGAATTATAAATCTATCATTTCTTCTTTTTCTTCCAGTGAACTCAACGAGATGGCTGGTGAAGTGACCTCTTCTCCCGCTGCGACATCCAACAATCCCCATTCCACTGGGGTGCAAAGTCTGAGTTTAACTGAAGGTAACCTTTTCACTAATTCTTCGCACGCTGAGGCGAGATCATCTCTCGCTCCTCCTGACTCTGATGCTGGTTCCATTGTCTCTAACCCCATCACCACCTGGCACACTTTATATAATATTGACCACCTCAATTACCATGTTTCTGAGTACCAAGGAAACACATCTCTCACTCATTTAAGGGAAATGCGAGATGGAATCATTGTCTTTCCCGCTCAACTCAAAGCCGGCCTTAGAATCCCTTTAGATCCATTTCTCTGCAAAGTCCTATATAAGGCCCAAGCCATGATAACTGAAATCCATCCTAATGCTATAAGGATCATAGTAAGTTTTATTGCCATATGTCGTGCCCTTAGAAAGGAGCCTTCTGTCACTGCTATGGTTAGCCTGTTCAAAGGTTACAAACAGACCACCAAATTTGATGATGGGACAGAGGAGACTAGGCTTTCTCTTCAATATCAACGTGGCCCCAAAGTTCTAACTCCTTTACCTACCAAAGTGCATGATTGGCACAATGATCCATTGTTTATTTTTTCTCGCGTTGGATGGTCTCATCCCGCGGATCTTCTTCCTATCAAACCCCATGTTGAAACCCGCAATGCCACAATTGTGGGAGATAATTCCCTCCGTGCCGCCATCCGTGCCTTGATAGCCATTCCCGCCAATTCTCCTAAAAATACTCCCCAACCCCTCATCTCTTGGAGAGGCATTCTGCGAAATAGGGAACTTCTGGATCAAGTTGGAATTGCGGATGATCTACCTCTTCTTCCACCGCGAGTTCCTATCGTGCATACCTTTTTAATGGCTGGGAGCATCACACCGACGACAAATACGCACATGAATGTACATTGTGTCATGGTAAACATAAGTGTCCTGCTAAAAATGAAGTCCTTTGTACGTTACTTACTTTTATTCTTCCTTTTACTTCTATTCTTGTTTATACTTGTAAAAAATGATTATCTTTGGTTTTCTTTTCCTTTTGCTTAGAATAATTTCTCTGTTTTATACCCCAACATCTTTATATGCCTTAGATGCGAGATAAGCTTTCCTTCCTTGAGCAACATCTTTTCATGCCATTCAGGCGAGATATTCTTTCTTTCATGCATACCGCATCTTTTCATGCCATTCAGGCGAGATGGGCTTCTTTATCGCATCAACATCTTTACCTGCCATAAAGGCGAGATGTGCTTTCTTTCTTTATAGTGTCATCTTTACATGCCATTGTAGGCGAGATGCACTTTCTCATTTATAGTCGATATAGACTTTCTCGTTTATAGTCAATATAAACTTTCTCGTTTATAGTCAGTATAGACTTTCTCGTTTATAGTCGATATAGACTTTCTCGTTTATAGTTGGTATAGACTTTCTCGTTTATAGTCGATATAGACTTTCTCGTTTATAGTCGATATAGAATTTCTCGTTTATAGTCGCATCCATATTCATGCAATTCAGGCGAGATGGGACTTTCATGTTTATAGTCCGTAGACTTTCTTTTTTATAGTCCGTAGACTTTCTTTTTTATAGTTCGTAGACTTTCTTTTTTATAGTCGTATCTTTACATGCCATAAAGGCGAGATAGACTCTCTTTCCCTTACAATTTCATGTGGCTTGCAATTTGTTTTGATAATTCATCAAAAACCTTTTACCTTCTTGTCTTTGGCGAGATAACACCATATACTTATACCCCCATCGAAAAAGTGAAGTTGTCTTTAGGCAACTTTACTCCAAGCGACTTACTTTTTCTGCCTTTAGCGACTTACCACATGAGCATTATTATAGTACAAAGTATAATAACAGCAAAACAAATTTGAGTCATAAAATTTCATATTTCATTCAAAATATTCAAAACATGTATAACTTCCATTCATGATACTTTCATTTCATTCAAAGTATTCAAGACATATATAACTTCCATTCATGATTGAAAATTCCATATATTCATCAGAATTACTATGAAAAAGATTCTAATAAGAATAATTTTAAATTGACAAATTACCCTTATCTCTTCAATGATAATATCGCTTGAGGTGATCTACACTCCACGCGTTCGGGACATCTTTGCCGCCCTCTTCCCTCAAATGATATGTCCCTTCTCGCACAACCTTAGCAATCTGAAAGGGACCCTCCCATTTTGGATCTAACTTTGCAAATCCCACCGTGGCACCCTTAATCTCGCGGCTCCTCAGCACCCAATCTCCTACACTGAATGATCTTTTGTTCACCCTTTTGTCGTGTTGTGCCTTCATCCTCTGCTTATAGTTGATCATCCTCAATCACGCTCTAAGCCTCTTCTCATCACACAGATCTAACTCGCAGCACCTTTTGTCGTCATTCATTACTTCATCATGATAGGTTACCCTATGAGTAGGCAAACCCATCTCTGCAGGAGCCATTGCTTCAGAGCCTTAAGTCAATGCAAACGCTGTCTCGCCTGTTGATCCCTTTACTGTTGTCCTGACATACCACAAGGCCGTGGATAACTCTTCCAACCAAGCACCTCCCCTTTTCTCTATATTCTTGCATAGAATTTCCAGGACTTGTTTGTTGGCGGCTTCTACTTGTCCATTACATTGCGGCCTATAAACCGCTGACTGCCAATGTTTGATATTCAAATTCGAACAAAAACCATGAAACTTCTTCCCGGACTGTGGCCCATGGTCAGAAATGATTGCTTGCGGCATTCCATGGTGACAAAGGATCTCCTCTGTTACAAATCTGATTATCTGGTCCTCAGTAGTGGAAGTTAATGCTCTAGCCTCCGTCCACTTTGTGAAATAATCAACAGCTACCACAACCATTTGAGCTCCTCCTTTGGCTTTGGGGAAAGGCCCTATGAGATCAATCCCCCACATATCAAAGGGCCAAGCTGCTACAATAGGTGTCTGCTCAGTGGCGACATTCTTTTAACAATCTTTGCCTTGTCTTCATTTTGGGGCAACTCTTCTTTCTCCAAACAATCCTTCATCTCGCTAACCCAATCTTTCTTGCCCACTTCCACCTCCATAATCAGCGGCCTATCATATGCCGACTCTTTCACAAACTCCACCACAATCTTCTTGGGCAATTCTTCTATTTTGTCGCAAGCGGCCTTACTCAACATATCGGCCCGCTCGTTCTTCTCTCTATCTATCTGCGCTAACTCCCAGTAACTGAAGCTTTGCAAAATCTGTCTCGCCATATCACAATACTTGCCAGTGTTGGATTCACCACCCCATATCTGCCTTTCAACTGGTTAACAATTAGTTGGGAATCAGAATGAGCTATTACTTGCTTGACCCCTATATCTCGGCACAATTCCAATCCCGCCACCAGTGCTTCATATTCCGCTTGATTATTCGACATTTTAAATTTGAACCTCAAAGCCTTCTCATAGTTACAATCTTCCTCAGGTGAACTCAGCAATATTCCTGCTCCTCCTTTATCCTTGGCGGAAGACCCATCCACATAAAGCTCCCAACATCCCGCTGGCCTTTCTCGCTCTTCTTCAGCTTCAGGATCCTGCGACTTGGCTTTCCACTTCTTAACTCCCTGAGTTTTGATCTCCTCTCCTCGTAAGTGAATGAGGTTTCAAGTATAAAATCCGCCAGTGCCTGCGCCTTAATGGCCTTTCTCGCCTTATACTGAATGTCGAATTCTGTTAATTCAATTGACCATTTAAGGAGCCTTCCCGCTGAATCTGGCTACTGCAAAATATTCCTCAAAGGAGCATTGGTCAATACGGTGACAGGATGGGATAGAAAATAGGCTCTCAAATTTCGAGTCGCGATCACCAGGGCATAGGCCAATTTTTCCGCGTTAAAATATCTCGCCTCCACTTCACTTAAAGCTTTTGATACATAGTACACCGGCTTCTGCATGCTGCCCTCTTCTTTTATTAACACTGCCGCAACCGCGTGATCAGAAGCCGCAAGATACACATACAAGTGATCACCTTCCTCAGGACTACACAGAATTGGCGGCTTTTCCAAATATTCCTTCACCTTCTGAAAAGCTTCCTCGCATTTCTCATCCCAAGAGAATTTTTGATCCCCCTTCAACACTTTGAAAAATGGCAAACACTTTTCCGCCGACCGCGACCCAAAACGCCCCAATGCTATCACCCTCCCATTCAACCTTTGAATCTCCTGAATTGTTCTAGGCGACTTCATATCTATTAAAGCTTTACTTTTCTCCGGATTGGCTGCTATGCCGCGGCGGTTTACCAAGAATCCCAAAAACTTTCCCGCTGTCACCCCAAAAGTGCACTTACTTGGGTTTAACTTCATCGAATTTTTCCTCAAATTTTCAAAGGTCTCAGCGAGATCCACCAAATGATCCTCCCCCTTGGTCTTGATCACCATATCATCAATATAGGCTTCAACGTTCCTCCCAATCTGCGACTTGAACACCTTATTTACCATCCTCTGATATGTCGCCCCGGTATTCTTTAAGCCAAAAGGCATCATCTTATAACAAAAATTGCCAATGGGGGTTCTAAACGCTGTTTTAGCCTTGTCCTCCTCAAGCATCTTGATTTGATGGTATCCCGAACAAACATCAATAAAACTGAAAACTTTATGCCCAGCAATGGAATCAACCAATCTATCAATTTTTGGCAAAGGATAACAATCCTTAGGACAAGCTGTATTCAAATCTGTAAAATCTATACACATCCTCCATTTCTTATTCACCTTGAGTACCATAACTGGGCAGGCTAACCAAACTGGGTAAGTAATCTATTCTATTATTCTCGCCTTTAACAGCTTCTCTACCTCTCCAATCACCGCCTTCTCCTTTTCCGCTGAAAGATATCTCACCTTCTGCTTAAAGGGCTCCACATTTGGGTCAGCATTCAAGCAATGGAGAGCGACATTCTCATCGATGCCTCTCATATCTTCTGGTTTCCAGGCAAACACATCAATACTATCCCGCAAAAATTCGACCAATCTATCTCGCTCTTCCTTATTCAATTGCTTCCCAATTTTAATTTTTTGCTCGGGATATCATCATTAATAATTACCTCTTCCAACTTCCGCATCCTGAATGTCTGGCTCATCTCGCATTTGCAGGGTATCTATGTTGGGTTTTACGGGTCCATGCGCAGCGGAATTAAGCATTAAAAACATAAAACCCAAGAAGCCCTAGGATCCGTTCTATACAATTAATTTAAATTCCTATGAGATAGAATTAAACCAACCTTGAAACGCTTTCCGGTCTTGAGCTATCGAACGATTTTGATTATGTGATATCGAATCACAAACTTCGTTCTTCAACTTTCTTGAACTCTAGGCCTTGATCGATGAACGAGCGAAGACCCTCTTTTGGTATCCACACCTTTGAATGAATCCAAGAACAACTTCTTGATGATTGCTAGATCTAAACCTTGAAGAATATTGAGAGTATTTTGTTGTGAATTTTGATTGAAAATTTCGGCTAGCTTCTAGGTCTCGACGTAACCCTTGTATTTATACTACAATAGTAAGAATACTTCTCCTAATCGTATTAGGAGAGACAGTGTCAAAAACGCGTATCGGGCTGATATGTCGCGCGGTATATTAAGCCATTGGCTTAATATGTCGCGCGGTATATATAGCCGTATACGTAAAACTCTCAACTATTCTTCCTCCGGTTTAACCAATTCATTCTAGTTGTGTGTGACCCAATAGGATTACATTATATTGGCAATGAGTTCGATCATATCGAACCTCATAAGACATAAGCGGACTCTAGCAAGCCATTATGTCTACCCAAATAATATAACGTAAGAGTTCACGTTTCCAATGGTGTACTTCCATTTATCCCTTTGTCTCACGATGTTATATTGAACACAAGTCATGGTCCTTGTCAACTTGTTATTGTTCAATGCTTTCTCGATTCTTGAGTATAATGATAATTCCAATCATATTGGGGTACGGCCATACACTTTCATCATTATCACTCATCGAGGGGCCCAAGCATAACATCTCTCTTCCGAGGGACAAATTCCTTCTTGACTTATCATCCTTCCCATCATGAATCCGATCATGCCAATGATAGTCTTTATAGATATCGTGTTAAGATATCGTTTGACTAAAATCAAACATGACTTTCATCATATGTAAGGTTATGATAATCTTAGGTCTAGGAAATAAATGAAGTAACCGTATGAGATTTAAGTATGACATTTGACCATGACATAAATCTCATGCGGGTCATGTCCAAATACTTGTTCTCTAACAAGTACCCATAATTTCAATGTGCATCTCTTATGCATATAATCATCACATGATTATCCATTGACAATTATACTAATTTATTCTCTTAATAATTAGGGACAGAGATTATTATAAACAAATATACAAAACATATAATAATCAAATAATAAACATCTCATATAATAATAAATAATGTCAACACATAAGTCTATCAATCATAGGCCTAGGGCATAACACCAACAGCTTCCTCCCACTTGCACTAGGCCCAATCTACCATGTATCGAATACCCATGGACCTAACATGACCATCATGTTTAGCTTGCGGGAGAGCCTTAGTTAATGGGTCCGCCACGTTGTCATCGTATCTACTCGCATATCTTAACGTCTTCCCTTTCACATATCTCACGGATAATGTGGAAACGTCGAAGTATGTGTTTGGATCTCTCGGTGTGATCTTGGTTCCTTTGCTTGTGCAATGGCACCATTGTTATCACAAGAAAGTTCAATAGGGTCTCTGATGCTTGGAACGACTTCCAAATCACTAATGAACTTCTTGATCCAAACCGCTTCCTTAGCCGCACGGATGCCTCTATGTACTCGCCTTCGGTTGTAGAATCGCCGACGGTACTTTGCTTGGAACTTTTCCAACTCACGGTGCCTCCATTAAGCGTAAACAAAAATCCGCATCGCGATCTGAAATCATCTTTGTCGGTTTGGAAGCTAGCATACGTGTAGCCTTTACTACAAGATCTTCTTCCATTCCTCCAAAGACCAAGAATACATCCTTAGTTCTTCGTAAGTACTTAAGGATATTCTTGATCGCTATCCAATGTGGTTCGCCGGGATCCGATTGGTACCTACTCGTCATGCTTAGAGCACACGAGATGTCGGGTCTAGTACATAACATAGCATACATGATAGACCCAATTGCCGAAGCATATGGAATACCATTCATTCTCTTTCGCTCATCATTAGTCTTAGGACTTTGATTCTTGCTAAGAGATATACCATGCAACATTGGCAAGTTTCCTCTTTAGAATTTTTCATTTGGAATCTTCTAAGGACTTTGTCAATGTAAGTATTTTGACTTAAACCAATCATCCTCTTAGATCTATCTCTATAAATCTTGATACCAAGGATATATGCGGCTTCGCCCATATCTTTCATTGAAAAGCACTTTCCCAACCAAGACTTGACAGTCTCTAGTGCAGAACGTCATTTCCAATGAGTAAGATATCGTCGACATACAACACTAAAAATAGTGCCACGCTCCCACTAATTTTCTTGTATACACAAGGTTCATCTTCGTTCTTGATAAAACCAAACTCCTTGATTGCTTCATCAAAACGTAGATTCCAACTCCTTGAAGCTTGCTTCAATCCATAAATGGATTTCGCAACTTACACACCTTGTTAGAATTTTACGGATCGACAAAACCTTCCAGTGTTGTATCATGTATACATCCTCAAGTAACTTCCCATTAAGGAAAGCCGTTTTGACATCCATTTTCCATATCTCATAGTCATAATATGCGGCTATGGCAAGTAAAATTCTAATAGACTTAAGCATAGCTACAGCGAAAAGGTTTCATCATAGTCAATGCCATGAGTCCGCCTATATCCCTTAGCTACTAGCCTAGCCTTATAGGTGTGCACCTTCCCATCCATGTCGGTCTTCTTCTTGAAAACCCATTTGCACCCTATGGTTTTTACACCTTCGGGTGGATCAATCAAGTTCCAAACTTGATTATCGCCATGGATTGTAATTCGGACTTCATGGCTTCTTGCCATTTTTCCGAATCCGGAGCGGACATCGCTTCTTGATAGCAAGTGGGTTCATCATTTTCGATTAACTCCACTTCATCACTTTCCGTAACGAGAAATCCATATCTCTCGGGTTCGGATCGTGACCTACCACTTCGGCGAGGAACTTGTGCATCTTGAACCGGTTCCACAACGGCTTGTGAACTTGGTTCAGCTTTCTACCATTGGTTCAATGTTGTTTTCGGGTTCTCGAACTTCTTCGAGATCTATTTTACTCCCACCGGTTCCTTTGCGAAGAAACTCTTTTTCTAAGAAAGTACCATTTCGAGCAACAAACACTTTGTTCTGTTTCGGTTGTAGAAATAGTATCCTTTGGTTTCCTTAGGATATCCCACGAAAACACATTTATCGATTTAGGTGCTAGCTTGTCGGAAGTTAACTTCTTGACATATGCATCGCAACCCCAAATCTTCATGAAAGACAAACTAGGTTTTCTTCCATGCCACATCTCATATGGGGTCTTTTGAACCGATTTGGTAGGAACTCGTTTATAGTGAAAGCAAAGCAGCTTTCTAGTGCATGTCCCCAAAAGGATAAAGGAAGCTCAACTTGACTCATCATAGAACGAACCATGTCCAACAAAGTTCTATTCCTCCTTTCGTACACACCATTCCATTGTGGTGTTCCAGGTGGAGAGAGTTACGAAATGATTCCACAACTCTTAAGATGATTGTCAAATTCTTGGCTCAAATGTTCACCACCTCGATCGGATCGAAGTACCTTAATAGTTTTGCCAAGTTGATTTTGCACCTCATTTTGAAATATTTGAAACATCTCAAACGATTCACTTTTATGTTTCATTAGATAAACATATCCAAATCTACTATAATCATCGATGAATGTTATGAAGTACCGAAATCCTCCCCTAGCATTGCTACTCATAGGCCCACATACATCGGTATGTATGAGTCCTAATAAGTCGCCCGCCCTTTCACCGGTTTTGGTAAATGGGTCCTTGGTCATCTTGCCAAGTAAACAAGACTCGCATGTCTCATATGATTCATAATCATATGAGTCCAAAAATCCATCTTTGTGGAGTTTAGAAATGCGTTTTCGTTTATGTGGCCAAGACGACAATGCCATAAGTAAGTGTGGTTTACATCATTGGGTTTAGATTTCTTGTTAATGTTATAGACATCATTGTCACGATTTTCAATATCAAGAACATAAAGGCCATTGAATGAAACAAAGATACAATAATGCATATCACTCTTGTGAATAGAAAATTTCTTATCACATATAAGAAAATTAAAACCTTCATTATCCAAACATGAAATCGAAATAATATTCCTACTTAAAGCCGGAACGTAATAACAATTGTTCAAAACAAGTATTAGTCCACTAGGTAAAGTAACTTCATAAGTTCCTACGGCTAATGCAAAGAACTCTTGCTCCATTCCCCACACGTAGGTCCACTTCACCTTCCTTAAGCATCCTTCTGTTCTTTAGACCCCGCACATTTAAACAAATGTGAGTTCCACATCCGGTATCCAATACCCAAGAACTAGAAGTAGATAGGAATATATCTATAACAAAGATACCTGAAGTTGAAGCAACTCCTTTGCTCTTCTTCGTGCTTCCTTGTATTTTGCGCAGCTTTCTCCTCCAATGTCCAATCTCATTGCAATGGAAGCAGCATTGCGTCCTCTTGGGACTTAGGCTTAGCCTCTTTAGGCTTGGAAGCCTCTTTTCGGGCTTCGGGCAACCTTTGCCTTAGGATTAGCAACCTTTGCTTTTCCTTTACCCTTGAACCCTTTCCCTTGTTAACCATTAGCACTTGATCGGTTTTCTTCTCGACAATATTGGTTTCCGCAGTAGTCAACATTTGAACTAACTCGAAAGGTTTCTATTCATTCCACCCATGTTATAGTGCATTATGAAATGACTAAAACTTTTAGGTAATGAATTCAATATTATGTCGGTAGCCAACTCTTGGCTAATTGGAAAACCGAGCCTTTCAAGATGCTCAATGTGGCCCTTTAACTTGAGAGCATGGGGACCAACAGCCTTGTCCTTCACTATCTTGCATGAGGTCAAGGCCGCAACCGTGTTGTACCTTTCTTGCCTAGCTTGAACTTGGAACATTTCCATCGCCCGATTGTTTAAGTCGATCGTCCCCAAGTGCTCAAGATTCTTCAAGACTCTTGCACATGGCGGAGAGCATAAGGCAACCAACATCTGTAGAGTCACGCTTGTGCTTCGTATATTGTTCCCTTATTGCCCTAGCAAAGATTGGCAAAGCAGTGTTCAAAGTGGAACAGTGTTCAGTGAGAACGCATAGCTTTCTCCTCTTGTTTGAGAACAATTCTCAAACTACGGATCCAATCCATATAGTTTGTACCATTCTCTTCCAACTTTTCCTTCTCAAGGACAGATCGCAGTGAAAAGTGATTATTGTTTGATGCCATTTATTCTACAAAAAGATATACATAAAATATGAACACATATAAGTAAACATATCATATGAGAAGTATAGTGCATTTAAATAAATGCTCCCACTAAATTATACACCTTCAAATGCAAATAAGCATAATATACATTTAATGGGCTAAGATCCAACTTTAATTCAATTTCAAGTTTGCTATGGCAAACCGCTCAAAATTAAATTAATTAGGTAGAAAACATCAATCATATCACATATATGACTCTTAGATCTTTTATGAGATCAATTCAAGACATCATATGTCTAGGCATATTTTAATCTCATCTTATGCCTTGGGTCCAAAACCATTTTGATAACCCAATTAAGTTCATTCACTTTAAAACGTATAGGAACCACCATTTCCTCATCTTGCTCGCATTCGAATAGAATCAAAGCACCTTGCTATGGCAAGCCCACCCAAAACTATCCGAATGGTCTCAAGTGTTTTTAATCATGAATTGGCATAAAGAACTTAAAAGTTAAATGAAGGTTCTTTAAAGGTAGATTATAAGCATGTCAGAAAGATAGTCAAAATCATGCACTGTGTAAGTTCCCAGTGAAGATAGGTGAGCCACAAGGACTTCTTAAGTACCAACTCTTCCTTCGACGTAACTCTCCTAGACATGCATAATTAGAAATCAACTCGATTAGGCAACATAATCCCTACCTTTTATAAACAATCGCTTCCTTTTAAATTTCGCGTATTTATGACTTGTTTCCATAAACAATCATAAGATCCAAAATTTACAATGTCTAAATCTAAACATATTAGGAAACTAAATATCATGTTTCAACTAAACATCTAATTTAAAAAAAAAAAATTCTTAACATGTAAGAACAAATAAAACATGCATCGCAATAATTATTAAAATCATATTTTAATCAATTAATCATGCATATCAATGAATCAATCTAGCATGGACTTATAAACTCAATTTTATAACATCCGCATTTTCATATACATTGCAATAATTATTAAAATCACATTTTAATCAATTAATCATGTATATCAATGAATCAATCTATCGCGGACTTATAAAACTCAATTTTATAACATCCAGATTTTCATATCAACATATCGATTGTAAACACAATCACGTAACAGCGTAAAAATTGAACAAACCGATTCTCGCCCAGCTTTGGCTTATTATGTCGCGTGACAACATCGCCAGAGGCTCGATATGTCGCGCGACCTAACAGCCGCTTAACCCGAACTCCACATGGCTCAATATGTCGCGCGACCAAAGTAGCCAGTGTTACGTGAATTTCCGTATTCGAACCAATACAGATTACATGTAATTAAATCACGTAAAACATCCTTTTTACAGATTTAATTCAAAGATAATTCGAAAACGATTTTCACATTGTTTCACATAAACAATTAAAAATTTATCGCATACAAAACATGCAATAAGCATATAAACAATTTATATCTTAAATCTAGCATGTTAATTCAAACTTAACCATACGAACGGGGCTCGATACCACCGTTGGGTTTTACGGTCCATGCAATGGAATTAAGCATTAAAACATAAAACCCAAGAAGCCCTAGGATCCGTTCTATACAATTAATTTAAATTCCTATGAGATAGAATTAAACCAACCTTGAAACGCTTTCCGGTCTTGAGCTATCGAACGATTTGATTATGTGATATCGAATCACAATCTTCGTTCTTCAACTTGCTTGAAACTCTAGGCCTTGATCGATGAACGAGCGAAGACCCTCTTTTGGTATCCACACCTTTCAATGAATTCAAGAACAACTTCGATGATTGCTAGATCTAAAACCTTGAAGAATATTGAGAGTATTTTGTTGTGAATTTTGATTGAAAATTTCGGCTAGCTTCTAGGTCCGATGTAACCCTTGTATTTATACTACAATAGTAAGAATACTTCTCCTAATCGTATTAGGAGAGACAGTCGTCAAAACGCGTATCGGCTTGATATGTCGCGCGGTATATTAAGCCATTGGCTTAATATGTCGCGCGGTATATATAGCCGATACATAAACTCTCAACTATTCTTCCTCCGGCTTAACCAATTCATGCTAGGTGTGTGTGACCCAATAGGATTACATTATGTTGGCAATAAGTTCGATCATATCGAACCTCATAAGACATAAGCGGACTCTAGCAAGCCATTATGTCTACCCAAATAATGTAACGTAAGAGTTCACGCTTTCCAATGGTGTACTTCCATTTATCCCTTTGTCTCACGATGTTATATTGAACACAAGTCATGGTCCTTGTCAACTTGTTATTGTTCAATGCTTTCGATTCTTGAGTATAATGATAATTCCAATCATATTGGGGTACGGCCATACACTTTCATCATTATCACTCATCGAGGGGCCCAACCATAACATCTCTCTTCCGAGGGACAAATTCCTTCTTGACTTATCATCCTTCCCATCATGAATCCGATCCTGCCAATGCTAGTCTTTATAGATATCGTGTTACGATATCGTTTCGACTAAAATCAAACATGACTTTCATCATATGTAAGGTTACGATAATCTTAGGTCTAGGAAATAAATGAAGTAACCGTATGAGATTTAAGTATGACATTTGACCATGACATAAATCTCATGCGGGTCATGTCCAAATACTTGTTCTCTAACAAGTACCCATAATTTCAATGTGCATCTCTTATGCATATAATCATCACATGATTATCCATTGACAATTATACTAATTTATTCTCTTAATAATTAGGGTGAGATTATTATAAACAAATATACAAAACATATAATAATCAAATAATAAACATCTCATATAATAATAAATAATGTCAACACATAAGTCTATCAATCATAGGCCTAGTGGCATAACACCAACAGCCTCCCACTTGCACTAGGCCCAATCTACCATGTATCGAATACCCATGGACCTAACATGACCATCATGTTTAGCTTGCGGGAGAGCCTTAGTTAATGGGTCCGCCACGTTGTCATCGTTGTCTACTCGCATATCTTAACGTCTTCCCTTTCACATATCTCACGGATAATGTGGAAACGCCGAAGTATGTGTTGATCTCTCGTGTGATCTTGGTTCCTTTGCTTGTGCAATGGCACCATTGTTATCACAAGAAAGTTCAATAGTGGTCTCGATGCTTGGAACGACTTCCAAATCACTAATGAACTTCTTGATCCAAACCGCTTCCTTAGCCGCATCGGATGCCGCTATGTACTCGCCTTCGGTTGTAGAATCGCCGACGGTACTTTGCTTGGAACTTTTCCAACTCACTTCCTCCATTAAGCGTAAACAAAAATCCAGATCGCGATTCGAAATCATCTTTGTCGGCTTGGAAGCTAGCATCTCGCGTAGCCTTTTACTACAAGATCTTCTTCCATTCCTCCAAAGACCAAGAATACATCCTTAGTTCTTCGTAAGTACTTAAGGATATTCTTGATCGCTATCCAATGTGGTTCGCCGGGATCCGATTGGTACCTACTCGTCATGCTTAGAGCACACGAGATGTCGGGTCTAGTACATAACATAGCATACATGATAGACCCAATTGCCGAAGCATATGGAATACCGTTCATTCTCTTTCGCTCATCATTAGTCTTAGGACTTTGATTCTTGCTAAGAGATATACCATGCAACATTGGCAAGTTTCCTCTTTTAGAATTTTCCATTTGGAATCTTCTAAGGACTTTGTCAATGTAAGTATTTTGACTTAAACCAATCATCCTCTTAGATCTATCTCTATAAATCTTAATATCAAGGATATATGCGGCTTCGCCCTTATCTTTCATTGAAAAGCACTTTCCCAACCAAGACTTGACAGCCTTCTAGTGCAGAACGTCATTTCCAATGAGTAAGATATCGTCGACATACAACACTAAAAATAGTGCCACGCTCCCACTAATTTTCTTGTATACACAAGGTTCATCTTCGTTCTTGATAAAACCAAACTCCTTGATTGCTTCATCAAAACGTAGATTCCAACTCCTCAAGCTTGCTTCAATCCATAAATGGATTTCTCGCAACTTACACACCTTGTTAGAATTTTCTCGGATCGACAAAACCTTCAGTTGTATCATGTATACATCCTCAAGTAACTTCCCATTAAGGAAAGCCGTTTTGACATCCATTTGCCATATCTCATAGTCATAATATGCGGCTATGGCAAGTAAAATTCTAATAGACTTAAGCATAGCTACAAAGTGCGAAAAGGTTTCATCATAGTCAATGCCATGAGTCCGCCTATATCCCTTAGCTACTAGCCTAGCCTTATAGGTGTGCACCTTCCCATCCATGTCGGTCTTCTTCTTGAAAACCCATTTGCACCCTATGGTTTTTACACCTTCGGGTGGATCAATCAAGTTCCAAACTTGATTATCGCCCATGGATTGTAATTCGGACTTCATGGCTTCTTGCCATTTTTCCGAATCCGGAGCGACATCGCTTCGATAGCAAGTGGGTTCATCATTTTCGATTAACTCCACTTCATCACTTTCCGTAACGAGAAATCCATATCTCTCGGGTTCGGATCGTGACTTACCACTTCGGCGAGGAACTTGTGCATCTTGAACCGGTTCCACAACGGTTTGTGAACTTGGTTCGCTTCTACCATTGGTTCAATGTTGTTTTCGGGTTCTCGAACTTCTTCGAGATCTATTTTACTCCCACCGGTTCCTTTGCGAAGAAACTCTTTTTCTAAGAAAGTACCATTTCGAGCAACAAACACTTTGTTCTCGTTTCTTGTAGAAATAGTATCCTTTGGTTTCCTTAGATATCCCACGAAAACACATTTATCGTATTTAGGTGCTAGCTTGTCGGAAGTTAACTTCTTGACATATGCATCGCAACCCCAAATCTTCATGAAAGACAAACTAGGTTTTCTTCCATGCCACATCTCATATGGGGTCTTTTGAACCGATTTGGTAGGAACTCGTTTATAGTGAAAGCAGCAGCTTTCTAGTGCATGTCCCCAAAAGGATAAAGGAAGCTCAACTTGACTCATCATAGAACGAACCATGTCCAACAAAGTTCTATTCCTCCTTTCGTACACACCATTCCATTGTGGTGTTCCAGTGGAGAGAGTTCGAAATGATTCCACAACTCTTAAGATGATCACAAATTCTTGGCTCAAATATTCACCACCTCGATCGGATCGAAGTACCTTAATAGTTTTGCCAAGTTGATTTTGCACCTCATTTTGAAATATTCGAAATATCTCAAACGATTCACTTTTATGTTTCATTAGATAAACATATCCAAATCTACTATAATCATCGCGAATGTTATGAAGTACCGAAATCCTCCCCTAGCATCGCTACCATGTGCCCACATACATCGGTATGTATGAGTCCTAATAAGTCGCCCGCCCTTTCACCGGTTTTGGTAAATGGGTCCTTGGTCATCTTGCCAAGTAAACAAGACTCGCATGTCTCATATGATTCATAATCATGTGAGTCCAAAATCCATCTTTGTGGAGTTTAGAAATGCGTTTCGTTTATGTGGCCAAGACGACAATGCCATAAGTAAGTGTGGTTTACATCATCGGGTTTAGATTTCTTGTTAATGTTATAGACATCATTATCACGATTTTCAATATCAAGAACATAAAGGCCATTGAATGAAACAAAGAAGATAATAATGCATATCACTCTTTGTGAATAGAAAATTTCTTATCACATATAAGAAAATTAAAACCTTCATTATCCAAACATGAAATCGAAATAATATTCCTACTTAAAGCCGGAACGTAATAACAATTGTTCAAAACAAGTATTAGTCCACTAGGTAAAGTAACTTCATAAGTTCCTACGGCTAATGCAAAGAACTCTTGCTCCATTCCCCACACGTAGGTCCACTTCACCTTCCTTAAGCATCCTTCCGTTTCTTAGACCCCGCACATTTAAACAAATGTGAGTTCCACATCCGGTATCCAATACCCAAGAACTAGAAGTAGATAGGAATATATCTATAACAAAGATACCCGAAGTTGAAGCAACTCCTTTGCTCTTCTTCGTGCTTCCTTGTATTTTGCGCAGCTTTCTCCTCCAATGTCCAATCTCATTGCAATGGAAGCATTGCGTCCCTTCGGGACTTAGGCTTAGCCTCTTTAGGCTTGAAGCCTCTTTGGGCTTGGCAACCTTTGCCTTAGGATTAGCAACCTTTGCTTTTCCTTTACCCTTGAACCCTTTCCTTGTTAACCATTAGCACTTGATCGGTTTTCTTCTCGACAATATTGGTTTCCGCAAAGAGTCAACATTTGAACTAACTCTGAAAGGTTTCTATTCATTCCACCCATGTTATAGTGCATTATGAAATGACTAAAACTTTTAGGTAATGAATTCAATATTATGTCGGTAGCCAACTCTTGGCTAATTGGAAAACCGAGCCTTTCAAGATGCTCAATGTGGCCCTTTAACTTGAGAGCACGGGGACCAACAGCCTTGTCCTTCACTCATCTTGCATGAGGTCAAGGCCGCAACCGTGTTGTACCTTTCTTGCCTAGCTTGAACTTGGAACATTTCCATCACCCGATTGTTTAAGTCGATCGTCCCCAAGTGCTCAAGATTCTTCTCAAGACTCTTGCACATGGCGGAGAGCATAAGGCAACCAACATCCGTAGAGTCACGCTTGTGCTTCGTATATTGTTCCCTTATTGCCCTAGCAAAGATTGGCGCAGGTTCGTGTGGAACAGTTCATGAGAACGCATGCTTTCTCCTCTTGTTTGAGAACAATTCTCAAACTACGGATCCAATCCATATAGTTTGTACCATTCTCTTCCAACTTTTCCTTCTCAAGGACGCATCGCAGCTGAAAAGTGATTATTGTTTGATGCCATTTATTCTACAAAAAGATATACATAAAATATGAACACATATAAGTAAACATATCATATGAGAAGTATAGTGCATTTAAATAAATGCTCCCACTAAATTATACACCTTCAAATGCAAATAAGCATAATATACATTTAATGGGCTAAGATCCAACTTTAATTCAATTTCAAGTTTGCTATGGCAAAACCGCTCAAAATTAAATTAATTAGGTAGAAAACATCAATCATATCACATATATGACTCTTAGATCTTTTATGAGATCAATTCAAGACATCATATGTCTAGGCATATTTTAATCTCATCTTATGCCTTGGGTCCAAAACCATTTTGATAACCCAATTAAGTTCATTCACTTTAAAACGTATAGGAACCACCATTTCCTCATCTTGCTCGCATTCGAATAGAATCAAAGCACCTTGCTATGGCAAGCCCACCCAAAACTATCCGAATGGTCTCAAGTGTTTTTAATCATGAATTGGCATAAAGAACTTAAAAGTTAAATGAAGGTTCTTTAAAGGTAGATTATAAGCATGTCGTAAAGATAGTCAAAATCATGCACTGTAAGTTCCCGTGAAGATAGGTGAGCCACAAGGACTTCTTAAGTACCAACTCTTCCTTCGACGTAACTCTCCTAGACATGCATAATTAGAAATCAACTCGATTAGGCAACATAATCCCTACCTTTTATAAACAATCGCTTCCTTTAAATTTCGCGTATTTATGACTTGTTTCCATAAACAATCATAAAATCCAAAATTTACAATGTCTAAATCTAAACATATTAGGAAACTAAATATCATGTTTCAACTAAACATCTAATTTAAAAAAAAAAAATTCTTAACATGTAAGAACAAATAAAACATGCATCGCAATAATTATTAAAATCATATTTTAATCAATTAATCATGCATATCAATGAATCAATCTAGCATGGACTTATAAACTCAATTTTATAACATCCGCATTTTCATATACATTGCAATAATTATTAAAATCACATTTTAATCAATTAATCATGTATATCAATGAATCAATCTATCGCGGACTTATAAACTCAATTTTATAACATCCAGATTTTCATATCAACATATCGATTGTAAACACAATCACGTAATAGCGTAAAAATTGAACAAACCGATTCTCGCCGCTTTGGCTTATTATGTCGCGTGACAACACGCCCGAGGCTTGATATGTCGCGCGACCTAACAGCCGCTTAACCCGAACTCCACATGGCTCAATATGTCGCGCGACCAAAGTAGCCAGGTTACAGAATTTCCAGATTCGAACCAATACAGATTACATGTAATTAAATCACGTAAAACATCCTTTTTACAGATTTAATTCAAAGATAATTCGAAAACGATTTTCACATTGTTTCACATAAACAATTAAAAATTCTATCGCATACAAAACATGCAATAAGCATATAAACAATTTATATCTTAAATCTAGCATGTTAATTCAAACTTAACCATACGAACGGGGCTCGATACCACCGCTGGGTTTTACGGGTCCATGCTAGCGGAATTAAGCATTAAAAACATAAAACCCAAGAAGCCCTAGGATCCGTTCTATACAATTAATTTAAATTCCTATGAGATAGAATTAAACCAACCTTGAAACGCTTTCCGGTCTTGAGCTATCGAACGATTTTGATTATGTGATATCGAATCACAAACTTCGTTCTTCAACTTGCTTGAACTCTAGGCCTTGATCGATGAACGAGCGAAGACCCTCTTTTGGTATCCACACCTTTGAATAAATCCAAGAACAACTTCTCGATGATTGCTAGATCTAAAACCTTGAAGAATATTGAGAGTATTTTGTTGTGAATTTTGATTGAAAATTTCGGCTAGCTTCTAGGTCCGATGTAACCCTTGTATTTATACTACAATAGTAAGAATACTTCTCCTAATCGTATTAGGAGAGACAGTCTGTCAAAAACGCGTACAGTTCGATATATGTCGCGCGGTATATTAAGCCATTGGCTTAATATGTCGCGCGGTATATATAGCCGTATACGTAAACTCTCAACTATTCTTCCTCCGGTTTAACCAATTCATTCTAGTTGTGTGTGACCCAATAGGATTACATTATATTGGCAATGAGTTCGATCATATCGAACCTCATAAGACATAAGCGGACTCTAGCAAGCCATTATGTCTACCCAAATAATGTAACGTAAGAGTTCACGTTTCCAATGGTGTACTTCCATTTATCCCTTTGTCTCACGATGTTATATTGAACACAAGTCATGGTCCTTGTCAACTTGTTATTGTTCAATGCTTTCTCGATTCTTGAGTATAATGATAATTCCAATCATATTGGGGTACGGCCATACACTTTCATCATTATCACTCATCGAGGGCCCAAGCATAACATCTCTCTTCCGAGGGACAAATTCCTTCTTGACTTATCATCCTTCCCATCATGAATCCGATCATGCCAATGATAGTCTTTATAGATATCGTGTTAAGATATCGTTTGACTAAAATCAAACATGACTTTCATCATATGTAAGGTTACGATAATCTTAGGTCTAGGAAATAAATGAAGTAACCGTATGAGATTTAAGTATGACATTTGACCATGACATAAATCTCATGCGGGTCATGTCCAGTCACTTGTTCTCTAACAAGTACCCATAATTTCAATGTGCATCTCTTATGCATATAATCATCACATGATTATCCATTGACAATTATACTAATTTATTCTCTTAATAATTAGGGACAGAGATTATTATAAACAAATATACAAAACATATAATAATCAAATAATAAACATCTCATATAATAATAAATAATGTCAACACATAAGTCTATCAATCATAGGCCTAGGGCATAACACCAACAATCTACCTCCATCTCAGTCGCCTTTCTTTCATTTACTCATCTCTTGCCACCTTTGTCGCTGCTATCACCCTTTTTGCTCCTAACAAGTGACACACCTTCAGGTGTTTCTACCTCAATCTCTTCACATTCTTCACTATTCGAATCAACTATCTCTTCAATACGGGGTTCCTTCATTTTAACAAATTCTGCAGACCTTGACCATGCCATCTCGGCTCGCATTGTAACCAGTGCCATCAAATTCCATTCTGATCTTTCCTCCACCATCTCTACTTCTGCATCCCGCTCATTATTCTTTTCTCATAGCACTTCCTCTTCCGCCCTTTCATTAATAACAATGATCGCCGACTTATTCCTCATGCTTTCTGTTTCCTCCCAGTCATCACACCCTCCTAAGTCGGTGATCATGTTGATTCTCGCATCTCGCACCATCAAAGCCGTGGAAAGTGAGCTTGTGCTCGCTCTTGCCGCCGTTTGCATCTCAATCTTCTTCTGAATCACTTCCTTAACTTCACTCTTCAAGCAAGCAATTCCTTTTGGAGTAGGGAATTTGACTCGCTGATGCGGGATGGAAACAACCATTTCAAATGTCTGCATAAACGGAATACCCACAATGGCGTTGTAAGGCGACACCAAATCAATCACCATGAACTCAACAGTGCGAGTTCTCACCATCTCGCCTTCTCCTATCTCCACTGCCAATGAAATTGTTCCCTTGACCCGCACAGTATGGTTTGTAAATCCCTCCAAAAATCCCTTGTAGGGCACCAGATTGGCCTCAGTATATCTCATCTTCTTAAAAGCTTCATAATATAGAATGTTGTAACTTGCTCATGAATCTACCAACACTTTGTGCAAAATACTATTCCCTGGAGCAATTGAAATCACCACTGGCTGACATCTATGGCTTGGAGTTAAAGCCAATTCTCGCCCTGAAAAGCTAATTATCCTCTCTTCACTTGGCGGGTAAGCAGGGATATGGCAAGTGTGTGACAGGGACATAATCTGATTACTTAGACAAGTAATACTCGCCGGTTCATGAATCACCATAATTTCATTTCTGTCGCCATTTCCTCCGCGGGCTTCTACATTCTATTCAGGCATTACATACTCCTGTAACTCGCCCCTATCAAATTTAGATTGAATCACCTTCTTCAAGTTATAACAATTATCTGTATCATGCCCCCGATCCCTGTGATAATTACAATACTAACTCATATTTCTCCCCCTCTGTCTGTCATCTCGAATGCCGCTGGAAGTTCAACAGCTCGCAATATTTCACTCGGCCTGGCATTCAGTCTCGCAAATCTGATTATCCTCCTTGCCCCGCGACCTCCAGCACGGCCTCCACCTCTGCCGCCGGCTTGATTTCCTCGACCTCCCCCTTGAGTCGCATTTTCATCCTTAACATACTCAATTCTGTCCTTAACATTTTTTCTCGAAGTGTTAGACGTTCCTTCTTCAATGTCTTCTCCTCCACAATACGCTTTAACCCGCTCATATAGCTCGCCTAAAGTTGTTGGCAACCTCATTCTCAATTCCTTTTAAAAGATTCTGATGTCAGGCCAGACATATACATCATGATCACGTACTAGGGCTCTATCTCGGAAATTTGGTTAGCAATCAACAAAAAACTGTTGGTATAGGTTACCAGCCCCTCTCCCGCTTTCTGCTTAATCCCAATCAATTCTTGCAATACCACCGGCTGGGTCCCCACAGCTCCAAATCTCGCCAAGAACTTTCTTTTGAAATCTTGATATTCCAGAATAGAATTGGCGGGTTGCTGCATGAACCAATCTAAAGCTTGAAGCTCCAAGGTGCTGGCAAAAGTTTTGCACAGCAATGCATCATCTTTGGTCAATATCGCCATAGTAACTTCAAATCCCTCCACATGGGTCCTGGCTGTGGTTACTCCCGCATACTTAGTCAATGTGGGCAAACGAAATTCAGGAGTGGGCTCCGCCTCCTGAATATACTTGGCAAATGGAGCGACAAATGAATCCTTCTCGCTATCAATTACACCACCCATTTCCAACTCCGCCAACCTTCTCACCATCTCGGCCATCCGTTTCTTTAATCCATCTTCCTCTCCAAAGCGGCTTACTCCCACGCACTTTCCCTTCTCTAGCTGCTTAGATTTCTTGCCCCCTCTAGAAGCCTTCACTTCTTGCTCTCCATATCCTTCTTCATTTGAAGCAGTGTCATCCTCATCATTTTCACAATAAAAAGACGACATTTGTGATGTATGCGGCCAATGATACACTTTGATTTTTCGCCCATTCTCCAAATACTCCCCGGCTTTCCGCTTCTGTGGCCCATCCAATCTCGCCTCGATCTCCTTATGCTTTTCGGGCTCTGTCTCCTTTTGTCGCTCACCATCATCTAGCACAATTATTCCTTTGTCTGCCCCCTTATTCCCTTCCTCTACTGCCTTCAACAAACCCTGCGGGATAGGAGTAGGCTTCTTCTTCAAAGTCATTAATCGGTTGTTATTCTCCAACAACTGTAAAATTAAGTTGTTGTGAATCCTCAAACTTTCCTCCTCCACGTCCACCTCATCTTCTGGCTATGGTGACATTACGTTTCTTTCTCTCCCGTCTCTAGTAACCCGCTCTCTCTCTTCTGGAATAACCTGCTGCGAGGTAGAAGTGTCTTTTGCCCCAATTGTTCCCATAGTCCCCATTCCTGTAATAGGCGGGATAAGACTCCTTCCTCCCAACGTCTTCTGAGTAACCATGCCATTTTCTAGAGTTGCAATTTCTTATCACCCACGTAATCAAAAGTAATGAACCCAAACTTTGAAGATCTTCAAATCTTATGAAGATTTGAAGATCTGAACCCAGAAACTAAGAAACTAACTTCAACTACCTTCACAATTATCCAACGCCTTATTACCCCCAAATCTAACTTCCAAACATGAAAACTCAACAAAATCAAATGAACTCCACAAGATCAAAACCCAGAAACACCAAAATTCTCAAACCAACAAATTCAAACAAACGTTTCAATCAACCTTCACGAACTCCAGAAAATCCAATTCAACCCAGACCAACAATTCTGAATAAAAAATTTGCACCCAAACACCCAAACAATATCAAAAACCACGAAAACTTCAATCCACCAAAACTATCAACAGTAATCGATTCCGAAAAAATAATCAATAACCAACTCAATAAGAAAAATAGCTTTCAAATTGCATACAACACCAAAAATCAACCCCAACGCAGACTAACCCTCCAGATCTACAAACCGCGCCTCCAAACTTACCAATCTACCGCCGGTAAACTTCAACTGTTGAAGAGAATCAGTCCCGGCAACGGAACCAATTGATGTTGCCAGGAATTTCCTCAACAGCAACAGCACCGTTGTAGTCCAATGTTGATACCTCCGACTCCTTCTTCTCGCCTGCACACCACAGCAAAGTGACTAATCCGGGGGCGGCTCCGGCGTAAGCCCCTCCGGCGTGAGGATAAGAATCTGTCTGAGTGAGGATAATCTGAAAATGGGAAGGGTGTTTCGTGTGTGTGGGTGAACGTACCTTCATAGGGATGATAATCCCTCATATTTATACCCCCTTCCCTCGTGCCATGCACATGTTACCCTCACGTGCCCATCTCGTGCAACAGTTACCCTCTCATTTCATGCCTCATTCCACGTGTCATCATTCAATTGGTCAATCACAGGAATAAACTCAAAGCATGTGATGCTTTTTCTCTGACACAAATCACTTTTCCCAATGTCAAACCGTTCTAGTGGGTCCCATTTTATAGATATTTAAGTGTCACCCTTTATGTATCGCCTCCACTAGCTTACGTTTCTTGCCGGATATGGATAACCGCGCACCATTGTCGCCTTACTACAATATCTCGCCGGTATGTCTCATTATCTCTCCGATCATCAGCCATTATCTCGCTCTATTTTGGCTTTGATTCTGCTATCGAGGAAGCTCAACGTGCAATAAATGCAGCACATGTTAAAGCTGAAAGTCAAGAAAATGGCATTGGTCTTGTGAAGTTGATGGGTCGCCAGAGTGGTAAATTTCAAAAACATTCATTTTGTATGTCCCGGAAATCTGAAAAAAGTATACCCTTGTTCAAAGGTATTTGTCATTTTTTCCTAAATTTGGATTTTATGCAGGTTTTATTGCTATGTACGCTACTCTGGCCAATGGAGATGTTGACTGTTGCTTGATCCCAGAGTCACCATTTTATCTTGTAGGTCCTGGGGGACTTTTTGAATATATAGAAAAATGAATCCAAGATAACAGACATATGGTTATTGTCATAGAAGAAGGTGCAGGTGTAGAGCTTCTTGCAGAGTGTTTGCAGACTACTGATCAGAAAGATGCCTCTAGAAATAAGCTTTTGGAAGATATTGGCATCTGGATTTCGTAAAAAATCAAGGTGCCAAGAAAATTCTTCTCCCTCTTATGTACTTCAGATTATGGAGCACCTTAAGCTTATTTTTAATCTGAGATGTTCATAAACATATTTGTGATGTTAATATGAAGGATCATTTCAAACGACAAGAGATGGTGCTTAACCTCAAATACATAGGTTAGATGCTCCAACTTTGCTTGAGTTTATAAAAGCATTTATATCTAGAGCAATGCTTTGAGCACAAATAAGTCACAAAATTCTTATTTGCAATCATTGATGGGGTCTAAATCATATACTCCCTCCGTCCCAAACAGAATGTTCAAACACTTTTCAAGTTTATAAGTTATATAGCGTGAATGTTATTGCTCATTGTGATCACCTCCATGAAATTTTAATAACTTATTATCTATTTTTTAATATTGCAGCTTATCATTATTACTCTGTACAGTCATTAATCTAGATGTATTTGCCTGGAAAGTCGAGGATATGAGAGGAATTAAGGAGGAAGTAGCTCTCCACCGCTTGGAAGTTGATCCGTCTGCTAAGACCATCAAGCAGACTAGGAGGATCTTTGCAAGCGACAAGGAGGAAGCTATCAAGGAGGAGGTGCAGAAATTGCTAAGCGCCGGAATCATAAGGAAAGTGAAATACCCCGTTTGGTTGGCCAACGTGGTGATGGTAAAAAAATAGAATGGGAAGTGGCGAATGTGTGTAGATTTCACAGATCTCAACAAAGCCTGCCCGAAGTGATGTAGGACGGATATTTGACCCAGTCAAATATATTAATTATCTTTGTATTTTAATTAGCATTTTAGGATTTAATTTGTTTTAGTTTTTATTTTATTTCTTATTTTCGTCATTATTTTTAATAGGTTGATTAGAGATGGTTTTAGAGTAGATTTTGAGATGATTTACTAGTTTTTGAGTCTTATTAAGTTACCTTATAGGTTAGGCTTTATTTTAGGATGTTATTTCTTGTTTTCCAAGTTTTATGGGTGCTGTAAAATAGCCCTAAAGTTGTAATCCGAATTTAGACTTTGTTTTTTATTAATGAAAATATTTGCCGTTGAGCATTTATCTAGGGTTTCAATCCCATCTTGTTTCAATTCTGTTCGGTCAATTCTTATATAACCCTCCGTTTGTATCATTTGGTATCAGCTTCCTGATTGATTATCAATGGCCGAACGAGGACGAGGAAGTGGTGGTCGTGGTGATCGTGGTAGGGGCCACAGATTAGAACCCCAAGAAAATGAATCCCATCGACATCGCAACCTGCGTAACATCGAGAAGGATGAATTGCGAAGACAGATTCAAGACCTCCAACTTTGCTTTGCGCGTTTTGAGGTTCAAGAACTCCATAGGTGCCTTGATGGTTTGGAGATTCGGCGAATCAAGCGTCGCCCTGCACGTTTGGAGACTCCCACCGACATGGGCTCAGATTCAGATCTGTGGTCTGATGATGAGAATATCTATCCCTTTGATCGGGAAGATAAGGCTACAGCAAAATATATTAAGAATATTACAATCCCTTATGCATTGATTTCAAAGACTTTTGGTGGTAATCTGAAGAAAGCAATCAGTGACGGAGATATGGTCAATATTAATCTTGACTGGCGAGAAGTTGTTCCACATCCAGATGATCGTGTGGAGCAAGAGGGAATAATTTTATATCCGACAGATCATCTTACGTCAATTTGTGCTTAAAACGAAGATTTATTCAAAATATATTTTTAAGTGGGACGACACTTTCCAATCATCGGATGAGAACTCGGGGACGAGTTCTTTTGAAGAGAGGGTGAATGATGTAGGATGGATATTTGACCCAGTCAAATATATTAATTATCTTTGTATTTTAATTAGTATTTTAGGATTTAATTTGTTTTAGTTTTTATTTTATTTCTTATTTTCGTCATTATTTTTAATAAGTTGATTAGAGATGGTTTTAGAGTAGATTTTGAGATGATTTACTAGTTTTTGAGTCTTATTAAGTTACCTTATATGTTAGGCTTTATTTTAGAATGTTATTTCTTGTTTTCCAAGTTTTATGAGTGCTATAAAATAGCCCTAAAGTTGTAATTCGAATTTTGACTTTGTTTTTTATTAATGAAAATATTTGTCGTTGAGCATTTATCTAGGGTTTTAATCCCATCTTGTTTCAATTCCGTTCGGTCAATTCTCATATAACCCTCCGTTTGTATCATTTGGTATCAGCTTCCTGGTTGATTATCAATGGCCGAATGAGGACGAGGAAGTGGTGGTCATGGTGATCGTGGTAGGGGCCACAGATTAGAACCCCAAGAAAATGAATCCCATCGACATCGCAACCTGCGTAACATCGAGAAGGACGAATTGCGAAGACAGATTCAAGACCTCCAACTTCTCTTTGCGCATTTTGAGGTTCAAGAACTCCATAGGCGCCTTGATGGTTTGGAGATTCAGCGAATCCAGCGTCGCCCTGCACGTTTGGAGACTCCCACCGACGTGGGCTCAGATTCAGATCTGTGGTCTGATGATGATAATATCTATCCCTTTGATCGGGAAGATAAGGCTACAGCAAAATATATTAAGAATATTACAATCCCTTATGCATTGATTTCAAAGACTTTTGGTGGTAATCTGAAGAAAGCAATCAGTGACGGAGATATGTTCAATATTAATCTTGACTGGCGAGAAGTTGTTCCACATCCAGATGATCGTGTGGAGCAAGAGGGAATAATTTTATATCCGGCAGAGATCATCTTACGTCAATTTGTGCTTAAAACGAAGATTTATTCAAAATATATTTTTAAGTGGGACGGCACTTTCCAATCATCGGATGAGAACTCGGGGACGAGTTCTTTTGAAGAGAGGGTGAATGATGTAGGACGGATATTTGACCCAGTCAAATATATTAATTATCGTTGTATTTTAATTAGTATTTTAGGATTTAATTTGTTTTAGTTTTATTTTATTTCTTATTTTCGTCATTATTTTTAATTGGTTGATTAGAGATGGTTTTAGAGTAGATTTTGAGATGATTTACTAGTTTTTGAGTCTTATTAAGTTACCTTATAGGCTAGACTTTATTTTAGGATGTTATTTTTTGTTTTCCAAGTTTTATGGGTGCTATAAAATAGCCCTAAAGTTGTAATCCGAATTTAGACTTTGTTTTTTATTAATGAAAATATTTGCCGTTGAGCATTTATCTAGGGTTTCAATCCCATCTTGTTTCAATTCTGTTCGGTCAATTCTCATATAACCCTCCGTTTGTATCACGAAGGACAGTTACCCTCTCCCCATAATTGACAAGTTGGTGGGATCCATAGCCGGACACCGAACTCTTAGCTTCCTAGATGCCTACTCATGCTATCATTAGATAAAAATGGTTGAGGAAGATATTGAGAAGACAGCCTTTCAAACATCTGGAGGCAATTATTATTATGACATGATGCCCTTTGGGCTTAAAAATGCGGGCACAACCTACCAACGCCTAGTCAATGAAAATTTTGGGGAGAAAATAGGTCGTAACATGGAGGCCTATGTTGATGACATGGTCATAAAGACCAAAGATGGCAGTCACACTCCTGACTTGGAAGAAACCATTAACAATCTTCGAGCCAACAACATGAAGCTAAATCCAAGTAAATGTGTGTTCGGGGTGACTGCTGGGAAATTCCTGGGCTTCATGGTATCCCAGAGGGTAATGGAAGAATAGCGTCTCTTGGGAGAGTCATTTCCAAGTCCGCTAAAAAATCGCTGCCTTTCTTCAAAGTATTGAAGGGGGCCAAGAGCTTCTCTTGGACTCCTGAATGTACAGAATCATTCTGCCAGTTGAAGGAGTACTTGGGATCTCCTCCTTTGTTAAGCAGTCCAATTACTGGCGAGATGCTATATGTCTTCCTAGCTGCCACGGACCACGCAATAATGGCGGTACTAGTCCGGAATGATGAAGGGACTCAGAAACCGATCTACTATGTCTCTAAGACATTGTTAGATGTGGGGAGTAGATATTTCAATGTGGAAAAAGTAGCGTACACTCTAGTAACTCCGTCAAGGAAGCTACGTGCCTACTTTTCTACACATCCCATCACTATATATACAAATGAACCCCTTTAAGAAGATCTGGTATAAGTTGGATAGCTTCGGAGGTCTCCTCAATTAGTCTATTGCTCTTACAGAGTTTGATATCATGTACCAACCAAGGAAGACTCTCCTAGCACAGCCTCTGGTTGATTTCATGGTCGAAACTGCCTTCATGGGTGAACACGACCCCACCTCCTGTAAGCGTAAAACGCCGGAGGGAGAAGGGTCCACCATTGAGCTCCCATTCAACTGTTGGGTCTTATACAATGATGGCTCAACCACAAAGGAGAGAAGCGGAGCTTGAGTTGTGCTAGCAAGTCCTGAGGGAGAGCACACCATCCAGGACATCATCAGGTTCAAGTTCCCTGCCTCCAACAACTAGGCCGAGTACGAAGCTCTGATATTTGGCATTGAGTTGGCTTCCTTTTATGGAGCAACCAAAGTTGTTGCTTTCTGTGACTCCCAGCTCGTAGTCAAGCAAGTGAAGGGAGAGTATAGCAAAATCATAGACTTACTAAGTATTGGGACCTGGTCCTAGATATGATAAAGAAGCTGGAGTTCTTCGAAATCAGTCAGTTAGGCAGGGAAGACAATCAAATTGCGGATGTTCTATCTAAATTAGCAACTATGGATGTGTCCGAGTCTAACTCTAAACCATACGTAGTCTTTGCTGAAGATCCCGCTTATGAAAGCTTACAAATAATACTCCTAGATGGAGAGGAGAGATGTTTGATATATGATTACATGGACTACATCGAGAAGAACCTCCCGGAAGATGAAGCACATGCTAAGCTTGTGAAGAAATAATCAGTAATGTTCAATGTGATGAACGGAGTCCTCTACAGAAGATCCTTCACCAAGCCCCTGCTGAGGTGTGTCTATCCTTAGGAAATAGAGAATCTCTTGGCCGAAGTCCATGAAGGCATTTGCGGCGGACACCCGGGGTCCAGAACCTTAGCTGATAAAATCATCACGCTAGGTTACTATTGGCCAAACCGGAGGGAGGACGCGCAAGCCTACGTGAGAAAATGTGACAAGTGCCAGAGATACTCTGACATTCCTAGACTCCCAGCAGTCGAGAAAACTATTATAATACTTACGTGGCCATTCGATATGTGGGGGATCGACATCATCAGACCCTTCCCTCCTGTTCGGGGTAAAAAACCTACAGCAACATGTTACATCTTGACATCTCATCTTGTGATAACAACATGGCGACACAACTTGGTGGACTCTACACACTGACCATAATTATTGAAAGGCGACATTATAGGGACCGTTTCCAAGACTTCGCCAACGTTATAGACCAAGTCAAAGAAGGTCATCTACAAACGTTTACTTTCTAAATCACAACGGATATCTTGGTCATCAACCACCTGCGAGATTCATGGCACAAAAGAAGGGATTACATTTATCTTGTTACTATCGTTATTTTCATATGTATTTAAACAAGAAAACACATGTATACACACACTCACATACTCAGTTGGCAACACGCTTTTGTGAATGTGGGCCTCGGGATTGAACCGTTTTAAGGTTCGCCGTTCACCTCAGTTTGAAGACACCGGTTTTATTGAAAACCGGAGTGGCCACGCCATTTTGATTTCCTCAAAACTTTGAAAAAAAGGATAAGGGTCCGGAGGTTAAGTTACTCCTTGGGAAGAACGTTTGGCGTTCACCCAAGGAGCCTTGCAAATGCAAGTCTTCCTAGATCCGAAGTTTGTGCTTGTTTGTGTGCTTGTGTGTATGCGCGATTTGAAAAGAGGAGGGAATGTGCCAAGTTTATCTGCCGGACATATAAACCATTCACTACAAAAAATATGCCTTTTCCCGGCACTTTAAAAGTGCCGAAAATGATAAAAAAGTGCCGGAAAAGCTTTTCCCGGCACTTTTTTCGGCACTTCCAAAAGTGCCGAGAAAAGTGGTGTCGGCAATACTTTCCGGCACTTTAAAAGTGCCGCTAATTTTCCGGCACTTTTAAAAGTGCCGTTATTTTTTCGGCACTTTTAAAAGTGCCGCTATTTTTCGGCACTTTTGTAAGTGCCGCTGTTTTTCGGCACTTTTAAAGTGCCGCTAATTTTCCGGCACTTTAAAAGTTCCGCTAATTTTCGGGTACTTTTAAAAGTGCTGCTAATTTTCCGGCACTTTTAAAAGTGCCAAAATTAGCGGCACATCTAAAATGCCGGAAATTAGTGGCACTTTTTTTAAAGTGCTGGAAATTAGTGGCACTTTTAATATTCTCCAATATTAGCAGTGCATTTAAAGTTGCTGAAATTTTTTTCCTTTTTAAAAAATATATATATTTCTGGCCATAGAAAATTTTGGCTTCTCTAATTTATTGTGCTATTGAAATCAATAACATACACAAATTTCAACAAGTAACGATGAATAAGAATAACTTATAAAATATAAAGTTTGGTCCATTGCCATAAATTGAACATTTAGTATGCATTACACAACTCAAAAAGTACTAGTTCAAAAGGAAGATACGCAACAAGCATTGACATCTACAAACTGAACTATCAAGTAGCAAACAAAATCACAAATGAATGCAATCTTTTCCATTACAGATTGGCTTATTAGGTCCTCAATTAAATCATCACCTGAAAAAATAATCATTATTTAGTTTTAAATGATATTAAATAAGAGAATAAGAACATAAGAGATATAATTTAGAACATCATAATAGATATAATTTAGAATAACCTTGGAATTACATCTATGGATCTCCATGAGATTGATTTTCCAATTGCTTCTCCCAAATTAGTAACTCCTTCGTAAGCCTAATCAAAGATTCTGTTGGCTTTATCGCGTCTTTGATAAGAATTTCCGAAAATTATTTTCTCAATTTATGTCCACCAACTATTTTAGCAGCATCCTCACATACCAAGACTCCTCGAGCCACAACTTTTTTTGGACCTTTATAGTCAAAGAAGATCAACAAAAACTTCCCTCTGCATAAAACATTGTTTTTTCTTAGGCTTTTATTCAATACTGAATAATGAAAATGACCCAAAATTGAAATAACTAAATAATGAACAAATGAAGGCAAATGAAACAATCAACTTTAATGGAGCATCAAGGGATCAAGCAACAATTAAGAATTTAAAGTCAGACAGAAAGTAATCCAAAATCGCATGTGTGACCCTCCGCCCCGGAATAAATGTCATATATTTTTTGTTAAAGTTTGACCACAAATTTAACGACAAATTAATTAGTAGAAAATGAGTAACTACTTATAAGCAGACCATATTCTAATTTGTTTAACCCCCCCCCCACCCAACCCCAACTGCATTAAAGGCTATTAACAGAAGTAGCATAGACTTGAAGAATGTAGAATAATCTACAACGGATTATAAATCTGAAATGAATGAATAAATAATAAAATCACAATTATAAAGCTCTCTAATATGGGCTGAACTTCTTGAGATCCTATATTTTTAAATAGGGAAGGAGGATATAAGTCCATCATATAATATGTATGAGACAGAGACTAAAGATGAAAAGCAACAAGAAAAGACAGTGGTCACAGTCTTGGAGAACTAAGGAGGAACTACAAGTGCACACTCTCAACTCAACACTCAAAGGAATCCACCAAAGAGGAAGAGCAATAAACAAGAATGTAAAGAAAATGAAAGGTCATTGACTGGTGACACTTGAACCTGGACAAAACCATTCAAAATCCGAACCAAAACATGTTGCAGCAGAATGTAGTAGGTAACGCGCACCTTGACCAAAACTGCCATAACTCAGTACATGAACCATATTTTTGCGAACCGTTTTTTTTATTAGAAAGTAGACTCACATAGATTTCTAAGCATATATTGAAATCCTCCTAGAACCTTCCGAGTTGATACAGACAAATCAGCAAAGTAGAATGAATTTCTTGAACTGCACATTTTGGACAACACTTAATTCACCTCTGTTTTCTTGGTCCTTTGGCAACATAACTAGTTCACAATAACCTGGTATTACTCTGGTATCATGGTATAACTTCTCAAATTCAAGATTAATTTAGTCAAGCCATTTTTTTTACATTACCCTTTTGTTTTTCTTATGATTCCAGCCATGAAAGTTTATTTTATTGCATCGCTCTAGCAAAATACTCGATAGATTATGTGCAGATACCAACTACAGAATTTTGTCCTTGCCATGAGTCATCTCGATTTTTCCTCAACTGAAGAAGAAGCTGTGAATTTGGAGTCTTTGACTTCTAATAGCCAGACTGCCAGTCATGTACCCATGTTCAAGGATCATTAGAATCATCGCCCCTTTCCTCAAAAATATACTTAATTAAATTATCTCGTGCTTATTATTTTAAACAAAGAGATTAGCACTTTCTTTGTATAATCACACCTACTTGCTAATTTAAAGGCTATTAACAGAAGTAGCATAGACTTGAAAACTAATACATACATGATTGTTGATACCATCATTTTGTTTCTTCTTATTCTTCGCATTATAAATCTGAAATGAATGAAATAATAAAACCATAAGCTTTTTATTTCTATCAGAGCCGAACTTTGAATCAATTTTACACAGACAAACAAAGCATACAATTCCACTGCTTACTGCTCAGCACATGCAGAAATAAATTAGTTTGGATATATATATAAGCTTTTTGTTCTAATAGTTACTTCTTCAAGGCAAAATTTGCATCTATTCACTATTGAACATTTTAGACAGACTAATTCAGAGAAGTAGACAATTCTTGTTCGAGAAGCAGATTGCCGCAAGGGGTGCAAGGGGTGCAACAGGGGATATGAGAGACAAGAATGGGATTGGATTAATAGCTAACTGAATTGGAATTCTATTGTGCCTCCCTCAACTTGAATAAATTATCAATTGTGACAGGTTTTCTTACTTTAATATATGCAAAATGCATTGGATAATAATACTACTCAATAATAATTTTAATAAGATCTCTTGTCAAACATTAGCAATGAAATTTAAGAAATATTAAACATGCAGAATAAGCTCCTCTATCCAGCAATGTTGCATAAAAATGGAAGAAAATGAGGTTAGGTGTACAAACCTACAGATCTTTTAATTGGACACCAGCAACAACTGAGACTAGAAGTTGCTTTTCTACAAGTAGTTGCCTCAACTGCAAGACCACATTTAGACTGTCTACTGTCTCATAATCACAACAACAGTCCTCCACAATGTTATGGGTATTTTTCAGCATGGTGACATCCTCAGTTGCTCCTGCATATCAAGATGATATTCCACTGTAAGTATTACATAATATTTACTTATTCATTTTTATATAATATTTTTCATTATTAATTTACAGAAGAGATAAACACGGGATATTACCAAGCACGATCAACTTCTCTTCAACGGCAAGGTGGACTTGGTCTTTTGGACGTTGTGGAGATAACCATTCATGCCGAGATTTTAGGAGTTAATAGTTCTCTGTTTACCATTTATAATTCTTATTATTTAAATGAGATATGGAGACGGAAAATACACATCCATTTTACACACTACACACGCACAGCTATTAATCCTCTCCATTGTCTTCCAAAGTTGTAATCACGGTTCTTGTAGTGAAACATTTAAGGTTGGTGATCTAACTCCCGGGGTTTTTTCCGAAGAGGTTATCATCTCTAAGGTTTTCCTCGTTAACAAATCCTTGTGTCACTCTTTACTTTCATGTTCTTGTTCCATTTAATTGAATTCCAAAGTCCCCTCCTTGTTATTTAAATCCATACACTTATCAAAGTCATGATTCTACGTTATTGTTTTTTCTACCAAAACAATTTGGCGCCCACCGAGGGGCCACTTGGTCTATTAATTATTTGGATCATTTCCTAAAAGAGTTCATCATGTCAACCAACCCCATTGTTTCCGTCGCCGGTAAGGGTGTAGCCGCCACTCCAACATCATGAGGTAGAACCACCTTATTGCCGCCACCTCCTTAGTCAGGGCCTCAGCAAACGCAGCCTTCGGGGACTCCACAAAAGGAAGGAAACGCTCCCAATGTGGATGCCGACATATGGAGTATGCTAACCAGGCTGAATCAGAGGCTGGATCAGCAAGATAGCAATTCGAAGGTACTGGCCAATTCCATGATCAAGATGCAGAGGGATCAACAGCTCATCGCTTCTCGGCTTGACAACATCTCACCATTGCGTGCAAGGAACCTCAACTTCGACACCACAGAAGGATATACGTTTCAGAGTGAATTTATCCCAATGGGTGGTCCATCTCAAACTCATCAGTCAACATCCTTAATGATGTCTCCATCGTTGTCCGGTGACACCCTAATGACGCCACCTTCAGCAGGATTCTCCCCGTTCATCCCATTCATTGACAACACCACTGTCACAACCACCACGGACAACACTGGTTTGCTAAATAATCTTTTCAATAATAATACTTTCAATCGTAATCCTATGGCTGACCCTTTTGCAGGAAACCCACTAGCCAAGCAGATGCAGGATCTCAGGGAGCTGATAATGAATGTGCCAGGCGTAACTCCTCCAATCCAGCCAGTATCTCAGAATTGCTACAATCAGTCCCGGTTTGTCCCAGCAATTGCAAATGTCAACATCCCAAAGCGTTTCAGTGTTCCATCCATAAAGTTGTATGACGGCAGCACAGATCCAGAGGAACATGTCGCCCACTATCAAGAGAAGATAGACATAGTGCATTTCCCATTTCAATTCAGGGAGGCTTGCCTGTGCAGAGGATTTGGATCGACCTTGGTTGGACCAGCTCTCAAGTGGCTGATTAGGCAACCCCTAGGCTCAATTGGCTCATACGCCCAGCTTATCAACATGGTCTATAATCAATTCTCATGCAGTCGGCAATTTGAGAAGCTGACAAGTGACCTATACAATGTGATCCAGCAACCTAATAAGACTCTGAAAGAATATGTCCACCGGTTCAATAAAGAAGTGCTAGAAATTCCCAATCTTGACATGTCGACAGCCACAGAAGCATTCAAAATGGGGCTGAAGAAGGATTCACAGTATTATCAAGATCTGGTGATGACTCCTTGTAAACGGTTGGAAGAAGTCAGGAGCAGGGCCCTGAGATTCATAAGGTTGGAGGAAGATGCGCTGCGAAGGTCGAAGTCCTCATCCAAGCTGTCGACATATGACAATCTAGACAGGAAGACCGAATCATCCCACCGCAGGAACAACCGATCCAATCCTTATCCGAGAGTTGACAACAACAAAATTAATTCAATAGAGGGTGAGGATGAAGATAGCGATAATGTGCCTAACATTTCTGATTATTATTTTTCCGTTGACATTTCAGGTGTACTCTGTGCAATGGGCAATCTTGGGGACAAAGCAAGATGGCCAAAGAAGACAAATAAAACCACGAGATGGCATGACAAGTCAAAGTGGTGTGCCTACCATGAGGACTTTGGGCATGTTATAGAAGATTGCATCGCACTAAGAAAGGAGATCAGCTACTTGCTCTCAAAGGGACATCTTAAGGAGTTGCTGGGATCCAGAAAGAAGAAGGCAGAAAATGCAGAAGCTCCACATGAAGTAGAAAGACCAGTCTCTCCTCCAGCATCAATGAAGGTGATCAATTTCATTAGTGGAGGGTCAGAAATTTGTGGCACTTCCTATTCTGCCGCGAAGCGACATGCCAAGGAGTCAAAAGAAGAGAAGCCAGAAAGACCATCTAGGATGTTGACACCTTGCCAGGAGCCCATCACCTTTGATGAGAGTGATCGAGATAATTTGCTGGAACCCCATCATGATGGCCAAGTCATTTCCTTGCAGATCTCCAATTGTACCATCAGGCGTATCCTGGTTGATGGGGGTAGCTCCGTCAACCTCATTATGTTGAGCACCCTTAAGGAGATGAACATCCCAGAATCGGAGATCATCAAGAAATCCTCAGTATTAGATGGCTTCAGTGGCGAAGTCAAAGAAACAGTGAGAGAAATAAAGCTTCCAATCTACTCAAAGGGACTCAACACTATGGAGCGGTTCTGCGTAATTGATTGTGCAACATCTTACAATGTTATTCTTGGAAGGCCGTGGATTCATGGAATGAAAGATGTACCATCCACTTACCATCAGTGCGTGAAGTTCCCAACACCCTGGGGTGTCGCTAAAATATATACAGTGATCAGCAGGTGACCAAGGAGTGCTATAAGACTTCAATGAAGGCGTTGACATCTCCCAAACAAGCATAGCAATTACAGAATAAAGTACGTGAAGTCCTGAAAGCTAGGGAGAACGATGTGAAAGAAGTATTAATAGACCCTTCCAATCCAGACATCAAGGTACTTATTGGTAGTGACATTCCACCAGATATAGAAGAAAAACTTGTGGACCTGTTAAGAAGCAAAATGAAGAGCTTTGCTTGGAAACATGATGACATGACCGGCATCAGCAAAGATGTCATCACCCACAAACTCAACATTGATCCTAGTTTCAAGCCAGTGCACCAGAAGCGTAGGAAGTTTGCAGAAACAAGAAATCAGATAATCAAGGAAGAAGTACAACGTTTACTCAAAGCCAGCATGATACGAGAGGTAGATTATCCAAGATGGTTAGAAAACGTAGTTGTGGTCAAGAAGAAGAATGGGAAATGGCGATTCTGTGTTGATTTCACCGACTTGAACAAAGCCTGTCCCAAAGATTCTTTCCCTTTGCCTCACATAGATTCGTTGGTTGATGCCACTTCTGGACACGAGCTCCTCACTTTTATGGATGCATCCTCAGGATTCCAACAAATCCAGATGGAGCCATCTGATCAAGAGGACACCGCCTTCATAACACCCACAGGTAACTACTGTTATATTGCTATACCTTTTGGACTAAAAAATGTAGGTGCAACATATCAGAGGCTCGTCAACAAAATGTTCAAAGACCAGATTGGGGACACAATGGAGGTATATATTGACGATATGGTAGTAAAATCCAAGAAAGCTGAAGATCACATAAGCCACCTATCTCAAGCCTTCGACATCTTGGATTGTTTCAATATGAAACTTAATCCAGCAAAGTGCAATTTTGGAATGAAGGCAGGAAAGTTTTTGGGTTATATGGTAACTAAAAGAGGCATTGAAGCTGCCCCAGAACAGATTCGTGCTATTATCAACCTGTCGTCACCTCAATCCGTCAAAGACGTCCAGAGATTGACAGGGAAGATTGATGCACTCACCAGGTTCATTTCAAAATCTTCTGATCGATGCAAGCTTTTCTATGACATTCTAAGAAAGAATAAGAAGTTCCAGTGGGAAGATCAGCATGAACAAGCCTTTCAAGATCTCAAAAGTTACCTGTCGACACCTCCATTATTGGCCAAACCTCAGGAGGGCGAACACCTTTTCATCTACCTAGCAGTGTCAGAAAGCGCTGTAAGCAGTCCTGGTGACAGAGCGAGATGGTATTCAGCAACCCATCTATTATATAAGTAAGACACTCTTAGATGCGGAGACAAGGTATTCTCATTTACAAAAGTTAATTTTAGCTTTGATAACTGCATCTATTAAATTAAGACACTATTTTGAAACACATACTATAATTGTGCGTACTAACTATCCTATTAAGAATGTTATGAGAAAACCAGAGATGTCAAGTCGAATGGCTAAGTGGTCCGTACAATTAAGTACTTACGACATCGAATATGAGCCAAGAATAGCAATAAAATCTCAAGCTTTAGCTGACTTTGTGGCTGACTTTAGTCCAACCATGCAATAAGAAGTGGAGTTGGAGGTTCAGCAACTTCAAGATGATGACATCCTGAAAATATCGACACTTTACACAGATGGTGCTTCCAACATGAGAGGCACAGGACTTGGAGTTGTACTAAAATCGCCACAAGGGAACATAATACCACAGTCCATCAGTTGCAGTTTTAAGGCCACTAATAATGAAGCAGAATATAAGGCATTAATTACAAGTTTAACTGTGGCCTAGGACCTAGATGTCAAGCACATCCGGGTGTTTATGGATTCTTTGCTAATTGTTAACCATTACAGCGGATCCTACGTAGCAAAAAAATGCAAAGATGACGACATATTTGGAAATTGTAAAAATTCTGGCAGCCAAATTCAAAACATTTACTTTTGAGCAAGTTCCACGTGAAGAAAACTCTCAAGCAGATGCCCTGGCAAACTTAGGTTCAGACTTCAAAAGCATTTCACAGACAAGTATCCCAATTGTGCATGTCGACATCCCAGTAATTGATCATCTCAAGTTGTTCGTCCTAGATGTCGTCATCCCTACCAGTCCAGCACTAACTTCCTGGACAGCTCCTATTATCAAGTATCTCCAAGATGATACTATCCCAGTTGAAGAGAAAAATGCTCGAGCATTCAGGGTATGATCATCTAAATATTTACTTATTGATAACTTTTTGTTTAGGAAATCTGTTGCAGGTCACTACTTAAGGTGTCTAGAAGCAGATCGAGCCCATCAGGTTTTAAAGGAGCTGAATGAAGGGCAGTGCAGAAATCATACCGGGGGCAGAAGCCTGTATACCAAGGCTCTAAGAATGGGCTATTTTTGGCCCACAATGCGAAGAGACACAACAGAATATGCAAAGAAATGTGACTCCTGTCAACGACATGGTGACATCCTACATCAACCAGCCGAATTGCTACATCCTATCCTGTCGCCATGGCCATTTATGATTTGGGGAATGGACATCGTAGGAAAATTACCCAGGGATCCAAGAGGAAGAGTATTTCTACTAGCCATGACAGACTATTTTTCTAAATAGGTAGAAGTTGAAGCATACGTGCAGGTCCGGGAGAAGGAAGTTATCTCATTCATAAAGAGAAACATATTCAGCAGGTTTGGGATACCTTCAGAGATAATATGTGATAACGGCTCCCTGTTCATTAATAGGAAAACACAGGATTTCTTGACAATATGGGGAGTTAAGATGGTGACATCTTCACCTGTTCACCCTCAAGCGAATGGACAGGCAGAATCCAGCAATAAGATTATCATAAGCAATTTAAAAAGGAGACTGGACCAAAAGAAAGAAAGATGGGCAGAAGAGTTACCTATGGTTTTATGGTCTGACAGGACGACATCTAAGAATGCTACTGGTCAGACTCCCTATTCTCTGGTATTTGGGACAGAATCAGTCATTCCAGTAGAAGTTCTTGTACCTACAGCCAGATACGGTTTGGTGACACCTGAGCATAATAAGGACATCTTGACACATGACTTGGATACTGTAGACGAGCTAAGGGACATGGCCAAAATTCAGATGGCAGCATATCAGCAAAGGGTATCCAGGTCTTACAACAAAAATGTAAGGGTTAGAATATTCCAAGTAGGAGACTTAGTCCTACAAAAAGCATTTCAAAATACAAATGAACTCAACGCAGGCAAGCTTGCCCCAAAATGGGAAGGACCCTACCTGATTGATGCACAGGCCGGGAAAGGAGTATATCGCCTGTCAACCCTGGATGGCCAAATGATCCCACGAAGTTGGAACGCCATTCATCTTAAAAGGTATTACATCTAGACAATGCCTTCCTAAAACTCACCTCATCCAGGGTATGGACAATCCTCTATTGAATATGAGTAACCTTTCATTTCCCTACTTGTCATTTTTTATTTTTATTCACTTCATAATAAGATGTCGCTAACACAACCTGTGGAGGGGCATCAACATAGTTGACGTCCATCTTTAAACATGTCTCTGTCTTGCAAGATGTTGACA
This sequence comes from Adenophora triphylla var. japonica, assembly GCA_022495995.1. NCBI lineage: Eukaryota > Viridiplantae > Streptophyta > Magnoliopsida > Asterales > Campanulaceae > Adenophora > Adenophora triphylla. The sequence continues at coordinate 169,098 of JAFEMH010000166.1, read as the reverse complement.
TATGAATGGGGACATATCGAAAGTACTCAGGTCAAAATAACAATGAATTCTCCTCTGTCAGAGACTGGCCATCTCTTCTAAAGTAAAGGTACACAATCCCTTCTAAGGTTTAAAGAGTTAATTACCTCTTTCTTAAGATGTTAGGTTGCCACACCTTTGCCTGGAGTGCAAGATATCTCTTTAATTGAGGTGTGGGGTGGGCCTATATGAGTAAAATTATATAGATAACCCATTCCCACTCAATTAAATGATTGATCTTATGTTTTATCCTTGTGGTTATGACATGTACGTGTCATCTTATGTACCTATAGTTTTGACATATTATCATGTCACCTCACGAAATTAACATGCGATCATTCAAAGAAAACTTCATCAAAAGTATACCAAGTCTTGACATACTTGAAAACTACCAAATACTAGTTTTTTTCTAAAAAGCTACCATAAAAACATTCCCAAAAGTTAAAACATTGTACCAACATCCAAGCAACTAAAACTAAAAAGCAAAAGTGTTGAACCAACCCAACACTTGAAATAAATTATCTTCGATCCTTATGGACCTATTACAAACCAAACAAAATTAAAATTCTCTTTGGGATTCCACCCCCGTAGTACCAGCAAAAACAAAACAAACATGCTTACCTTTTTTCAGATGGCGTCTGCCTCAGATGTTGCTTTCGGAGTAACCTCTCCGACCTTTGCTCCTTCCTTCACAATTCCTTTATGGGGACTAGATGACACCTCGCCCTCATCCATCGGCTCCCCTGTTAGCTTGGCCAGATTGGCATACTCTTTGTTAATATCCCAATTCTGAGATTTGCCATCTTGGTGCTCCTTCATCATCTTGATCCTGCTTTGAAAAATAGTGTTTGCAGCCGCTATTTTGCAGGACTCCCTCACGTCGTTAACCTCCAAATTCTTCACTTGTTTTTTCAAATTTTTCTCGTGTTCCTTCACCTTGTTCTCTAGCAAAATCCTTTCTTTCTTAGCCAAAGCTGCCTCTGACTTGGACTTCTTCTTGAACGCCTCATGTTCCTTCACCAAGTCTTCCAAATATCCCACCGCCTGTGACATAAAAAGTTTACATCAAAGGATGTCATGGAAGCTTAAGATTGGTCAAAGTTTAGTTAGTAGCATCTTACCCCAGCTACAAAGCTCATACACTTCTTCTTAAACACTCCCACGGGCATTCCTTCAAATACGTCTCCAACTTCAATCACCTCCTCTTGGATGGCCTTCCTCTTTTAACCCTAGAGCCAATACCCGCGCTCTCCTCTATTGTAGGGATTTTCTTGGGAATCAACGGGGGCATTGTCTCTATCTTGGGAGGAGAATCTCCAAACATGGCGACAATATCATCAAGATCAAAGCCTGACCCCGAGGCAACTGGCTTAGAAACTGCACCAATATATGAAGAATGTCAAAAAGTAGTACGCGTTAGATTAATGAAACAAGATAAGGAGACAACATGCTTACCTGTAGACATGATAACAGAGGATGATGCCCTATTGTCTTCCTGAACAACCAAAGGTGCTTCTAACATGCCTCTAGGTGATCTCTTGTCCAAAGGCAGGCTGAAGAATTCTTCGAGTTTTGCTAAGGTATCCTCCGCCGGTGGGAAAAGCTCTCCCCAGTCAATATCTGCAGAAAGGTAAGAAAAATTACTATTTCAGTTTATCCCGAAAGCAAAAAATCACAAAGTCAGAAATTGAAGTACCTCCCTTATTCCATTCGCTTGGTATTTCATCCCCTCCTTCAATAGATGCCCTATCAACAAAGAAAAATCTATTTATCCATCCCCTATCGTTTGAAGACGTAGTGGTCAATAGGGAACTCCTACCCGACCTCTTCTTAAAAAGAAACCTTTTTGAACCAAAGCGCTGGAAATCATACGAATAAGCTATCTCATGAAGCCCTAGGTTTAGGCCTTTTCCCTGTTAACTTTGATTACAAATGCAAAAATTCTCCAAGCCATAGGCATTAATTGGGGGTAAGCAAGTTGGGTCTTTTGGAAAAATTCAGAAACCAAAGAAGGAAAGGGATAACTAAACCCTAGGAGAAAGGGGTATTCAAGAAAACAAACCCATTTTTTGGAAACAAGATCAGACCTAAGGCTGACGGAGAAAGGGTGAAAGATGGCACCTTTCGGGAAGTAACATTACCGTTTTAGCGACTCAATCTGGGCGTCGCTGAACACATATGTCTCCTCATCTGGCTTAGCAAGGAGATTCTCACACTCAAAATCCTCAAAATCAATCTCTATGGGATCTTGCGGAAGCGGCGCACTCTTGGTTTTGGAGGAACTCCATCTAGTCCTCCCCATGTTAACAAGCAAGCAAGAAAAGAAAACAATGGAGTCAAGGATAGAAAGAAAGAGCAGAGAATTTACCTTACAGAGAACACCGTAGTAAGAAGAGACAAATTGGAAGGTTTGAGAAGCCTTTAAAACAACCAAGCGGTTGTTTAAATTGAAAAGGGTTCTTTTTCCTAAAAAACACTTTTTCCCTAATTAACTCCCCAACCGTCCAATTGCTCCACGTTTCATAATGGCTGTCTAATCATGCAGCTGGCAGTTGGCTATTATTTGAAAAACATTTGTCTATTCAATTGCCATGATAGACAAATATTTTTGGGGACAAATTGTTATGGGTATTTTTCAGCATGGTGACATCCTCAGTTGCTCCTACATGTCAAGATGATATTCCACTGTAAGTATTACTTAATATTTACTTATTCATTTTTATATAATATTTTTCATTATTATTTTACAGAAGAGATAAACACGGGATATTACCAAGCACGATCAACTTCTCTTCAACGGCAAGGTACTGATTTTCTAGTTTTTGCTAGATACATGCAGGTAATTTATATTTTCATAGAAGGAAGAGGTAGTACTTATATACTACATGTGCTTAAGGATTTCTGAAAGTGGTCTATTTCACCAGGAACATATTGAGATGAATGGAGAATAGGAAGAGAATTGGGTCCCTCGTAACAGCCATGACCGTGTACGGCGAAAGGAGTCCTGTTGAAGGCGGTTTACCATCAATCAAATCCCAAATGGACACTCATGAGGTGTGTTGTGAATATACGAATACGATGATATCAATTACTCCTACCTCTGTCGCATTTTTAATATCCATTTTTCTTCTTGATTCTTAAAAAAAACCGTAAAATCATTTGGGGACGGAGGGTGTAGTATTTTTTTCAATTGCTTATCTAGTAGCCTAGTTAAAGTTCTAATCTTAGTCAAGAAAGAGTAACATATCACTCTAAATAACTATCTTGACCTATCCCCTAGTATAGGTGAAATTGTGTGAACCACAAGCGGCACTTTTTCAGCTCTCAAGCACCACTGAATTCCTATATTTTAGTAAATAATCTTCCAAATAGTTAATTAATGTGAATTTATGAAGGGTTCTCCAAGGAAAATAGAGATTCATGAGGCAAGGAGAGACATTGGACACTTTAGGGAGAGCAAAAGAGTTGCAGAATCTATTAAAGCCAAACCATACACCGAGCTTAGTGATGCCAAGAAGACAGACACAAATCAGGAACATTACCTAAGAGATTTGAAAAGCAGACCATCTTCTGCTTATCAGAAAGCAACTCAACAACAAACCCACGTCTTTCCTCGCCGGAAAAACCAAGAACAACAGCCAAATTCTGCCGGAACCGTGTCTCTATCTCACGTACCTAGAATTTACCTGGGAAAAAGCTATATGCGCTGAGAATATGATATACGCTGAGAATATGATTATAATTGAACATGAGGGAGGGAGTATCGATTTCATTCAATAATATTTACGGCGTATGAAGATTTCAAGGGTTTCGGTTTGCGGTTTGCGTTGAAGTTGAACTGCGCCAGCCAATAAGAAGTTGTCGATATCCTAATTAATTTAGAATTCTAGGATGAATCGGAAAGATTTGGATTTGGATTTGATTTAAGATTTGGATTTGGATTGAGAGGGAATTTGGGGAGGGAAATTGGAATTTGTTTTGGGAATTTTGGGAGGGGAATTTGGGGAAGGTAAGGAAATAGTGAAATACGCCTGGTTTATGTGGAGATTGTAAAAATAGAAATTAAAAGAATAGTTTAATTATTAACTTTTTTTGTATTATATTTTTTTCGTCTCATAATAAATGTTTTCAAAATTGAATATTCACAAAAATTAAGAAAAATATTACTCCCTTCAATCTAAAATATTATATATCAACTTTACAATTTGGAATATATAGTACATAACATTAGTTATGGGACGTCCATAATATTATAAAAAAAAGTAAAAAATGATGAAAAGAATTAGGATAATTACAAAAAAGTGCTGGATATTTTGCGGCAATTACACAAAAGTATCGCGACACTTTTCAAAAAGTGCAGGAAAATATGCGGCAATTACAGAAAAGTGCCAGATATTAGCGGCACTTTTCAATAAATGCCGGAATTTAGCCACACTTTTCAGTAATTGCCGGAAATATTTCGGCACTTTTAATAAAGTGCCGCTAATTCGCGGCATTTTCCAAAAAGTGCCGGAAATTTTGCGGCACTTTCATTAAAATGCCGGAAATTAGCGACACTTTCAATAAAATGCCGGGAATTTGTGGTATTTTCCATAAAATGCCGGAAATTTAGCGGCACTTTTCGTTGAAATGCCGGAATTTAGAGGCACAAAGTAAAGTGCCGGTTTAAAAGTGCCAGGAAAAGGCATTTTTGTTGTAGTGATTTAAGAAGGTTATAGCTCAGGATTCCTTGGATTAGATGTTTTCGGGATTTTGATCCCGTGCTCACTTTGGACTTGCGATCATCATTACGGGACTTGTCTACCCTCCCGTTAGATTAATCAACCATGGTAGGCGTAAGGACTTTGGTATGTATTAAACTAACGTTCTTTGGGGATTTAGTCACATGTGATCGAGAAGGTGCTCGTCTTTTAAGTCCAAGAATGAGACTCTTTAGAAAAGGAGGAATCTTTTCCCATCGATCCAACATCTTGAGACGATAAAGATTCGTAGGGACATTATATGTTCGTCTCAAGTGAATATCAGAGATGTCGGGACTAAGATCCGTCAGTTTCTAAAGGGGCAAAGATTGTGGCATTCTTGTGATCGAAACGATGTAAAAATTGAGTCTTTACACCGACCCTCACCACGAAATGCTCCAAGAACCAAGGGACTAGGGGAAAGGGGTATAAAGATTGGATCTTTACACTCATCCTATGTCTTTCGTTCCTTAAAAGGCTATTAGACAATCCTCGGAGAGATGTCCATCTTTTAAGGACATGGGGAGAATGACATTAAAGTATAGATTGCATCTTTAATGTAAATAATACAATGAACATCATTAAATAAAGACATAAAGTAAAAGGAATGATCTTTATGGCTTTTCCTATGTCCTTTAAGACCTCATAAGGTGGACAATCTTTGGAAAGCTAGATCAAGGGAAGGGGATGACATAATATGAATAAAGATTGCATTTTTATGCAAAAAGGTAAAGGGATATCACATCATCATGTGGTAGATCTTCCCTAGAACAAGCCACTTGTGGAACCTTGTTCATCCTTTGGAGGGGATCTCCAATGAATCCTATGTGTAGGGGAGTGGGAATATGATGATTACATTGCAAAGATAGGAACTTTAAGACAATATATCAATATAAATGACAAGTAATAAGAATATAAATGACAAATAACAAGTAAAAGCAAGGTAATATGAGAGTAAATTAAGGGGAAAGGAATGAGAGATTACCAATGTTGGTTATCTCTATCTCCCAAGGGGATTTTCCTATTTAAGAATAGATTAGGATGGGATTGTGTATGAGGGAGGTGAGTTTTGAGTGATTTTGATTACTGGAAATTCGTATTTTAATTTGGGCAGAGTAACAGTGCTGAAAATTGTCTCTCAAAATGAATAGAGGAGGCCTCTATTTATAGGTTGTTGTGTGCTTCCTAAAGAAGCCGCCCGGCGTGAATCTACGGCAAAAGAGCTGCCCGGCGTTATCCTCTGTCGTGTCAGCATGTTTCTAGATTCATGCAAGGTGGCAGCTAGAGGCTTCTTTCCAGCGAGGTCCTTCTTGGAATTCTAATTCCTAGCAGGTCCTTCCTCCCTTGGAAAGTTTGAAAAAGTTCCTGAATCGCCCCTAAACTTTATGAAAGTTTGGGGATTGCCAGAAAAATTAACCGGAAGGCATGAGCCAGATTTGGGTACTTACAGAAGCCCCTCGGCAATAGTACTTGCAAAGCAAGTGGGGTTGTCAATAAAAGTGAGAATCCAATCTGGCGAACTGTCGAGATGGATTGGGATTGGGTGACCAAGGAGGTCGAGTGGCTGAACCTTTCGAAGGCTACCTACGTATCCCGGGGAAATCAAGCCATGATCGTAGTTCTGGGTCCACTAGGGAAATGATGTCATATGTGACGGATTGGCTAAACCTAAAGTAGGCTACCTACGTATCATGGGGGGAATCAAGCCATGATCGTAGTTCAGAATCCACTAGGGAATGGCGAAGAGAAACTGGTCCCTTGATATGAAGAAGGAGAGGAAGTGACTTAAGAGGTCGAATGGCTGGTCCTGCTGGGGATATGCCAAATGAAGGGAGTGACCGAGGTGGTCGGATGGTTGGACCTTTTGAAAGGCTCACGCACTACTGAGGAGTGATGAAGAAAGGGGGTGACCAATGTGGTCGGATGGCTGGACCTTCTGAAAGGCTCACGCACTACTGAGGAGTGATGAAGAAAGGGGGTGACCAATGTGGTCAGATGGCTGAACCTTTTGAAAGGCTCACGCACTACTGAGGAGTGATGAAGAAAGGGGGTGACCAATGTGGTCGGATGGCTGGACCTTTTGAAAGGCTACCTACGTATCCCGGAGGAATAAAGCCATGATCGTAGTTCAGGATCCGCTAGACAGTTAGGAACATGGGTAGGATCCTCGAAATGTTGACAATTCGGAGGTTGTCACCTTAAGAAGCTATAGCTTACGTCGTTATCGCAGAGATAGATGTAGCTAAAGCTGGAATTTGACAATTCGGAGGCTGTCACCTTAAGAAGCTATATCTTACGTCGCTATCGCAGAGATAGAGGTAGCTAAAGCTGGAATTTGACAATTCGGAGGTTGTCATCTTAAGAAGCTATAGCTTACGTCGCTATCGCAGAGATAGAGGTAGCTAAAGCTGAAATTTGACAATTCAGAGGCTTTCACCTTAAGAAGCAAGTGCTTACGTTGCTATCACTGAGATAGAGGTAGCTAAAGCTGGATTTTGACAATTCGAAGGTTGTCACCTTACGTTATCCCATTTGGCGATAACGGAGATTTCTGGTAAGAGACGTTATCCCATTTGGAGATAACAGAGATTTTCGGGAGGAGACGTTATCACATTTGGCGATAACAGAGATTTCCCAGAGGAGACGTTATCCCATTTGGCGATAACGAAGATTTCTCGGAGGAGACATTATCCCATTTGGGAATAACAGAGATTTCCCAGAGGAGACGTTATCCCATTTGGTGATAACGGAGATTTCCCGGAGATGTTATCCCATTTGGCAATAATGGAGATTTCCGGGAGGAGACGTTATCCCATTTGGCGATAACGGAGATTTCCCGAAGGAGACGTTATCCCATTTGGCGATAACGGGGAATTTTGGGAGAAAACGTTATTCCATTTGGAGATAACAGGGAATCTTTGGAGAGAACGTTATTCCATTTGGAGATAACGGAAGATTTTGGGAGACCTTGTTATTCCATTTGGAGATAACGAAATTTTTCTTGAGGTTAAACCCCACATAGTACCTGAACTCAGCCTCAGAAATGTGATCCCTCCTGGTCACAGGCCGATCTGTGAACTTCAGGCCAGTAATGGCTGTAAAATCGGTGGGAGTCACCGTAGTCTCTCCCCAGCCCAGATGGAAGTTTTGAGTGGTGTCCCACCAAAACTCAGAAAGAGCTTGGATCAACCCTTTCTCTTGGACGTCACGTGAATGCCTCGGCCGATAGCCTCGACAAAAGAATGGAGACCCATTGCCACCACTAGCTGCCAAGGATTGTGGCCATCCTTCTCAAAGTCGGGCATCCTCGCCCACAATTTCACCGCTATCTCAGTGGGTCCCCGTAATTTTCTCTTCTGCAGGTAAGCACAACAAGGGTACACTAGTCCTTCAACTTATCTCAGAAACATGCATATATTCATAAAATAATGCACACATTTCCAAAGAAAAGCATTCATAAGATTTTTTCTAGCATCATTTGCCTAGAACACGTGTCTTTCATCATTTGAAACACGTCACCCCGAGCACATGCTCTCCCAAGCACAAAAATTCCAGTTTTCACAAAATTCTTTGCATATAAATTTAATCTTTCAAAATGGCATGCATGAATCATTTTCATCGTCCAAAATCTTGTTTTCACATCCATGATCAGGAGTTTACCTTGTTCTAGCACATGCAAGAACTCCGTCCCATTTTAGGCATTTTTTCTCACTTTATTTTCAAAAAATTAGTCATTCTCATATTTCTTCAAATAAATTGCACATGCATGATTATCCATATACTGAGCCCCGTAGGTCAATTGTCAAATCCATAAAATCATCAACAAAATCACAATGAAAATTAAAAAAAATCCCAAAATTCGAGTGTAGTCCTAATCAATCAAAATCGATGAAATCGAGTAAATCGAGAGTGCTTACCCCAATAGATTGAGGTTTCATGGGTTTGTGCTCCCTTTTACCGGGATAAAACTCAGAAGTGGGCACCGCAAAGTCATACTTCCGCTCGGTCCTCACGAACTCTCTCCGCCTCAACTTCACAGCTTGAGACAAAGTTCGACGCGCTTGGCGAGGCAAAATGTTTCCTTCTCTCTCCTCTAATCTTCTACCCACTTATAAAAAAACCAATCATTAACTACTATCCCCTACCCCACATTTAACTTTTACATTCTCTCTCCTCTAATCTTCTACCCACTTACAATTCTTTATTCATTTTTTAAAAATTTTCTTAAGAAGCGTGAAATCCAACCCAGGACCCTTAAAGTGGGACGGAGGGAGTATTACTTTTAAGTTTCAGCATTCTATTTTCTATGTAACCGATCTACTAAATCAATAAAACGGCAGTTCTATTCAAACGAGTTGTATTACTTCTATGCTTCATTCAATTCAGGACCGACTCTTAGTCAACCACAACAAATATCTTAAACAGATTTGACTCTTAGTCAATCTTGTTCCAAACAGATTCAACTCTTAGTCAATCTCGTTCTTCTTACAGAGCTAACTCCTAGTCGATCTCGTTCTAACATATTCAACTCTTAGTCAATCTCGTTCTTCTAACAGATCCGACTCCTAGTCGATCTCGTTCTAACAGATTCAACTCTTAATCCGAGACGGTAGCTTAGGAAATGGAGCCATGGAAAAGTGAAGGAAACCTTAGGAATTTGAAAGGAATTCAGCTAATGGTTCAAAGCAAAGGCGCAGTTCTTAACAAATTGCAAAGCTGAAACTGCAATTTAAAAGAATATGGAATTTCATCCTCAGTCCGGCCGGACTCTCTCTGCAGTTGACTTGGACAACTCTGCAGCCAGCTACTCTTAAATTGGAAACAATTCCAAACCAAACCCTGTTCATGCTTTTGTGAATCTGCGTGCTCCCATGGTTTCAATTAACCAAAGCCAACACCTCTTCCGCCCCGGGCTCGTGCAACAGTGCAATTAATTAATAATCAGTGCATATAGGCATAAATTTTGACCCGTTCAATTTTTCATGCTTGTTTCATTTTATTTATTTTTGATCAACCTACTTGCTTATTTGCTAAAATAAAAGTAGGTAATCACTAAATAGATGTGCAAAGTACAGGTTTCGCCTCAAGGGCGCCTTTTTTCAAAATACAAGTCAAATTGTTCCGGATAATACATACATTTTGTCTAAAAAGCAATAAAGAAGGACTACTCCGAGTCCTGCTCGTTATCCGAGCACTCGATGCACTGCTCCGCAGCAGCCGGATCCGTCGAGAACAAGAAATCTCTGAATTCCTCCAGGCGGGAATACGCGAAAGGCCTCTTCTGCGCCTGCGAACTCGAAGACTCTCCCCTCTCGTGCCCCGAGTGCGAAGGAGGATGAGCTCCAAACCCAGCCGTTCCGCCGCGAGCGGCCAAATCCTGCGCAAAGTCCTCTCCACCAGTCGTAGGAGCAGACGAACCTCTCAGCCTAGACGGCCTCTGCTCACGAACATCCACGCTCCTCCGGGAACTGCACCTCAGGAACTCCACGAGCCTCCTAGTGTAGTTGGCCCACCCGTCCAACTGTCTCATGGCCTGATTATACGTACGGTTAGACACCTGCAAACCAGGAAAGTTATCAAAAGACAAGCAGAAAGTACAGACGCAACATTTGCAGAATGCTACTAACAAATGCAGAAAATCAAAGGCACTCACCGAAGCATTGGGGTCCACCCTGTACTGAGATCTCGGCTCCTCCGGGATCGGGATCACCAGTCGCCTGCGCGAACCGTCCAGCCCCTCGTACGCCAGCCTATCACGTGGGAGCGGGAGATCTCGGGGATATCTAGGGCCTTCGCCCTCCCTGTGCTACACCTGCGGGCTCCTCAGCCTCATCCTCAAGAAAGTGTCATAGTCGGCTCCCGCTATGACATACTCGGTATAGAACACACCTTGTCTATACCGCTCCAACTCCTCCATTGGCATCGACAGAGGATGCTGCATGTGCAGAGGCGGATCCACCGACACCATCAGAAGAGACCCCGGGCCATGCTGACGGGTCACTCTCTCCCCCAGATACATCACATCGCAGTGAAGTCCCACCAGCAGCTTCCGCCGCCATGTAACCTCACTAGCAACCTGAATCATGCCAACGTGAATCCGGCTCCACCAGGTCAGCTGGATCCGCTCGGAGAACTCTCGGCTCAGGGCCTGAGACACCTCCTCGTACAACAGTCGAGTGTCCTCCCTCGACGACACCTCCCTCTTCGCCTTCTTCTGCCAAGACAGCATGGCAGGGAATAAGGAACGGTACGCCTCCTTAATCTCCCACCGCTGTGGGCTGAACACCTCATAGCACCAGACCTGTCAAGCAAATGGAAAGTTATGTCAGCTACAGAGTAGATACATACGAGTACAAAAATGAGACAAGGAAGAGAAAAAGACGTGAACTCACATCCAAAGCGAACGAGAAATAGCTCAAGGAGTTCTCCTCTCCCCGCGAGAACCTATCCAAGGCATGGTAGAGCTCGGCCAGTCCAGCCTCCCCCCATGCGAACCCCCTCACGGCATCCAAGTCTGTCAGCGAACTGAGCAGAGGGAAGTGGCAGGACGTGTCAGAAGTCGGGAACAGAGTCGCTGACAATGCGAACCATAGGAACCCTCGAGCCAGACACTCAGCCGTCATCCTCGGGGACCCCTCCCCATAATCAGTAATACCTTTCCTCAAATGCATCTCCATCGGCCTGTATCGAATACCTAAGCCCCTGGCATCGGTGATATCGAAACCCAGCAGCTCCGACAACTGCCCCGGGGTATAACCATCCACCCACACCAGCGCGTTGCCCCAGGTCGGCAACCCAGTGATAGCAGCAAAATCAGAAGGAGTCACAGTCGCCTCCCCCACCTGAAATGAAAAGTATCGATCGTATCCCACCAGTACTCACTCAGAGCTACGTACATGGACCTCGCCCTCTGCGTCACAGCCACCGCGGCTACCACGCAGATAAATCCAGCCAAGCCGGAGTCAACCACAAGCTGCCGTGGACTCCTCTCTCCATCCCGAGTCTCGTCCGGGAATATCTCCCACAGCGCTCGCACTGCCTCGAAGGCTCCCCGACTCTTCTGGTTGTGAACATCAACTGTCCCTCGCCCCTGCAGGTGAACAAGGCAAGAATACGTTAAGCACAGAAGCGACATCAACAGAGTGCACGAACGCATGTCAAAATGATGCAATGCAGATACAGTTCTCATTCCTTTCCTAAAATATTTCCATCCCGGTTGGACTATTAACGGTCCAAACTTTCAAAGCCCTTCGAAAACTCCGTCGGATCCGGAACTTTCAAATCCCTTTGAAAACTCCGTCGGATCCGGAACTTTCAAAGCACTTCGAAAACTCCGTCGAATCCGGAACTTTCAAAATCATTTCGAAAACTCCGTCGAATCCGGAACTTTCAAAGCCCTTCGAAAACTTCGTCGAATCCGGAACTTTCAAAGCATTTCGAAAACTCCGTCGAATCCGGAACTTTCAAACCCCTTCGAAAACTACATCGAATTCGGAACTTTCAAAACATTTCGAAAACTCCGTCGAATTCGGAACTTTCGAATCCTTTCGAACATTTTCGAAAATTTACTCCGTCCCGATTTAAACATGCTTTAAATTTGGAAAACACATCTAGACATGGAATTTTGCAACCAAAATTTTTATGTCATCTACCCATGGTGTCAATTGAACTACATTCTAGTCAATTTCGACAAAGGCGCATAGCAAAGTCAAAAGCCCCAATCCGGGCACCAAAATCCCTAACTCATTCCTAGTCAAATTTCTAACATTTAAAGAATGCACATTCTTAAAATTAATGGAATTTGAGGGAAGTGTACCTGTCTCTCGATCCCTCCTTTGGATTTGTGGTTCTCCCTAGCCGGGTAGAACTCCGCCGGATTCAATGGAAAAGTAATGGTTCGAATGGTCCGAACCAACCGCGTTCTTTCGTCATCGGTCCTTCCATGACGAGCCATTGGTTCCAAATCACCCTCCATGTTGATTTTCTCTCACAAATTTGAGCAAACCTCACAATTTGGATTGGTTTTTCTCTCATCCTTTCTCTCCCTCTCGTCGAAATAAATGGAAGAAATGGCCAAAATTTGCTTCAGCCTCGGCGCTGGAATGAACCTGGTCAACTTCAGGTTCAGTCCGGCCGAACACTTTCTGCAGCAGAAAGATTCCTTGCCAATTCAGCCCCTCAACTTCTAGCAGTTCCAATTTTACCCCTTTTGGCCCCCAAAAGTGTAAAATTTCCCCAAAGTTAGACATTTCTAACACCCCATCCCCCGAGGATCCATTCTAAGTTAGTTTTCACTAACGCTCGTCTCCAGACGTTAAATTCTCAGTTAGTCCTCACTAACGCTTGTCTCCAGATGTCAAATTCTCAGTTAGTTTTCACTAACACTCGTCTCCAGACGTTAAATTCCCGATTAGTTTTCACTGCTCGTCACGTTAAATTCTCATTAGTTTTCAGTCTAGTTAAATTCTCGATTAGTCTCACTAGCTCGTCTCGGACGTTAAATTCTCCATCGATTGGCGTTTGACATTAGCTCATTTCCATCTCAAGTTGACGTTTGACATTCAGACGCTCAATCCTGTCTCCGGACATTCCAGTCACAATTCCGTCTCCCGATGTCAAAATTTCTATTAGTTTTCACCAACATTTACTTCCCCAGCCGCCAGTCGTAAGCCTGATCGTCCCACCTCAGCGGCCATCAAGGTAAGCCCGCACAACAATCCCTCTTCGGCCATCAAGGTTAGCCCGAACGCTCATCTCCAGCAGGATTCTAAAGAAGAAACGTCAATCCTTCCGAGTTTATAATAACGCCAGTTTAACACAACCATTCCCATCATTGCCACCCTACCCCTAGCAGGATAAACCTGGAAGTCATCATAAGACCAGCATCCAAGGAATGAACGCCTCCGTCTCAGGATAAATGCATCCAGCAGCTCCGGTTTGAGGCGCCACACACCCTCGTATGTTTCAGCAGCTCCGGTTTAAGGTGCCACACGCCCTCGTATGTTTCAGCAGCTCCGGTTTGAGGCGCCACATGCCCTCGTATGTTTCAGCAGCTCCGGTTTGAGGCGCCACATGCCCTCGTATATTTCAGCAACTTCGGTCTGAGGCGCCACACGCCCTCGAAGGTTTCAGAAATCCCAGGTTCAGATGCCTCACAATATTCTACATTGAGGTACAGGTACCTCGTGATGGTCTCATTCAGGTTCAGACGCCTCACAATAGTCTCCACTCAGGTCCCGGTACCTCGCGATGGTCTCATTCAGGGTTAGACGCCTCCCAATAGTCTCGCTCAGGTCAAGGTCCCCACGCGCGGCTCCTTGCACCTACGAACTACGATCGGCTTGATTCCCGCCCGGGATACGTAGGAATCCTTTTGCTAAAGGTCCAGCCAGCTGACCGCCCAGGTCTCTTTCAAAGTAAGGCATCCCGATTTGGATCCTTATCTTTTTTCAACGACCCCACTTCCTTCGGAAGTGACGTCGCTGAGGGGCTAACTATAAGTACCCAAATCCGAATCGTCAAAATCCGTTAGAAAGTTAACCGGAATCCGTTAACTGACCCGCTCCAGGTTAACCGGAACCCGTTAAGCTCCCCGTTGCCAAGACAACGAGATGTCCCGGAACTGCCCCGAGCATCCCAACGTCAAAACGTACTCAACACACGTCGTCGCACGTAAAAGTATGGCTTTCCCAGAAAAACACACTTTTCAGCACTTTCCGGGGGCATTTCGGACATTTTTCGGACTGTTATTTTAAAAACGGACAAAATCGGGAAATAACGGCACAAATTCCCATGGCATGTGAGTCACAGGGACACGTGACTCACATGCCACAGCTCCCCCATCACCTTTCAATCAAATTAAGAGTGAAAAGACAAAAATACCCCTGGCATACAGTCTCAGTCCGGCCGAACTCATTTGCAGGAAATCTGGAATTGCCAGCCAGCTCCTCCAATTTTCAAAGTTTCACAAAACCCCCTGATTTCACCATAAGTCCGTCCGGACTCATGTTGAAATTTTACCTATAAATACAAGGGCTGTCAAAGCCATTTACAACAACAAAAATTTCACCCCTTTCACCAAGAAACTCACGGACTAAACTGGTTCCACTCCCCCCGAGCCCCGATTTTACCTCGTTTTGCGTGAAAACTTCGTATTTCGATCAAATATGACCCCCGCCACCTCAAAACACCATTCCAAATACACTTTCATATCCCGTATACGTCCCTCGAGCCAAAGGAGCCAACCCTAGCCATAGGTAGCTCCCTCTCTCTTTATAACTCTTATTCCGTCTCGGTTTACGCGCCAGTCGCTACTACCGTTTCGGACGGCACTGTTGAAATGTAGACGCCTCCGTCTAACGGGGTCCGATACGTTTTAGCCCCTAGATCCTCTTCTCTTCCCGTAAGAGAAGTAATATCGGGTTAAAACGGCATTCCGACCCCGTTCCGTTTACTTTTATGTCATTTACAATTCCAGATCGTTTGATCCGTCGATCGTCATTTAAATTCCTGTCATTTACAATTCCGGACCGTTTGATCCGTCGAACGTCATTTACTTTCACGCAAATTTACAACTCTGAGCTGTTTGGCTCGTCGATCGTACTTTACAATTCCGGATCGTTTGATTCCGTTGATACCGCACTTTAAATACTGTCATTTACAAGTCCGACCCGTTTGGATCGTGATAGTATTTACTTTTCAAATTCCGAGTCGCAACCCGATTCATTGATCGCAAATCATTTAATACGTTTTTTCCGTAAAAATCGTTAACTATGTAATGCCTGGTTCAAAACCGGAGTTCAACCTTCGAACTCTCTTTCAAAACGCGCGAAATGACGTTTGGCATCTAAACGCTCATCTTCAAACTTAAAAGCCGCCATTTGACACTCAAAATCATTTAATACGTTTTTCCCGTAAAAATCGTTAACAATGTAATGCCCGGTTCAAAACCGGAGTTCGACCTTCGAACTCTCTTTCAAAACGCGCGAAATGACGTTTGGCATCCAAACGCTCATCTTCAAACTTAAAAGCCGCCATTTGACACTCAAAATCATTTAATACATTTTTTCCCGTAAAAACCGTTAACAATGTAACGCCCGATTCAAAACCGGAGTTCGACCTTCGAACTCTCTTTCAAAACGCGCTAAATGATGTTTGACATCCAAGCGCTCATCTTAAAACCCAAAAAACCGACGTTTGTCATTCAAACGCTCGCCTTTTCAAACAAGTCATCTAATCAACATTTGACATTCAAACCAAGATTATGCTTTTCATTCAAGCCCCCATTTCAAAATGCAAACACACACACACACACGATTTCGAGAAAGGTAGAAACACTCGTCATACGAGGCATTTCGGGTGATCTCAATATACTCTTCCCGAAACGTAACGTGACCTCCGAACCTAACAATCTCTGATACTAAAAAGATTTTTACTCGTTTTTGCTACCAATAAAAATGATCTCCTGTTTTCAAAGCCTTTTCCTATGTTTTTGCTACCAATAAAAACGACACCATTTTTCACAAAAGCCGTTTCTCAATGTTTGGGCTCAAAATACAAAAACCGGGTGGCGACTTCTCTCCTTCCCAAAAAGCGAGGTCTCAGACACCAACCCTCCACGAAAGTCAACCGCATTTTGCATCGCGCGAAACCCCGGGTAATTTCACTAACGTAGAACAGGACTAAGTGGTCCAGCAGCTCATGGAAGAGATGAAAGCAAACAACTCTTTGGTCATCTAACTCCAAATCACCCAGGTTTTCTCCTACAGGATGGTCTACTTCGCTAAAGCTTAAACCCCACCTGGTCAAGATGGAAATAATTTAACAAGATCAACAAAGCTTCAGTTCATGTAGGAAACATTCATGACTATATTGATTATGGCAACAGTCATGAAGACAAGGGTATCTACTTCAGCAGACCCTGTAGGCTAAGGGATTTTGATGCCTCCCTATCCAGACTCAACCTCATTAAATTGTACAACTGTTATTTTGATCAGCTTCCACTAATCTGGAATGGTGTTTACTTGCCTCAGGACCAGTTACGGCAAGACATAATGATTCAATATGTATGGGCTGACTTTGCTATTCTATATGGAGCCCGAGATACTTTGATAGAATCTGACCCTTATCAATTGGGTAGATATGAGCTAGATGTAGATACTCTACCAAATTTTGATTCTGAATCGGTTGCCCTGGGACCAAGAAAGAATCAATTGATCAGAAATGTGTTGGATGTGTTACAAAACATGGTGGAGATTGATAATGAACTCAAGACTGCAGGGAACATAGCCTTAGCTGAATTCTTCTCATCGGTTCATTCAAACAAAACAAAGTGGACTTCTGTAACCAATGAAGATATGATGACTTGTTTAGAGATGATGGAGAAGAAGGAGCCCAGGATGAAGAGGAGACTGATGACAATGAGCGGTCAAGCTCCAGCTCCAGTTCCAGTTCTAGTTCTATTGACCGATCAAAGAGAATGGGATTTACTACTCCAAAACCGATGGAAATGGTTAGGAGTTTGGGAGGAGGCATAACCGATACTTCACCGGTTACGACCTTGGGAGGAGGCAATGTTGCTACAACCGATCCCTCAACCGTTGGATCTACTGAACCGGTTGAGGAGGAGAAATCTCTCCAAGCAGATGCTAGTGATAAGGACTTACAGAAGGCTATGGCAACTAGTCTTGCTGATATTGAATTGGACCGTCAACGGTCAAGGGCTGAGGATATGGCTAATGAACAAGCCATTCAAGCTTCTATTCTGGAGAGCCATGCTTGTGCAATCCAAGCTTCTATTTTGAAAGAAAAACCATTGGTTAAGGAGGAGCATTTGTTTAAGTTTAAGGCTGATTTGCCTTCATCAGACCTTCTTGAAGACTTTCTTGAAGATGAAGAAGAAATTGATTTCAAAGCTGCTGATTCCTTTGACTTTAACCCTTTTGTTGCTGCTCATCCTCCGGCTAGCTTTGAATTTACTAATGATTAGAAGGACCTAATGTCTACGCTCAATTATTTTACATCTAAAGCTTCAATCCCCCAGATTACCAAATGGGATAATTTTCTTTGAGCCTCATGAGAAGATCTTCAATCGATCAAGCCTTCAACCAATCCCAATGCCTGCTCCTTTACCCAAATCTAATCCCTCTTGTGAATCCAGTGTTGATGTAGCTCCAATTATCCTTCGGTTGAAGAGAAGATCTGCACCGGCTAGAAATGTAAAAGTTATACCTAGCAGATCTGATCAGCAGTTGATTTCTACCTTTTCGGTTAAGCAGAAGCTTATCTATAATTCTTTGAGAAGATATCAGCCAAAAGCTCTCCATATTGGCCGTCAACCTGTTCATAGGTTACCCCGACCGGTTGAAAGCTCTCTATCAACCGAAAGCTTATTTATCAAATATTTATCTTTGAATAACCGGATGACCAAGGTGTTGGACCTGAAAATCTTTAACTGGTCTTTTGAAGTGACCAAGATGATAGGTTTTATGCCTCAAGTGCCCAGGCTGTCAGTCAGGAAAGATGATGGGAAGGTCAAGCCTCAAAGAAATATTCGTCATGCCTTCCTTCTCATAAATATTTTGAGGAGGATTCACCTGATAAAGTTACAACAGAAAGCCATATCTCTTTCTCCCTTGGCTGCTGAGTTGATTGTATTAGCTTTTGATGAGGCCCCCATTACTGAATGTGCAATTTCATTGACCCTAGAAAGTTGTAGGTTTGTGGCTCTAGTCTCTTATGATTCATCTTCAACCGATGAGGAAATTGCAATTCCTTCAACCGACCAGGCTACCGATCCTTCATATCCTTCAGTTCCCGTTCAAGTTCAAGTTCTAACCGATGCTCCAGCTGATCCATCAACCGACCCAACTACTATACCTATCGGTTCATCTACTTCAACCGATGATGATTCCTCTGATGCTGACATCATATATACCCTCTCCTTCCACCAATGCTGCTCAACTGGCTGCTGCTGAAGATCTTTCCAGACCGGTTGTTGTTTGTGATTTATGTGATCTCTATGATGCCCTGATGGCTGGGATGGTTAAGTCCAATTAGGAGGAAGAAGATAGGAGATTGGATAGAATGAAAAATGGTTATGTCAAAGACTTGGCCAAATATGTAGTCGATCTCCTTGACAAAGATGCTACTATAACCGATCTTGCCACTAAACTCAGTGCCTCCACTCATTCAAATCAGGAGTTATTGAATCATGTTTCAACAGTTCAAGCCGACATATAGCTAGCAACCGATGAAATCAAGAAGACAAACCTCAAGCTTAAAGAAGCTGAACAAAAGCTAGCTCATCAAGCCACTCAATTCAGAAAGACAAACACTGAGAGGATTAAACTTAATGCTGAAAATGATATATTGAAGAAGTTGCTAGCCGATCTGTCAGAGAAGTCAGCAAAGAAGCTAAGAAGAGGAAGAGAGGTGATAAGAAAGAAAAGAAAGCGACCAGGAAATTTAGATCTGAACTGGCTATCTCATCGGCTACTCCAACGGTTTCCAAGGACAAGGACTCAATTGATGATCCTGCTCCTGTTTAGAATGTAATCGATGATGTATTGTTTTTCATTTTCAACCGGTTGCAGCTACTATTAATGAGATTTTCTTGACCCTCAACTTGTTAATTTAAATGATTTGCTTTTTGTATTTCCTTTATATTTTTGAATGCCTTCACTGCTTCTAACCGACTCAAATTTGCAGGTTGTATCATTCATCCATTTCTTCTTATTTTTTTTAAGTTTTCTATTTGTAAGCTATCCAAGGTTATATCAAGTTGTCACTTGACTTAGGGAATGGCATAATTAAAAGATAAACTCTTTGATCATTCTATTACAAAGTTAAGATAGATGTATACCCAGGATGATTGGACATAAGCAATTAGGAGGAGATTGTTAGTCAAATATATGTGTAGCATTAGAATTGCTTAATCCCAATTATAGTAAGAATTATTGAGGACCCCTAATTTTATCTAGACCAATTATATTTTTCTATGTATCTTAGGTTTTCCTTAGTGCTAGTGCCAGTGTTTTCATAAATGTATTTTTCTCAAGGATTGAAGACTTGAAGACCCCGAAGAATTTCCAAGTTGTAAACTGGTTTCTTGTTCAAGAAGTTTCTTCAACCGGTTGATAGCCTCAACCGGTCACCGTGCCTAACCAGCCAAACCCTTAACCGGTTGAGACAGTCAACCGGTCAGACCTCCTCAGTTGCTGATAATCGGCCAAGCTTATTCAACAAGCTTCTCATCTGTGAATCATTTAATGTTCCCAACTACTCAGCCCACAACATTGCTAAAGTTGGTAGAACAAGCTGGCTATGAAGACATTTCTGCAACTTGTCAGTAACTCAAAGAGGAATGTCAAAGTTACTAGTACTCACAACACTTCATCTACTCAATGGAAAATATCTTCATCAAATCTCAGGCATTTAATGCAAAAGATATTCTCATTAAATGCCTGTCAGTCCAAGTCATCCTTTCAACCCCTTCAGAGAAAACATCTCTATTTTGAAGTTCACTATAAATACCTTCTCCAGAGCATTGAAGAGGGTTGATGCATTAAAGATCTTTGAGAGTGAGTTGCCAAGAACTAAAAGCATTCAAGAATTCAAGTTCAAGGCATTCAAGTCCCTCATATTCACTAGACTATCTCTGTTAGGACATACACTAAGCACCATCAATCAATACTTGTAGTGTTCCCAAATAAGACTATCATTAGAACACATTGATTAAATCACACACACACCCTAGAGAAATCAGTTCAACCTTGTGAACACATCTCCATAAAACAGCTGGTCAATTATGTAGCATGATCCATTTGTAATCACTTTACTTTTGGCAGCCTTCAATCATAAGGCTTGCAATTTGCAATAGTTAGGTATCATTAATAGTGCACTTTCACAAATCCAAGTTTTGACAAAACATGGTAGAGGATGTAGCAGTTATTTAACACTGTGAACCTCTTCAAACAACCCTGTCATTTCCTTTGTTTGTTTGCTCATTATTTGTATTGTTGTAACCGGTTGACATTCTCTCAATCGGTCACAACCTCTTGACTCCTATTTACTGCCTGTTTGTTTCTTTGTTGGAAAATACAATTGCATAACATATTAACTTACTCTTTGAAAATCCTTCTGCCTAACCGATCTGTGTGAGTCTAAACCAATGTCATTTTATCCCCTGTGCAAACTGGTTTCCATCGGTTAGCCTCTGATAAAGTACTTGGGATATTTTCAAATGTATTGATAAGAGTTTAAGAAAAGTTTTTAATCAGGCTATTCACCCCCTCCCCTCTAGCCTGTTTTCCTACCAATTGGGTCTAACACAAAATATTATCCACATATAAGACCAAAAATATAAATCTACTACCACTGAACTTATGGTACACACAATATTCAGCAAGATTCGTTTCAAAACCAAATGAAAGAATATCTTGATTGAATTTTAAGTACCATTGACGAGAAGCTTGCTTGAGACCATAAATGGATTTCTTAAGTTTACAAACTAATTGATTAGTTTGATATAAATCAGTCACCATTTCTGGTTTCTTCACGTAGATAGTTTCCTCAAT
The DNA here is from genome assembly GCA_022495995.1 of Adenophora triphylla var. japonica. NCBI lineage: Eukaryota > Viridiplantae > Streptophyta > Magnoliopsida > Asterales > Campanulaceae > Adenophora > Adenophora triphylla. Next base: position 147,764 of record JAFEMH010000166.1, on the reverse strand, counting down.
ATCTACATTGAGAAAAGTTGTGTTTACATCCATTTGATAAAGCTCAAGGTCATAATTTGCTACAATTATCATAATGATCCTAAAAGAGTTTTTAGATCAATGATACCGAAGAAATTTTTTCTTTGTAATCAATACCTTCTTTTTGAGTAAATCCCTAGAAACAAGACGTGCCTTATATATCTCAACATTACCCAATGAATCCCTGTTGGTCTTAAAGACCCATTTACACCCAATAGGTTTCACATTCTTAGATAATGGAACAAGATCCCAAACGTCATTGTCTTTCATAGATTTTAACTCTTCATTTGTGGTATTAATCCATTTTATATGAGAATTAGGACTATTAATGGCTTCATGTAAGGTGAGCGGTTCATCTCCCACTAAGTCTAAGTATTCCCAATTTCCCCTCTAAATTCAACATCCTCAAAGAACCTAGCATTTCCCATTTCAAAAAAAAGGTTCCAGTTTTGGGGTCATAGTATTTATATCCCCTAGATCTCTCATCATATCCTACAAAATAGCTACTAACGGTCTTAGCATCCAGTTTGCCTTCATTTGTCGGTAGCCTTTGAAGGAGCTCTATTGAGAATATAATTAGCGGTTTTTAATAGTTCTCCCCATAATGAGTGCGGTAAGGAAGTACAAGAGATCATACTTCTTATCATATCTTTAAGGGTTCTATAACGTCTCTCATCTACACCATTCATACTAGGTTTGCTAAGCATGGTGTAGTGAGGGACAATCCCATAATCTTCAAGGTAGCGAGCAAAATGACATGGACGTTGTTAATATAAACCGTCATTCCGTCCATAGTATTCACCACCACAATCAGATCTAACGTTCTCAATAGTCTTTCCAAGTTGGTTTCAACTTGAGCTTTATAAGATTTGAAAACGTCCAATAATTGAGACTTTTCATGAAGCAAATAAATGTATCCATAGAGAGAGTAATCATCTATGAACATGATGAAATATTGTTGCCCATTCCATGAAGGCGATGGTACACAAATATTCGTATGAATTAGTTTCAGCACATTTGATGCTCTCAAGAATTCTTTTCCTTTAGTGTTTGTAAATTTTCTTTTAAGGCACTAATGCAAAAGTTTTTATTTGGAGTATCAAATGAATCTTATCTATAAGATAATCAATATGACATCAAAACTAATCTTTGAATTGCGAGTTGACTTATAAGCAATTATCTTGAGGCAAATAAGAAATAAAACGATGTATTAATCAAACAATTAATCTTTCTTTGGGCCGATTTAAGCACCCGAATGACTAACTAATATTCTTTTACTTGTTAACAAATGAATTTATAAATTTTGTCAAATAAAACGATCTTCTTTGAAAAAATCATGTTATCCACGTATTAATGTATACATTCAACACTTAACAATTTTGGATTTAAATAACGTAAATCACTTTGGTGACAATATTATTTAAAATATTTATAAAATTCTTAAGCTTATAATTAATCACAAAAGGTGTGAGCACCCCAACCCGAAACCTAACACGTGTCCCGAGCTGGAGAGTCTAAACTAAGAAAAGACCACCTGTAAATTTTAAACTTTTGACTTAACTTGAAAAGAAACTAAACTTTAACCTTGACATTCACATACTAACTTGGGTCATCTCCACTTGGAGGAAAAAGGGTAAAACAACTTTGAAAACTAACTCACTTCAGTTACATATTACAAAAGTTCACAAATATAAGTTTGAAACCAAAGTGTTTATATATACAAACCACACCAAGGAGTTAAACCAAAATATAACTACACATCCCATCTAAGACAACAACATACCCAACAACCCAAAATACTCGTACAAACTCCGCACCGTCCTCACTGGCCGGGTCCTCCTGTCTCAGTCCGATCTAAAACACTAAAGGGAGAATGGTGAGAATAAATCTCAATAAGTTATTATGAATGCAACAATATGCCAAGTAAGATGCAACACATACAAGGTGCACATAACACATTGGAAAAGCCATAAACACATTACATTACCTTGGTTTACCTTTTCCCGTCTGACCAATAAGTCGTACAACATCGGGAGATAAAACTCCCTTCATTTGTGAACTGCTTGAGCATATTCACATCTTATAATACCCATTTTTCAGGAAATCATATAAGATACTAGCAACTCTGTAAGGCTTTTGGCTCAATACAGATGCTATAACCCCAATCTGTGGCCACAGAAGGGGACAGTCACAGGTATAACGTAATCCGATCACATTAGGTCACACTTTCCATAATTGATAGTATTCCGTTATACCCCTAAACATTAGCTGATTAACACAAGTTCAAGCACATAATAGTTACTTGAAATGAAATCCACCAAAGGGATGAGAATATAACAACATGGTAAAGCATACTCATGTTCAATAAATACTATAGTGCAACATTCATTTTATACACTATATATAACAAAAAATGCATATGAACTCAACTAAGGGTACACGGTATCATAAACCAGCCCTACATGAACAATATGCAATAATATATATGTAACGACCCTAACCCTAGGCACCTATTTTAGTATCATATTATATACCTTTTATATTAATTGTAGACTTTATGTGCTTTTAATATTATTGTTAATATTATGTGTTCATTTTTATATACTTGATTTCTTGTATTAGGATAAAATGATAGGGAAATAAAATAATGTTCTAGGGGAAAATATAAAAATAGAAATTTGATAAAGAGTAAGAGGAGGTTAAATTGGGTAGAATAAATAATGGGAATAAAAGGGGGTTTTATTTAAATTGTGAAAGTCTTGAATATTAAGGGTGGGGGGACCATATCCTATAAAACCCTCCCCTCTTCCCTCCTAGGTCAATGACCCCCATACCTCCCATACATTCCCCCTCACTCTACCATCCTCCTTCTTTCCTTCCCCATCATTCTCTCCTTCTCCCTTATCATTTTCCATGGAAGATCCATATTGAAAGCCTCTCCTTCCAAGACTCCTACCAAGCTCATTTCTTATCCATTTTCAAATCAAGTTGTACTTTTGTGCTTGGAGCATTTAGGGGAGTTCATCAAACCAAGAAAATCATCATTTCATCTTGTATTGGCTAAGGTAAGTTATTATGACTTCTTTCTAAATATTGCACATTTTATGTGTTAATGAATGTTTTATGAAAAGAAAAAGTATGTTGTATTTTTAATAAGGTTATTTGAGTAAAATGATTATTCAAAATTTAGTTGATTTTAGTTATGAGATGGGGGTTTAAGTTGAAGGAATGAGGGTATAATGAGTGTAAGATATTAATGACATTAATGGAGTTAGTGTATGTGATTATATACATCTTACTTTGATTTGAGAAAGATTATGAGTTATTTAATTTGGGTAGAAAGAAGTTGAAAAAGACTTGGTATAATTTTAATGATGTGAGTTGTTATGATCTTCTCTTCTATTTAATGTTCATGAACTATTTGGGGTTGTTATTGTTATTATAATGGTTATTTGATACTTTGGAAACCTTCTTGGAGTTGATAAATTGGTTAATGATAAAGAATGATGTCGTTGTTAAGGAAGTTGATCAAGAATGTAAGAAAATGGGTTGAGTTAGATTAAGATGGTAAATCTTGAAAAATGATAGTAAAATGGGTGGAAAACCAAGTGATAATGATTTATGTTAGAATATGATATCTTGGGGTTAAATGGTTTATAATAGAATTAACAAAGTTAAAAATCCTTTTTATGTTCACAAAGAAGAAGAAGCTTAGTACTAGTTTTGGTTTTTGGGAGTTCCTAAGGAAAAGTGCTACAGCTACCTGTTTCTGGTCGTGGCACGAGTCGTGCCCCTAGGCACGAGTCGTGCCCATGGCCCACTCGTGGTTACGAGTCGTGATGTGAGAGCCAAGTCGTTCTGAGTAACTTAAGTGTAATTGGCACGAGTCGTGCCCTCAGGCACGAGTCGTGCCATGAGGAGGTAACGAGTCGTGCTTGCCAAAGGACGAATGAATCTGGGAAAGGCCAAAGGGGCACGAGTCGTGCCCTGGGGCACGAGTCGTGCCCTGGCACAGACATTGAAGCTGTTTTTGGAAGTTGTTTAAACCTATTCAACCTAGACCACAATTGAACCCTCTTTAACTTAGATTAAAGTAGAAAGCTTGGGCTATACAATGATGTCTTATTTGGTCAAATGGAATTATGGGAGTAGTTTGAATATTGTCCGAAAAAAGGGTTGTTAAGCTTGATTTGTATTTCACCAAAGTGGTTCAAACTTGGGAAGTAGATCTTAAACTTGTATTAAAGTTATCTGAGGTTGTTTAATGATTATGTAGGAATGGTTTATGATACATAGTGGCCTTACTGGATCCCATACCCTTGGTGATTAATCTGAATAGTGTAGAAACTATAAGTTACACTATTACGTTAGTTGAGAACGTATATGTATTACATCGTTGTACTGTATTCCCATTATGGATTATTTGGCACATTGATATATTGTATTCCAATTGTGGATTATCTGGCACGTTGATTATGTTGTATCCCGGTGTGGATTATGTGGTTATATTATTGCCTTAAATGGAATTCATATTCATTGATGGTATTATGCTTAGTGTATTAAATGAATGTTGCACTATGGTATTGATGTAACATGAGTATATTTTACCATGTTGTTATATTATTATCCCTTTTTTGTGGATTTATTTCAAGTATCTATTATGTGCTTGAACGTGTTTATATTCGGGGGTATAATGGAATTCAATCAATTATTGATTTGTTCTATAAGGGATTGAAGGTTCATTATACCTGTGACCTCTCCCCTCTGTGGCCACAGAGTGGGTGTGCAAGCGACTGTATTGAGCCAAAAGCCTTACATACCGCTGCGATTTGGTGATTAGGGGGAATGCTTCTGTATTAAGCCAAGAGCATTACAGAAAGCGGTATTGTTGTTGGATACTCTGATTTAGTATCTGATTTTCTTATATGGATCTCTGGAGTATGAGTCCTATAAGCGGTGAATGTGCTGGAGGCAGTTCACCAAAGACAGGAGTTTCACTCCCACGTTGTACGACTTATTGTTCAGACGGGAAAGGTAAAATGAGGTAACGTAATGTGTTTACCGCTTTCATAATGTGTTATGTGTTACCATGCTACGTGTTGCATATTATTTGGCATCTTGCTGCATTCATAATAGCTTATTGAGATTTATTCTCACCCCTTCCCTTTTACTGCTTTAGATTGTCTTTGAGACAGTGACTGAACCCGGTGAGGCCGGGGATACGATTGTGGAATATTGCTTTTGGGACTTGTCGGGATAGGTATATGAGTGGGTTGTCGGGAGTCATATTTAAGTATTACTCTTTTATAAGTTGTAAGGAAAACTCTTTTGTTAAATAATGTTAATTAGGGTTTTTAATGTAATTAATCAAGTATGGTTCTTAAGGTAATTGTTTAAATTCCTCCACGTGGAGATATTATTATTTGGTTTTGTTTATGGGAAAATTGAGAATTGGTTTTCTTGTAAAGTCAAATAAAAGTTTTAAAAAAATCTAAGATGGGTTTCCTTAGTTTGAGCTTCTCAAGCTCGGGACACGCGTTAGGTCCCGGGTTGGGGTGCTCACAGTTGGTATCAGAGCTTAGTTTAGTGGTCAAGGGTAGATGTCTAAACTAAGGGGGAGTGTGTGGTAATTGACGCCGAGTGTTTAGTGCAGAAGTTTGTTCTAATGGCTGGAAACAATGATGACCAGCGAAAGGTTCTAGAAAATGAAGGATGTTTAAATTGTGGTCTCACAGTCATGGTATTTTATTAATGAATTAAAATGGTCTTGGATTGAATATGAGAAATGTTGCAGGTGGGTTGGTACATTTTACTTGAGTTGAAATGGTTAATTTAGTTGAGATGTAGTATAGTGAAGTTTTGGTATAGTCTTGATGTTAAGAAAAATGATTTAAGTATGTGGTATTGTTTCGGGTCCTTTTGATGAAGTTGGCTAAGTTGTAAAGTTGTTGTTATATATGTTATATGATGCTATAGGTACTGTGTAAATGATTATTGATAAGTTTGACAATCTGCTTGGCTTTTGAAATAATGAAAAAGGGTTTGGAAATGAGTAAAGTGATGGCTTAGTAAAATATGGGTTGGTAATTAAAAAGGGTATTATAAAGGTTGATATATGGTGGAGAGAATATTGTTGTGTGGCTGGTGATGTGTAAAAATAATGAAAATAACTTGAGTAGTGGGTGAATGAATATGGCAACTAGTGATAATAAGATATGATTTAATGTGGGAAGATAGAGTAATAGGGTTATAGGACTTGGAGACGGTATGTGGTATCATTTGAGAACTTTATGCTTAAAATTGACTAAGTGGTATAGTTGTTGTTGAATTGTGGTCATATATAGTATATGATGTATTAGGTGATATGCATGGTGGTTGTAATGGTTAGTCAATTAAAAGGGCTTTAGAAATAAGCAGGAAAGGGTGGTTTTGGAATGAATGTGGTAAGGTTGATATTCAAAGTTATTAGGAATTATGTATCCATTTTAGTTAAGTTATAATGATCATGAAAGGATTTGAAGAAAGATTTAGTAATAGCAATATTATCTAGGTTAAAATGGTATTGTAAAGTGAAGGTCTAAGGTCGAGTATGTGTTTCGGGCCTAGGAGAGATAGCTCCCTCAGAGGTCACTAGAGGTATATTCCCTGTCTCAGAAGTAGGGGTCATATTTTATAGATCCTGTTTCATATCATTTATGTTTGGCATCACATTTTTCTTCTATGTGGCATACATTGCTTGAGATTTTGTTTTATTGTTAGAGGATTCTGCTCTTATGAGAGAATACCTCGAATCTCCTTTGGTTTGCCACGGTGGTGATGTGATTAGGGCTGAGCATGTATTGCCAGTTGATTTGGTATGATTACCAATTTATGATTTTTGAAATATACTTGACCTAGATGGGTAAGTAGTTGTTGTCCATTGGTAGACTATCATAAGAAGTGAGTCTCCTTTTCTGTGCCTAATTTTCTTACATTGGTATTTGATATAGATAACCTTTATATGGTACTCTTGTTATATAAGCATTAAAAGCAGAAAGTTTTGGTTAAAAGTGTGAAGGTTAATTAGTATATGTTAGACTTCCATAAGAAGTCTTTCCGGAAATTTTTTGTGTTAGTTGTGAATAGATGGTAATTGTGTTTCCTTCAAGGAATCTCATGTGTTGATTCTATGTATGATAATCAGAATTTTAATCCTTATTTTGATGACTTTATGGTAATTAGGATTGATGGTCTCTTTGTTAATTAAAGTTCCGGGAAGATCATGAAAATCATTTGAGAGTTGGGTTAATGATTCCTTGTGAGGAGTCCTTGTATGAAAAGTTTAGCTAGAGTGAGTTGGCTTGACGGGATTCCAAATTTTGGGTTCTATAGTCTTAAATTCGGATGTTACCATGGATCTTATGAGGATTTAGTCCGTGATCTTTGGGCTGGTAAGTGCTACCGAAGGAAATTTTAAGGAATTCTTGAGAATTATAAAATCGTTGATTTAGTTAACTCTAAAGAATATATAAATGGTGTAGGATGTAATAAGGATGAATCATATTGATAGAGATGGAGAATAGATTGGCTATAGATCCGATCCTTACCTTACCTAATGAATGTCAGGACTTTGTGAATTTTAAATGCGTATTAAAGGAAAATTAGGTTGTGATATTGTGAGAAATGGGAAAGTAATAGCGTATGCTTCGAGGAAGTTAACTTAGATAAAGCGAAATTTTCTTACACCCCTACCCGAGAGTGGTTGCAATTGTTTTTCGTTATTTAAAGGGAACCTTATCTTTTGAAGCTTCCTTTTGGGGATTTGTTACCAATCCTAAGAGTTGGAGGATTTAGTTAGTCGAAAGGAAGAGATTAGAATACTATTCAGATTTTTGATGGAATAGGCTGTGTGTGTGATGGATCTCCTCTCAAACTCGGGAATTTTAATTAACCTTCGCGAGTTGTGGATAATAGCAGTTTTTAGTTTAGCATTGAATGGGCACTGTATAAAGCTTGGTATGGAAAATTTATTTGTATTACCCTTCGTACGTAGGGAGTTCTTCAGTTAATGATGATTTGACGGATTCGACATATGTGGGGAAACCGTTGAGAGTTATTAGAATCGAAATTTTGAAATTAAATTCTAGAATATTTCGGGTTGTGAGAATGTATAGAAGAATCATGCCGTTAAGGAAACTATTTGGAAGTTGTAATTTGGAATGTGTGAGAGGTAACCTTTGTTATTGATCCGTAAGGTAAGCTAGTTTAAAATTCGGGACGAATTTTCTTTAAGGGGGAATAAATGTAACGACCCTAACCCTAGGCATCTATTTTAGTATCATATTATATACCTTTTATATTAATTGTTGACTTTATGTGCTTTTAATATTATTGTTAATATTATGTGTTCATTTTTATATACTTGATTTCTTGTATTAGGATAAAATGATAGGGAAATAAAATAATGTTCTAGAGGAAAATATAAAAATAGAAATTTGATAAAGAGTAAGAGGAGGTTAAATTGGGTAGAATAAATAATGGGAATAAAAGGGGGTTTTATTTAAATTGTGAAAGCCTTGAATATTAAGGGTGGGGGGACCATATCCCTTAAAACCCACCCCTCTTCCCTCCTAGGTCAATGACCCCCATACCTCCCATACTTTCCCCCTCACTCTACCATCCTCCTTCTTTCTTTCCCATCATTCTCTCCTTGTCCCTTATCATTTTCCATGGAAGATCCATATTGAAAGCCTCTCCTTCCAAGACTCCTACCAAGCTCATTTCTTATCCATTTTCAAATCAAGTTGTACTTTTGTGCTTGGAGCATTTAGGGGAGTTCATCAAACCAAGAAAATCATCATTTCATCTTGTATTGGCTAAGGTAAGTTATTATGACTTCTTTCTAAATATTGCACATTTTATGTGTTAATGAATGTTTTATGAAAAGAAAAAGTATGTTGTATTTTTATTAAGGTTATTTGAGTAAAATGATTATTCAAAATTTAGTTGATTTTAGTTATGAGGTGGGGGTTTAAGTTGAAGGAATGAGGGTATAATGAGTGTAAGATATTAATGACATTAATGGAGTTAGTGTATGTGATTATATACATCTTACTTTGATTTGAGAAAGATTATGAGTTATTTAATTTGGGTAGAAAGAAGTAGAAAAAGAACTTGGTATAATTTTAATGATGTGAGTTGTTATGATCTTCTCTTCTATTTAATGTTCATGAACTATTTGGGGTTGTTATTGTTATTATAATGGTTATTTGATACTTTGGAAACCTTCTTGGAGTTGATAAATTGGTTAATGATAAAGAATGATGTTGTTGTTAAGGAAGTTGATCAAGAATGTAAGAAAATGGGTTGAGTTAGATTAAGATGGTAAATCTTGAAAAATGATAGTAAAATGGGTGGAAAACCAAGTGATAATGATTTATGTTAGAATATGATATCTTGGGGTTAAATGGTTTATAATAGAATTAACAAAGTTAAAAATCCTTTTTATGTTCACAAAGAAGAAGAAGCTTAGTACTAGTTTTGGTATTTGGGAGTTCCTAAGGAAAAGTGCTACAGCTACCTGTTTCTGGGCGTGGCACGAGTCGTGCCCCTAGGCACGAGTCGTGACCATGGCCCACTCGTGGTTACGAGTCGTGATGTGAGAGCCAAGTCGTTCTGAGTAACTTAAGTGTAATTTGCACGAGTCGTGCCCTCAGGCACGAGTCGTGCCATGAGGAGGTAACGAGTCGTGCTTGCCAAAGGACGAATGAATGCAGGGAAAGGCGAAGGGGCACGAGTCGTGCCACTGGGGCACAGTCATGCCACTGGCTTTGGTGACATTGAACTATTTTTTGAGCTGTTTAAACCTATTCAACCTAGACCACAATTGAACCCTCTTTAACTTAGATTAAAGTAGAAAGCATGGGCTATACAATGATGTCTTATTTGGTCAAATGGAATTATGGGAGTAGTTTGAATATTTTCCGGAAAAAGGGTTGTTAAGCTTGATTTGTATTTCACCAAAGTGGTTCAAACATGGGAAGTAGTTCTTAAACTTTTATTAAAGTTATCTGAGGTTGTTTAATGATTATGTAGGAATGGTTTATGATACATAGTGGCCTTACTGGCTCCCATACCCTTGGTGATTAATCTGAATAGTGTAGAAACTATAATTTACACTATTACGTTAGTTGAGAACGTATATGTATTACATCGTTGTACTGTATTCCCATTATGGATTATTTGGCACATTGATATATTGTATCCCAATTGTGGATTATCTGGCACGTTGATTATGTTGTATCCCGGTGTGGATTATGTGGTTATATTATTGCCTTAAATGGAATTCATATTCATTGATGGTATTATGCTTAGTGTATTAAATGAATGTTGCACTATGGTATTGATGTAACATGAGTATATTTTACCATGTTGTTATATTATTATCCCTTTTTGTGGATTTATTTCAAGTATCTATTATGTGCTTGAACGTGTTTATATTCGGGGGTATAATGGAATTCAATTAATTATTGATTTGTTCTATAAGGGATTGAAGGTTCATTATACCTGTGACCTCTCCCCTCTATGGCCACAGAGTGGGTGTGCAAGCAACTGTATTGAGCCAAAAGCCTTACATACCGCTGCGATTTGGTGATTAGGGGGAATGCTTCTGTATTAAGCCAAAAGCTTTACGAGATAGCGGTATTGTTGTTGGATACTACGATTTAGTATCGATTTTCTTATATGGATCTCTGGAGTATGAGTCCTATAAGCGGTGAATGTCTTTGGAGCGGTTCACCAAAGAGAGGAGTTTCACTCCCACGTTGTACGACTTATTGTTCAGACGGGAAAGGTAAAATGAGGTAACGTAATGTGTTTACCGCTTTCATAATGTGTTAGGTGTTACCATGCTACGTGTTGCATATTGTTTGGCATCTTGCTGCATTCATAATAGCTTATTGAGATTTATTCTCACCCCTTCCCTTTCTTGCTTTAGATTGTCTTTGAGACGGGTGGCTGAACCGGTGAGAGTGAGGGGATACGATTGTGGACTGTTGCTTTTGGGACTTGTCAGGATAGGTATATGAGTGGGTTGTCGGGAGTCATATTTAAGTATTACTCTTTTATAAGTTGTAAGGAAAACTCTTTTGTTAAATAATGTTAATTAGGGTTTTCAATGTAATTAATCAAGTATGGTTCTTAAGGTAATTGTTTAAATTCCTCCACGTGGAGATATTATTATTTGGTTTTGTTTATGGGAAAATTGAGAATTGGTTTTCTTGTAAAGGCAAATAAAAGTTTTAAAAAAATCTAAGATGGGATTTCTTAGTTTGAGCTTCTCAAGCTCGGGACACGCGTTAGGTCCCGGGTTGGGGTGCTCACAATATAGCCTCTATAAAGGTCCAAGTTCCATTTACCAAGTTCGGTTCACTTTGGTTAAGTAACGAATCAAGGTGGTCAAGCCTTTTCCGAACAATATTTAAAGTACTTCCACTATTCCATTTTAACCAAGTAAGACGCCATTATGTAGCTAAAGTGCTCTACTTTAATCTAAGTTAAAGAGGGTTCACATTGGTTCTAGTTTGAATAGGTTTCTAAGCCTTTGAAAACAATTCAGAGACTGCAGGGTAAGGCACGACTCATGCCCCAGGGCACGACTCGTGCCCCTTATACACCCCATCAGATACATTCGTCCCCTATAAGGCACAACTTAGGCCAAACTCCAAGGGACGACTCGTGCCCGACTCGTGCCACAGAGCACGAGTCGTGCCCTCTGTTCAGAATTCAGAACAGAGCTTGAACAACAGCAGCTACCAAGTCCAATTTGACATATTCTCAATTTACTTTGTTTTAAGGTGATAAAAATCAGTACCAAACAGCAACCATACAAACCCCAACCCATTTCATACTATTTTCAACATAATCCAACACTAACCCATATCAATTTCCTACCACACTTTACTTCATTTTGCCATGCAATCTATCAAGGCATTAACACCCTAAGTCTCATTCCAAACATTTTTCTTGTTACTACAACAACTACTCCATACCCATTCAAGTCAACCTTTCCCAAAATACTTCAAACTCCATAAAGTTGTTCTCAAACACCCAAAACTCATTTATAAATCATCCATATCAACTTTAATCATAAAATGTACAACTTGGGAAAGAAAATCATAATAACTTACCTAAATGGTGAAAAATAGAATATTTATTTGACCGGATAGATGCGCTCCCCTCGCCGCCACGAACAAGAATCCGCAAACCGTTTTGAAAACGAAGAAGAAATGAAGGCTAGAGAATTTTTATAAGATGGAGCTTAGGGTTTTGTTTTTCTTTCCATGGAAATGATTTTTAAGAAGAAGAAGAAGTAGTCTGATCAATTAAAATGACTTCAATATTTAATTTCCAAGGATAATTATCACATTTTACACTAAGGCCCCTCTAAGAACCTAAAGAGTAAAACTCACAACTTTAACTATCCCACCTTACCACTAAGCACCTCCACCAATATTATCATTTTATTAAAAATTTCCAAATATTCTTATTTCACCATACACTTTATAATTTATTCCCTTTAGACCCTTTAGCATTAAAGTTAATTCCTTTCATCCTAACTTCACCAAAATTGTTAAAAACATAATTGAACACATGAAGTCAAATAGTAACATATATTGCACAAAATGAAAAACTATCCCCTAACCCCACGTGCTCAACGAGTGCTAAAATAGTGCCTATTTTTAGGGTCGTGACACTCACTTCCCCTTAAAGAAAATGCTCCCCGAATTTTAGGTAAACTTACTTGCACTCTCAAACAATGAAGGATACTTTTCCCTCATCTCCGACTCTAACTCCCACGTATCCTCTTCAATAGTATGATTCCTCCATAGCACTTTCACTACCGGGATGCTCTTCGTTCTCAACTCTTTAACTTGGAACTCTAGGATTCGCAAAGGCTCTTCAACATAGGACATATCCGCTTGAATCTATTTGGGAGGTGCACTCAGAATGTGGGAAGGATCATGGCAATACTTTCTTAACATCGACACATGGAATACGTCGTGAAGCAAGGAGAAGGATGGAGGCAACGCTAACTGGTAACCTAGTTCCCCAATCTTTTCTATAATCTCGAATGGACCAATGAACCTTGGAGCTAATTTTCCTTTATTCCCAAACCTTTTTATCCCAGTCCGAGGAGAAATCTTCAAGAAAACTAAGTCACCAACTTTGAAAGATAGGTCCCGTCTTCTGTTGTCGGCGTAGCTCTTCTGCCTACATTGAGCCGTCTTCAAACGATCTCGGATAACTTTGATCTTTTCCGTCGAATCTCTAACCAAATCCAGACCCCAAAGCTTGGCTTCCCCCACTTCATCCCAACACATAGGCGATCTACACCTTCTACCATACAACGCTTCATAAGGAGCCATCTCAATGCTAGATTGGTAACTGTTGTTGTAGGCGAACTCAACCAACGGTAGATGATCATCCCATGACAACTGAAAGTCCATCACACAAGCTCTAAGCATATCCTCAAGTATCTGAATAGTTCATTCCGTCTGCCCATCTGTTTGAGGATGAAACGCCGTGCTGAAACATAACTTGGACCCCAAAGCTTCATGTAAGGCCCTCCAAAATCTCGAAGTGAATCTCGGATCTCTATCTGAAATAATGCTAACTGGAACTCCGTGAAGTCTAACAATCTCCTTCGTATACAACTGAGCTAACCTCTCCATCAAAAACTTAGTTATCACGGGAAGAAAATGAGCCGATTTCGTCAATCTATCCACGACAACCCATATAGCATCCACCTTCTTCGCGGTAAGAGGCAAACCCATTACAAAATCCATTGAAATCCCTTCCCATTTCCACTCTGGAATGTCTAATGGTTGAAGTAGCCCCGCCGGTCTTTGATGCTCGGCCTTGACTTATTGACAAGTTAAACGCTTAGATACGAAATCCGCTATCTCTCTCTTCATCCCATTCCACCAATATCCACATTTCAAGTCTTGATACATTTTCGTACTACCCGGATGAATGGAAAATATAGACTTATGACCATCCTCTAGAACACTCTTCTTGATCTCCAGTGACGAAGGAACACAAATTCGGCCTTGGAAAGTTAGAAGTCCATCTCTATTCAACGCAAAATCCCCGGCTTTACCATCTTGAACTTGTCCCAAAATTTTCTTCAACTCCGGGTCAATTTGTTGAGATTCCATCAAGTCTCCATACAAAGTTGGAACGGCTCGGACATTCGCAAAAATCAACTCATGTCTTGACTCTCGAGAACTCAAAGTTGACAAGTAAGCCTTTCGGCTAATCGCATCCGCAACAACATTGGCTTTCCTCGGATGATATGAAATCACGCAATCAAAGTCTTTCAAGAACTCTAACCATCTTCGTTGTCGATTATTCAACTCCTTTTGTGTAAATAGATACTTCAAGCTCTTATGGTTCGTGAAGATCTCAAATCTCGCCCCGTAAAGATAGTGTTTCCACTTGTGCAACACAAAAATAATTGCAGCCAATTCCATGTCATGGGTAGGATAATTCTGTTCAGCCGGTGACAACTTCCGAGAAGCATAAGCAATCACCTTCCCACTTTGCATCAACACACATCCCAAACCCTCCTTCGAGGCGTCACTGAAAATAACGAAGTTCTCGCAACCGTCTGAAAGGGTAAGAACAGGAGCTGATGTCAATATTTTCTTCAACTCTTCAAAACTAGCTTCACATTTGGAATAGCATACAAAAGTTACATCCTTCCGAGTCAATCTGGTTAACGGAGTTGCAATGCGAGAAAAACCCTCAATAAACCTTCTGTAGTACCCCGCTAACCCAAGAAAGCTACGAACCTCGATCACTGTTGAAGGTTGCTTCCAACTGACAACGGCTTCAATCTTGGAAGGATCAACTGATATTCCCGAACTAGATACCACATGCCCCAAGAAAGATATCTGCTCGAGCCAAAACTAGCACTAGCTAAACATGGCGAACAATTGCTTCTCACGAAGAAGAGAAAGAACGATCCTCAAATGAGTCTCTTGCTCCTCCCTGGACTTAGAAACAAGAATGTCGTCGATGAAAACCACGACAAAGCTATCAAGGTACGGCTTGAAGATACAGTTCATCATATCCATAAATACGTCCGGAGTGTTAGTCAACCAAAAAGGCATAACCACGAACTCATAATGGCCATATCTCGTCCTGAAAGCTGTTTTGGAAATGTCGTCGGGTCTGATCTTCAACTGATGGTATCCGCTTCTCAAATCAAGCTTTGAGTAAATAACGGAACCTTGAAGCTGAACAAACAAGTCATCAATGTGTGGGAGAGGATATTTGTTCTTGATGGTTGCTTGGTTCAACAGACGGTAGTCGATACACAATCTCAAGCTACCATCTTTCTTTCGGACAAATAAAACCGGAGCTCCCCAAGGTGACACACTTGGACGGATAAACCCCGGTCTAACAACTCTTGCAATTGAGTCTTTAACTCCTTCAGCTCAGCCGGAGCCATTCTATAAGGCGCCTTAGAAATAGGTGAAGTACCGTGTGACGACCCCGATATTAGGCACTATTTAATTACTCGTTGAGCACGTGGGGTTCGGGTGGAAATATTTCATTTTGTGCATTTTATGATTTTATTTGACTTTGTGTGACTATTCATAAGTTTGTTTGGATTTAGTAAGATAGATTGGGCATTAACTAACTTATGTGAAATTGGGATGAAAATGAATTAAAAAGAATGTTTTAGGGTCTAAAGGGAATAACAATGAAAGCTTCTTATGAATTAATAATAAAGATAAATTTATTAAAATACTTATTAGTGTTAAAATGTTTAGTGGTAAATAGGGATAGTTAGAATTTTAGTAATAACTTGTTAAATAAATGAGGAGCTTATATGTAACTATTCTTAGCCATGGAATTGTCAAAACAATGAAAGCCTTTTCATTATTCTCATTTGCTGTGGAGAGTCATCACCTTCTCTTAAAGCCATTTCCATGGAGAAAACCCTCAAACCCTAAACCTCCTCTTTCAAATAATTCTCTAGCCTTCAATACTTCTCCATTTTCAAAACCAAGGGCGGATTCGGGTTCCTGGCGGAGAAGGGATCAATTTGAGCTACTCAAATAAATATTTCAATTTTCATCATTTAGGTAAGTTATTATGCTTTCTTCAATAAATTGTTCATATTGAGATGATTACTGATGGTGATGTTGAAAGAAAATGAAATTTGGACTTTTAACTAAATTAGTTGATTTCAAAAGGGTTTTTGGTAAGGGTTAAATTGATTGTGGGTATAATGAAGTGTTAAAATGGAAAGAATCATGGTATAGAGCAAGTTGGGTGTTAATAAATTGATAGTAGTGGTTGCATGGCTAAATTAGTTTAAATTTGGTTCTAAATTTATGGAGATGATGTTAGAATGGTATGGGAAATGAGTTAGATATGTTTGGTATTGATTTTGGTACCTTATAGGCCTGTTTTGGACTCATGGAAAGCAGAGTAAGGGAGTACAAATTGGTTATTTCTTGTTACTGCTGATGCTCATTGGCCATTCGTGGCCACGAGTCGTGGAAAAGGGTCTAAGTCATTCTGAGTAGATTGGGGGAACCTGCACTGAAAATTCTGTATCAACTTTAAAGACTTGGAAACCTATTCAAACAAGAACCAACTTGAACACTCTTTAACTTAGATTAAAGTAGAACCTTTTAGTTACACAATGATACCTTAGTTGATCAAAACGGAATAGGGGAAAAGTACTTGAAATATTGTCATGAAATTGCTTCGTCATAGTGATTTATTCCTTAGCCAAAGTAACTCCAAATTGGTAAATGGAACTTGGACCTTTATAGAGGTCATATATTATTGCATAGTGACTATGTAGGAATAGTTTATAATACTTTCCTACTTCATTTGAGTTCATATGCATTGGCATTGTTGTACATAGTGCATGAAATAAATGTTGCACTCTAGTATTGATTGAACATGAGTATTGGTTTACCATGTTGAGATATTCTCATCCCTTTGGTGGATTTTATTTCAAGTAACTTATATGTGCTTGAATTGTTGTTAATCAGCTGATGTTTAGGGGTATAACGGAATACGATCAATTATGGAAAGTGTGACCTAATGTGATCGGATTACGTTATACCTGTGATTGTCCCCTTCTGTGGCCACATATTGGGATTATAGCATCTGTATTGAGCCAAAAGCCTTACAGAGTTGCTACTATCTTATATGGTTCCCTGAAAAACGGGTCTTATAAGATGTGAATATGCCTAAGCAGTTCACAAGAGAGGAGTTATTATAATAGCTCTCTCCGTTATATGTTATTGGTTGTGATGTAATGGTATCCTCCAATATTGTACGACTTATTGGTCAGACGGGAAAAGGTAAATAAAGGTAACGGAATGTGTTTACGGCTTTTCCAACGTGATTGTATGCACCTTATATGTGTTGCATTTACTTGGCATATTGATGCATTCATAATAGCTTATTGAGATTTATTCTCACCCTTCTCCCTTTAATGTTTTAGATAGGACTGAGACAGGCGGACCAGGCCAGTGAGGGCGGTACGGAGTTTGTGCTGGTATTTTGGGTTGTCGGGTATGTCTATGGCTAGATGGTTTGTATTTTGGGTTGATACTCCTTGTTTGGAGTTTGTTAATGAAACAAGTTATGTAAATTTGTAAGTTATGACTTAAACTTTTGTAAATATGGGAATTAAGTTTGTAGTTGTTTAAAGTAGTAGTAGATGTAAACTTTTGTAAATATTGTGGATAGGTTTTTGTGAAGTTGGTTATTTGTTTAACCCCTTTTCCTCCAAGTGGAGATGTCCCAAGTTAACCTTTGAATTGTTAAGTTTGAAGTTAGGTTATTTTCAAGTCAAGTCCAAATGTTTTGAAAAGTTTCAGGTAGTATTTTGTAGTTTGGGCTCTACTGCTCGAGACACGGGTTAGGTTCCGGGTCGAGTGCCCACATACCGGGCACTAGATCAATGCAAAACTCGACCTCCCTATCAGGAGGCATAGAGTACTCGGTCGAAAATACATCACCAAATTCATTAACAATAGGGACATCAACTAACTCAGGGGATTTCTTACTGGAATCTACCACATAAGCCAAATACCCCGCACACCCCTTAGAAAGCAATTTTCTAGCCTTTATAGCAGAAATAACATGAATGCCAAACATAGACTTATCGGCATCAAACACAAAAGTGGGCATATCGGGCATATCAAATGAGACCTTCTTCCTACGACAATCAACCAAGGCATGGTAATGACTCAACTAATCCATACTAAGAATAACATCAAAGTCCCAGATTTGTAACTCTACTAAATCCGCCGGCAATACATGCCCACAAATAACCACATCACATCCATTATATACCAAGGAAGAAGTGAGGCACTCTCCCATAGGAGTCGAAACCTCAAGCACATAAGGCATAAAATCAGGTAATTTATGCAATGTAAAAGAAAAATGGGACGCCACAAATGAATGGGAAGACCCGGGATCTATAAGAATGCGGGCCTTGACTCCTGAGACAGGGACAATACCTCTAATGACAGTGTTAGGGTCAATCTCTCCTCTTCCTAAAGCAAACACTCGGCCTTAAACTTTATCTTTAGGTTTTCCTTCATTATCTCTTTTGGTTCCTCCTCTCGGTCCGCCTTGTCCACTACCAGATGCTTGGCCTCGAAGCTTAGGACAGTTCTTCCTGAAATGACCATCTCCTCCACATTCTAAAAACTTTCCCAACTTGCTCCAGCACCTATCTTCTGAGTGACCCGACTTCTTACAAAACCACAAACATTCCCAAACTGTCGTGGAGGAATACGAGCCACAGAAGTCGTCACATTTCCACTTCTTACTACCCCCGGGGCTAAGAACCTTAGTTGCCCTCTACCTTGACCCGAACCTTGACCTTGAAATCTTTGCTTACTTCCACTTCCACCTTTCGACTTGCCTTTATGCTCCTCAATGTCGTTCTCGATTCGGTAGGCTCGGTTCACCGCCGCTTGGAAGTCAGTGAAGTCGTGAGTCAATAACTGTTTCCTGAATTCCAGCCTTAATCCCTTCACAAACCTATATACCCGTCTCTCTTCTTCCGGCACCAAATGTGGCCAATAGCGAGCTAGCTTCGTAAACTTGGCTGAGTATTGTGCCACTGTCATTGTTCCTTGCTCTAGTCTAAGAAACTCCACCTCCTTTCTGTCTCTTGTCACTATCAGAATGAAATGGTCCCGGAACTTGCGGGTGAAGTTATTCCATGTCTGCGGTGTATGATCTCGGTCCCAACTTTCTTTGACTATATGTCACCAATGCTCCGCCACTCCCTCCAACTTGAAGACAGCGCACCTTACTTTTTCATCATCAGGGCTCTCCATTGCGGCAAAGATCTTGTTCATTGCCTCGAGCCACCTCTCTGCCTTCACCGGATCCGGATCACCATTGAAACTTGGAGGTGTCATCTTCACAAATTTCTCAAGACCATGCCCTTGCCTCCCTTCCGATTGTTATTGAGCTCTACCTTGATTTGCCATGTTCTGTAAGAAGACCCTAAACATGTCCATCATTTCAGCATTCCAATTGTTATTACCCCCTTCATTGCCAACATTACCCTGAGCCCGATGCTGATCATCCTCATTCCCGGCCATTGGAACAAACACCTGCATCAAACACTCAGCGTCAGTTATCACACACTCCCCCTTAAACTAGACATCTACCCTTGACCTCTAGACGAGGCTCTGATACCAACTGTGGGCACCCCAACCCGGAACCTAACACGTGTCCCGAGCTGGAGAGTCCAAACTAAAAAAAGACCACCTATAAATTTTAAACTTTTGACTTAACTTGAAAAGAAACTAAACTTTAACCTTGACATTCACATACTAACTTGGGTCATCTCCACTTGGAGGAAAAGGGGTAAAACAACTTTGAAAACTAACTCACTTTAGTTACATATTACAAAAGTTCACAAATATAAGTTTGAAACCAAAGTGTTTATATATACAAACTACACCAAGGAGTTAAACAAAAATATAACTACACATCCCATCTAAGACAACAACATACCCAATAACCCAAAATACTCGTACAAACTCCGCACCGTCCTCAATGGCCGGGTCCTCCTATCTCAGTCCGATCTAAAACATTAAAGGGAGAAGGGTGAGAATAAATCTCAATAAGTTATTATGAATGCCACAATATGCCAAGTAAGATGCAACACATACAAGGTGCACATAACACATTGAAAAAGCTGTAAACACATTACATTACCTTGGTTTACCTTTTCCCGTCTGACCAATAAGTCGTACAACATCGAGAGATAAAACTCCCCTCATTTGTGAACTGCTTGAGCATATTCACATCTTATAAGACCCAAACCATATAAGATACTAGCAACACTGTAAGGCTTTTGGCTCAATACAGATGCTATAACCCCAATATGTGGCCACAGAAGGGGACAGTCACAGGTATAACGTAATCCGATCACATTAGGTCACACTTTCCATAATTGATCGTATTCCGTTATACCCCTAAACATCAACTGATTAACACAAGTTCAAGCACATAATAGTTACTTGAAATGAAATCCACAAAAGGGATGAGAATATAACAACATGGTAAAGCATACTCATGTTCAATCAATACTATAGTGCAACATTCATTTTATACACTATATATATAACAACCCATGCATATGAACTCAAGTAAGAGTACAAGGTATCATAAACCAGCCCTACATGAACAATATGCAATAATATATAACCTCTATAAAGGTCCAAGTTCCATTTACCAAGTTGGGTTCACTTTGGTTAAGTAACGAATCAAGGTGGTCAAGCCTTTTCAGAACAATATTTAAAGTACTTCCACTATTCCATTTTAACCAAGTAAGACACCATTATGTAGCTAAAGTGCTCTACTTTAATCTAAGTTAAAGAGGGTTCACATTGGTTCTAGTTTGAATAGGTTTCTAAGCCTTTGAAAATAATTCAGAGACTGTAGGGTAGGGCACGACTCGTGCCCCTTATACACCCCATCAGATACATTCGTCCCCTATAAGGCACGAGTCGTGCCCTCTGTCCAGAATTCAGAACAGAGCTTGAACAACAGCAGCCACCAAGCCCAATTTGACATATACTCAATTTGAATTAAGGTGATAAAAATCAGTACCAAACAGCAACCATACAAACCCTAACCCATTTTATACTCTTTCCAATATAATCCAACACTAAACCATATCAATTTCCTACCACACTTTACTTCATTTTGCCATGCAATCAATTATATCAAGGCATTAACACCCTAAGTCTCATACCAAACATTTTTCTTGTTACTACAACAACTACTCCATACCCATTCAAGTCAACCTTTCCCAAAATACTTCAAACTCCATAAAGTTGTTCTCAAACACCCAAAACTCATTTATAAATCATCCATATCAACTTTAATCATAAAATGAACAACTTAGGAAAGAAAATCATAATAACTTACCGAAATGGTGAAAAATAGAATATTTATTTGACCGGATAGATGCGCTCCCCTCACCGCCACGAACAAGAATCCGCAAACCATTTTGTAAACGAAGAAGAAATGAAGGCTAGAGAATTTTTATAAGATGCAGCTTAGGGTTTTGTTTTTCTTTCCATGGAAATAATTTTTGAAGAAGAAGAAGTACTCTGAGAAAATTAAAATGACTTCAATATTTAATTTCCATGGATAATTATCACATTTTACACTAAGGCCCCTCTAAGAACCTAAAGAGTAAAACTCACAACTTTAACTATCCCACCTTACCACTAAGCACCTCCACCAATATAATCATTTTATTAAAAATTTCCAAATATTCTTATTTCACCATACACTTTATAATTTATTCCCTTTAGACCCTTTAGCATTAAAGTTAATTCCTTTTTATCCTAACTTCACCAAAATTGTTAAAAACATAATTGAACACATAAAGTCAACTAGTAGCATAAAATGCACAAAATGAAATACTACCACCCGAACCCCACGTGCTCAACGAGTGCTAAAATAGTGCCTAATATTAGGGTCGTGACAAAAGGGCTTGAAAATGTATGTTTTTACTCAAAAATGAAGTAAACCACTAAGAAACCTTAATACAGCGGTTGCTCGACCGAGTATAGAGTAGTGCTCGCCCGAGCAAGTAGATATTGTCATTCGGCACATTGATGCTCGGTCGAGCAAAGAGTAGTGCTCGGCCGAGCACTTAAATCCGCACGGCCATGATTCAAACAATGCGCGGCCATGCCATTGGGATTTTTCTTAATTGTCGTTCGGCACAATGATGCTTGGACGAGCATAGAGAGGCGCTCGGCCGAGAAAGTAGATTCGCACGACCATGCTTAAAACAACGCGTGACCATGCCAATGGGACAATATTGGATGAACCATTGTGAAGCCGAGCACTTAAATCCGCACGGCCATGATTCAAAAAACGCGCGGCCATGCCATTGGGATTTTTCTTAATTGTCGTTCGGCACAATGATGCTTGGACGAGCATAGAGAGGCGCTCGGCCGAGAAAGTAGATCCGCACGACCATGCGTAAAACAACGCGTGACCATGCCAATGGGACAATATTGGATGAACCATTGTGACTTTTTGACGAATTTTGTGCCTTTGAGCAAAAAAACTTCAATACTTTCAAAATTTTAAACAAAGAAATTATTACTAATACTCTATGAACGGATTTAGAGTATTTTATCAACATCAAAACTTAATGATTTCAACAATATTATGAATTAAAGTAAAGCATTTCATGCTATATATCTTAAAACTCAAACTTAATTCAAAACAAGAGGAGACTCTTATACCAATTGTTGAAACATTCTTATTCTATTGATACGAAAATACTCAAGTATGGAAGAAGTTTGAGGATAGATGGATGCGGAAGCGTACTTGTTGAATCCATCTAGTCTTGATGTTGTAGAAGGAGAAGAGATGAAATTAGGGAGATGAATTTCTTATAAATGATAGTTCCCTCTTTTGATCTTCGATTACTTTATAAAGAGGATGTATAAGAGAATATGAATATTGTGTGTGTCTCTAAAGTCTGATGAAAGGCCATATATATATGAGAATAAGAGGCACTTTATTTAGGTAATACACCCTTTCATATGATACAATAATTTTACACATTAAATTATCTTCTACACTTATATTATAACATTATATTTATGATTTACACATATATGTCTACATATTTATTTATATTTATCAAGTATGCAAATTTTGCAATTCATGTTTGTTAGGACCTAACTATGTAAACCACATAGTTATAAGAGGTTTTGACAAAGAAATATATCATATGTTATCTAACAGCCAAGATAACATATGACCTTGGACAGCTAAGCCATCAACTTCAAACTGCACTTCTATATATATCAACTGGACAGCTATGATTTAATCATCCTACAAAGATATCACTCAAAACCACTCATGTACATTAATGTATCTAATTACATGTGTAGTATGATGCTTTACATATTGCCTAAATCTTCTAGATCAAGAACTTAGCTCTGACAGCTAAGGTTCTCTCACAGCAAAGATTTCATCCCTCAACAGCTATGATCTTCAACATCGCAAAGAATGAAGAAATCCTGTGATGATCAAGATGTGCCTTGCCCAATCTCTCCATACAGATGTTGCCAGCTCATCTCCATGAAGATCACATGCTTGGTTGCAGATTCCAGCTATATTATTCTCCAGTCAACAAAGGCTCTAAATGCAACTCCAACATGCATTTACTACCTTGTCTCCTTGTCTCCTCCAACGGCTATTTCCTAGCCTATAAAAGGAACTCTCCAAGACTGAAGAACACACCCCTTACACACACAACTTCTACAAACCTTGCATCCAAACCTTCTCAACCTGTAACCAATAATCACAACAACATTAAGACACTTGTAACTGATCTCAGGTGTATAAACTGATTTGTAAGAACCCCTTAAGACTGACTTTAAGTGGGTAGTGTGAATTGCTCAGTGTAGAGCTTAATCCCTAATAGACTGTACTTATTAGGAAGAGGAAGTTCAAGGAACTTGCCTATCCAATCCTTTGTAAATCTTTACGGGAACTAGATTTAAGTGGATTGATCTCACTTGTCAAGGTTGACAGTGAGGGTGGACGTAGGAGGAGTGAACTCTGAACCACCTTAAAATTCCTTGTGTTCAATTGGTATTATCACACAACACACACACACATATACACACACATACACTATTCACTTGTCTTTACATTATTTCAAACACTTTTATTCATTTGCACATTTAACTCTAATCTTTAAAACCGGTTAACCTCGACGGACTAAGATTTCACCTCGGTACATCGAGCCTTAACTGCCTTTAACCTTTAATTTGATCTAAGCAAACAGGACCATTCAATTGGTATCAAAGCTTGTCTTCACACACAAAAGTCTAACAACTTGTGAAGGATCAACTACCAACCCACCATGCCTCAACCAAGGAGAAATAATGAGAAAGACATTCCCCATATTGATGACTGTGGATCATTTGAAATATATGCATCAAAAATTAAAACATACCTTGATGCCAATAGTATTTGGAATTGGTATGCCCTTAAAAATGAAGTCACATACCCCTGTATACGTTGATACAAATGGTGGACCTAGCAAAGTAAAATCTCCGCACTGGACAGATTCAGAAAGACAGCTAGTCAGTGCCAACCTTAAAGTCAAGAACATACTCCAAAAGAGTGTTAATGACTCACTTGCTCAAGAAATTGCCAAGGAACCATCTCGTAAGAAATTTGGCCGCTTGGGAACTCATCCATACCAAGTTCCAAAAATACACTAGTGTTAGAACACTGAAAACCTATACAACCTTCTTAGACAACTTGACAACTTCAAGTTCTACACAGTGAGAAAGTAAGTCTTTGCAAAACCAAGGTTTGAAGACTTGGTAAGATCCATTCTTTTGATCATGGTAAAACCTTTGAGAACCAAGATCTGTGTCTCAAAATATACTCCAACCTTCCTCAAGAATATGAGAAGGTAGCTCTACCAATAAGAGAAGGCTCAGAATAGAGCACCATGACTGTTGAACAATACTTTGGTAAGCTTGAAGCTTATGAACTAGAAGGAATAATAAAACTCCAACCAGTTCCTTCCATTTCACAAACCCTTGCCTTAACTGCCCAAGAAACCACTCAAAAACCAATCACCCAACAAGACATTGATTCCATGGTTCTTCTTTCCCTCCAAAAAGTAAACCTTCCCTCAAACAACTGTCTCAAGGAGATCTACCTAGTCTCATATCCATGGTGTCGAAATACCTTGAGAGCACATAAGAAGTCCTTTGAGAAAAGCTATAGCCCATCCACCTCGATCAAGAAAACCCTAAAAAGAAAGTTGAATGCTTCAGCTGTAGAAGCTTGGACATTACTCATCGATAGCCACTGAACCAAGGAAACCTAGGGAAAATCGAGACGGCTAAGAAGTTCTCATACTCCAAGGAGATTATTCACGGTTCAAGGTGTAAGCTGCTACAAGCGCACAAAGAAGAAAAATGAAAAGAACAAAGAGCAAGTATTGATTGCTGACTCATCTAAGTTTAGTGATGAGGAATGTGACTATAGTGACTACGAAAGTGAAGGAGAAGAAGCAATGATATGCTTGATGGCTGGAGATGATGAAGACTCGAGACAATGAAGAAGATCTTGAAGCCTTAGGCATTCTTTGAAGAACTAAAACAGGTACCTCAATTTAACACTTTAAATAATGAAGAATTTAAGCAATTAATTAGTACTCTTTTAATTCAAATAAAAGACACCAAAGCGGCTTTGCTTCATTGCTCAACGATAATCTATCCCAAAGTAAAACCATTGAAAGCCTTGAAAGAGCCAACCAAGGGTGAAAGTTCAAAACCTTATGCTTGAAAAAGCCAATGAAGAGGCGGCAGTTTGTGAATTCTAAACTTACGGAAACCAACATCAATCTTGAAAAGGAAAATGAATCCTTCGGAAAGAAGTTTGAAACCTGGAACAGCTCACGGAGAAGCCTTGACCCACTTTAGCTACAACCAAAGACACCCGGGTGAGAAATCGGGAATTGGAGCTAACAATCCTACTATGTACACATATACCCCTCTTCTTGATGAAAGGGCCATTGACAAGATGGTTCTTGAAAGCATGAACTATGTCAAAGCCCAAGAAAATGTTTATCCTATCCAAACCAAGGAAGATCTCAAGAAAAAGGGAAAAATGGATGAAGCTAGCTCCGGCCACCTTTGATATATCAACTCAGATAGCCCCGCTCGCGATAAAACTCATATAGCCATCCTAAAAGCGATCAAAAGGAAAAGGAAAACAAGCAAGCAAAGGTAAATTCATATGGCAAAAGAAAGGAATCAAGGAGCAAATGAAGGAGAACTAACCAAGACATGGTGGACGGCGAGAGGTCTCCTAGACAACCAAGACATGGTGGACGAGAGGTTTCCTAGACAGCCAAGATATGGTGGACAGTGAGGTCTCCAAGACGGCAAAGATTCTATGATCATCACTCATATGCCAAACCTCAAAGACCTAGCTGGCCATTCTCAAATGGAAGAAACCATGCCCGAACACAATACCTCTCCTAGATCATCTCATAATTCCCCAAGCCATTCTCGGTTTCATAACCAAAACCAATTCTTTTCTCCCAACCAATTTCTTAATCAAACCCAACCTATTGCTCCTACTCCCTATATCTTGCAAATCATGGGATATTATAATGCCCTAAACCGTACTTTGGAAAGAGAGCAATGAACAAAGCTAGGGTACCAAAGAAATTCTAATCCTTTGGACCCAAAAGAATAAAGGGTACCATAAATGTATTTTTTTGTTTTGTAGGAACCTAGGAAAGGAATATGGTACTTGGACGAGTGGATGCGACGGGCACATGACTTACAACAAGGAGTGGCTACAACAATATGTCCCTAAAAATGGTCCAAATGTAACTTTTGGTGACAATTCTCAAGCCAAAGTCAAAGGATCGAAACCTTGTTACTAAAGATATTATTTTCACTAATGTATCTTATGTAGAGGGTCTCGAAGCACAATTTGATTAGCCTTAGTCGGATTTGTGATAAGGGATATCATGTTGTTTGTTCCAAAAACCCTTTGCCTTTGTCGAGGATGTCAACAACAAATCAATCCTCATTTGGAATAAGAAAAGGCAACCTCTCTTGTCTAAACCTAGAAATTGTGGATTCCTCAGATGCCCATTGCCTACTCTCCTTCAGTCAATCTGACATGTCTTGGCTATGGCACAAAAGATTGGCTCACTTAAACCTGAAAAGTATCTCAAAACTATCCAACTCAAACCTAGTAAAAGGCCTACCCAAAATACCCTTCAAAAAGGACAAGTTGTGCAAAGCTTGTCAATGTGGAAAACAAAAGAAAACCTCCTTCTTTGCCAAAACCCGGATTAGATACCTCAAAACCACTTCAACTTCTCCACATGGACCTTTTTGGACCCATCAGAACTAGATCTCTTGGTGGAAAGAGATACTCTCTTGTTGTAGTTGATGACTACACTAGATTCACTTGGATCATACTTCTTGAATCTAAAAGAGATACATTGGAACAACTTGTCAAAGCTTGTTCAATAAAATTCAAAACCAAAAGGGTTTATCCATCATCAAAATCGGATCGGATCATGGTAAGGAATTTGAGAACGGTGGTGTTGAAGAATCTTGTGATCAAAAAGGGATTGAGCACAATTTCTCTGCTCCTAGAACTCCTCGGCAAAATGGGGTTCTTGAAAGAAAGAATAGAACAATTTGTGAGGCGGCAAGGTCTATCTTTGTCGAGCACAACCTTCCTAAATACTTTTGGGGTGAAGCGGTCACAGCTGCTTTGTCTATGTTCGAACAAGACCCTTATCAACAAATTTCACTCCAAGACTCCCTATGAACTTTGGAATGGAAGAACACCAACCATTTCTTACTTCCGTGGCTTTGGAAGTAGATGCTTCATACTGCAACAATGGGAAAAACAATCTTGACAAATTTGATTCAAAAAGTGATGAAGGAATTTTCCTTGGATACTCCAACACTAGCAAAGCCTATAGGGTTTACAACAAAGAAGACTTGTTGTGGAGGAATCAATTCATGTAGACTTTGATGAAAATAATGACCAAAGTCACGAGCTATGTGATTTTGATGAAGGCGTGGGAAATTCGGATAACCTACGAAGTGTCTCTGTGCATGATCCCTCATGTCTCATTCTGAAGAAGATTCACCTTCCCTTCCCTATATAGTGCCCAAAGACACTAATAAACAACCTACTTTGTTTGACGGCCAAGAATCCCTTCTCAGCGGCAAAGGTGAATCGACGGCCAAGGTGCACCTCATAACCTACCTTCATCCAGGTCATCAAAATTCCCTTGAAAAGATTCTATCCAACGATAACAACTCCTCTCATCCAAATCCTCAACTTTGAAACCATTACCCACATCATTCCTCCAAACAAAAGCATCTATATTGACCTACCTATACACAAAATGGACATTCCACGACATGCACTGTTCTTGACTCTCTAATGAGTGCCTTCATCTCTCAAATTGAACCCAAAAAGATAAATGAAGCCCTTCAAGACCCAGATTGGATAGAAGCAATGGAGGAAGAATTGGAGCAATTTGAAAGAAATAAAGTTTGGAAGCTTGTTCCTAAGCGAAAGAACCAAGCTGTCATTGGAACAAGATGGGTTTTTAGGAATAAGATGAATGAAGAAGGAGTTGTAATAAGAAACAAAGCTAGGCTGGTTGCTCAAGGATACGAGACAAGAAGAAGGTATTGACTATGATGAGACTTTTGCACCGGTTGCAAGACTTGAAGCTATAAGGTTATTTCTTGCTTATGCTTCATTCAAGAAGATGAAAGTGTTTGAGATGGATGTCAAAAGTGCATTTCTGAATGGAGTCCTAAATGAAAAGGTGTTTGTATCTCAACCTCCTGGATTTGAGCATCCCAAATTTCACGATCATGTATACAAATTGGACAAAGCATTATATGGGCTTAAGCGGGCACCAAGAGCTTGGTATGATACCTATCTAAATATCTCCTTGGCAAAGGATTTACCAAGGGCCATATTGATAACACTTTGTTTATCAAGAAATATGGAGATGATCGAGTTGCTCATACAAGTCTATGTTGATGACATCATCTTTGGCTCATCAAATGAGGACTTGTCTTTGAATTTGGGGATATTATGAAGAATCGGTTTGAAATGAGCATGATTGGTGAGCTTACTTTCTTCTTAGGGCTTCAAGTCAAGCAAATGAAGGAAGGAATATTCATTAACCAAGCTAAATACACAAGGGATATGATCAAGAAGTTTGACATGCAAGCTGCTTCCCTGCCAAAACTCCCTTGTCAACCACAACCAAACTTCATGCTTGATCCGGATGGTCAAAGTGTAAATCCAACACTTTACGAAGTTACATTGGATCTCTTCTTTATGTGATGACTTCTAGACACGACATTATGTTCGGTGTACGTCTCGTGCAAGATTTCAAGCAAACCCCAAGGAATCTCATCTCTCTGCTTTGTCAAGAGAATTTTGAGATATCTCGAAAGGAACCCACGATTATGGTTTGTGGTATCCTACTGAATCCCCATTTTCTCTAATTGGATTCATGACTCGACTATCTTTGGATGTAATCTAGATAGAAAATCCACAAGTGGTGGATGCCAATTTATTGGATCTAGAATTATTTCATGGTCAAGCAAAAGCAAACCTCGGTAGCCACCTCAGCAGTGAAGTGAGTATATTCTTCTTTGGCTTGTGTTGTTCACAAATACTTTACCTCAAAAGTCAACTACAAGACTTTGGAATTGAATTGTCTAACATTCCCATCTTTTGTGACAACTCAAGTACAATTGCCATGACGAGAAAACCTGTCCAACACTCAAAAACAAAGCATATTGAGGTCGGACATCACTTCATCGGAGATCATGTTGAAAAAGGGAATATCGGCCTTGCTAAAGTTTGTGCGAGGAAAATGTCTACGATATTCTAACAAAGGCTATGGATGAGAAAAGATTTGAGATGTTAAGAGCAATGCTAGGCATGATCAACTTACCAAAATAAAAACTCTTATTCATTAAAGATAAAACCCTATCTTATGGGCTGCTTTGTCAACAACATGGTATCGACGGCTAACCCCTTCCACCAAACCAAAAGCCTCTTAAACATCAAAACCAAAATTCATTCCTACCTTACAATCAAACTTCAAACACAAAGATCATAAAAACAAACATAAACCCTTATTACCAAAAGCTTCTCTACCCTCCTTCTCATCACATGAAGCCCTTACGAAAAGCTTTGTGACTAAGAATTTGTCGATCCTGTTTATCCCATGGCGATCTTGGAAATAATCATCCCCATATCCTTTATCACTATAGATAATGTGCGGAGCTTGATATGCATTCTCTTTAATGTCTCCATATCTCTCTAGCCATACAGGGTGCCTCTCCATAAAAGGATCAATGGTGTGGTTGAGAATTGCAAAGAAGGACACACCCTCCTTGGCCACCATTCTTCAAGCTGCATTATAAGGAGGATACTCAGAGTGGTGAGAGAAAGGTGAATGTACTGAAGAATTTGCACTTGCACATGTGCAATGATAAGCTTGATCGGGCGAGGACCTTCATCTTCATCACCATTGAGCAATTTGGACTCAAACACTTGAGAAATTGAGAAAACAACTTCATATAAACCTTGGAAGGAGAACTTTGCACTCCTGCGAAGTTATCTCCGATTCCCTCAAGAACTGTTTGGCTAAGAGTTAGGGAATCCCTGGTGACAGCTGTGTATTCCTTGACAGCTATGAAATCAGGTTGACCAATTTGTGTGTCAACCTTAATCCTTTCATTACTATCAAGCTTCACTAGCTCACCCAAGGTATAAACCCTCTCTACACCATCCTTAACTTGCTTACTTGATTCTCCTTCCCTCTCCTTTCTTGACAGCTTAACCTTAGCTGTCAGATCATTATGCCCCTTCTCAACCATCTTAGCTTTACCCTTGTTCTTAGCTATCTCACTCAACCTATTTTTCTCTCCTTCCAAAAGTGCCAGTCTCTCCTCCTCCCAAAATTTCCTTCTTATCTCTCTCTCTCTCAACTCCTCTTCCTTATGTGGATCATCATTGAGCATTTGATCCACTTCATGTTCCAAACCAGTATCTGTTTGGAGCCTATATGACAGAAACTCTCTCTCAAACCTTGCCTCTCTTGTTTCATCTACCCTTGGACTTTGAAAAACAAGTCTCTTTCTTTGTCTTAGCCATTTTGCTAGGACTGAACTTTGAAACAAGTCTTCCCATTTTCTATGAATGAAATGAATTTGGTAAATTTCTTCATCTAAACCATTTCCTTTTATAGCCAAATTTAGTTTCAGTCAAAATAGTGGCAATGATTATTCAAAATAGGCTTATTTGGTCATTAAGTCGACGGCTATAATTTTAGTTCTTGCCAAATCGAGGAAGTTTTGGAACTTGCCACTAACACATATCTATTAATGTCTCTGTTTATTCCCTCTGAAATTTCGCCTTTGTGTACGGAAATAACTCCCATGTTTTATGGGAAGTTATTGTACAAGTAATGAGTGGAGACAAATATCACTTTGTTCATGAGCAGTCTCCCTCTTAAATGCAAATTTTAACCGTTGCAGTAACCCACGTATTAGCCGTTGAACTCCACCAATCCCCACATCAAAACTATCATTTAACCTTGCGAATTAATCCCTCAGTTAACAATCACTATTCTCCCTTCCAAATTCATCCTTTGATTCCCTCTGTTTTCTCATAAACCCTAAAAACTCTCTGTTCTAAGTTCAAACATGTCTTACCACGAAGCCCATGGATATTTCATCAAACTGAGTTCTATGAGCACAATGTTGGAGCTCTCATCAAAGAACTCGGAATCCAATCATCTCTGCAATATGATGGAAGCTCAACCTCCAATTTATGAGAAGCTATGCGAGAGAGATTTTTATGAAAGGAGAAAGACAATCAAGCTGGGGCAATCAAAACCACCATTGAAGGTGCTGAAATCAATGTGACCCCCAAGGTTGTGTCCAAGGTTTACAACATCCCTATCAAAAGTGAAGGTCTCTCAAATCGTGGAATAGGAAAGACAACAACTTGGAACCATTCTACAAAAGGTTCTTTGACAAACCAAGTTGCAAATATCAATTGGTTCGGGACAAACCAATCAAAAAGAAGGAACTTGATCTGTTCAAATCAACCTAATGGATGTTGTCATCAAAGGGTTTGATGGAAAGCAATCATCTTTTGATCAAATTAGTCCTAATGAATGGAAGCAAGCCCTAAGTTTGATAACCAAAGAGGTAAGCGGAGTGTTGCTTTCTTGCATAACTTTCAATTGGCCATATCTCCTTCTCCTTGGAAATTCAAAAAGCAAAACCCAAGGATGAACAATTTGATTCATGAGTGGAATTCTTCATCACCTTATTCCAAGGTTGAATCCTCCCTAAAGGATGAGTGGCTTGAGACTACATCTCTAGTATCAACCAGAAGCTTCAACTTAAGTACTTTCAAACTTAAGAGCAAGAAGAAATTAGAGCTTGGGGACAGCTCTGAGAATTTTGATGAAGCCTCTCAAAGGCGAAAGAAAAGGCGAGAAAGATATGAAGATGTGGAAGGGATTGGTAAACATGGTGAATGACAAAAGATCCAAGAGAAAGCATTACAAAGGTGTTGTCATAAAAGAAAGAGCTCAAGAGACCTCTCCTAGCAAAATCAAAAGGAGAAAAAGCCTAGCCAAGTTGAAGAGAACTGGAAAGGGAAAGAAGCTTAGCAAAGGAAAGCAAATTCAAGAAGAGGTAGGCTGTTGAGCAAGAAAGTGCTCAAGGGCTGACAAAGGGAAGATGGTTCTTTGAAGAACAAGGCGACGGTGAAGATACTCAGTCAGATCCTATCTTCAAGGACATTGATGAGTATGATGGTGAAGAGGAAGAAATCCATGATCTTGTGTATCTTTGGTGAAGCTCAAGGTGATGAGTATGATGAAGATATGAGAAGAGCTGTTCTTTGAGTCACTAATGGAAGTGAGGACGGCTAAGGTTGGACAGTCCTCCGGGACAGCTATGGAAGCTTCATCTCTGACAGCTAAGGTTGTCTCAATTGCTGAAACCCCATCCAAGGTAACCTCTAAGCCTTCTCTTACTCTCAGTACTCTCTCTAGGAAGAGAAAATCAGATAAAGATGCTCCCCCATCCAAAAAGTTGAAGCCAACCACTCCTCAACCCTCCTCATCCAAAGACCAATCCAGTTCACCTCATGACTTTGTGGCTCAAGGCATCTTGAATCTTAATCCCTCCAACATTAGTCCAAATGAGCCTAGTGTTGAAAAAGATAGGGGGAATAGCTCTAGCTACGAAAAAGATGAGCCTACGGTAAGGGGAACAAAGTCCTATGTCTCCCATCCTGACAGCTATGCCTCTCTCTAGTCAAGGATCTCCCTCTGATAGTCCCTCGGATCCTTCCCCCATTCTGAAAACATCTTGAAAGCATCTGAAGGACTTTCTTTAGAGGATCCCAAGCATGTCCACTGTTGTTATCTACTACTTGAGACAAGCGCTATGAGAGGAAGAAACCCAAAAAGCCTTGAAACTTATCAAAACCGAGAGATTTGGCTAAGAAAGCAAGCATACCTGCACTGAACCCCATCTGAACCTGAACCTCAACCCAAACAGTTGAATCTGTTCAAACTCAAGAACCTCATGTTGTTACCCAAGATCTGAACCTCAACGAACTTGAACACGAACCTCATCTTGAACTGAACCTGATCTTGAACACGAACCTCAACCTGAACAAGAATCTCAATCTAAACCTAGTGAGCTGTCCAAACCCAAGAAACTCTTGATCTCTCTCTTAAATCTGAAATCCTTCCTACTTGTGAACCTTGGATTTTAGATTGTGACATTGACTTTTCCTTCCCCTCTATCATGGCTGCCCACCAAAGATTGAAGGATATTTCCCATTTCCTGAAATTGCCAATCCTCACCTAGTCTCCAATCCTTGGTACATTAAGCAAAAATTCCATTATAATTCATGCAAGGAATAGATGTGGCCTCATAATGTTTGCCCATGAGGAATGGAAAAAGTACAGAATAGCTCTCCCCAACTCCTTCTTTCACAAGGCCCCCTTGCTACCAAACTTCATGGATATTTCTACCATAATAGATTGGGAAATTACATTCTCCCGGCTTCTCTCTTCAAATATCAATGAATGCATTTATATGCCTTCATCCCGGGTGTATGACCTATGCATTGAGCTTGCCAAAGAAATGTATTGGAGGATTTGCCTCAATAAATCCATTATCATGGTTTGTCATTGCAAGACCAAGCCTGGCGACTATGTTTCCCCCTTCATCTTACGTACCCTCTTCAT
The DNA here is from genome assembly GCA_022495995.1 of Adenophora triphylla var. japonica. Taxonomy (NCBI): domain Eukaryota; kingdom Viridiplantae; phylum Streptophyta; class Magnoliopsida; order Asterales; family Campanulaceae; genus Adenophora; species Adenophora triphylla. Next base: position 113,320 of record JAFEMH010000166.1, on the reverse strand, counting down.
TCATCCCCCTAAACACAAGATCTCTCCAATCCAACCTTCCTCCAAACTTCAATCCTTCAACTTTTGTACCCCCATATCATGTGACCATCACAGACATGCAAAGATTTACAAGGTCCATGATAACCAAGATGAGACACATTTTAGAAGTCTCAAGCGTGTCAAAATACGAAAGGAAGACCTCCAAAGAAAAGGTTGTTGAATGCGAAGAAGAAGGCTGCTTACAGGAAGAGAGCCTCACAGTGCTGCTCCCGATGTGATTACTGTCAAGTGATGATGAAGATGATTCTCCTGTGATGAAACGACATCGGTTCTCAACCTCTCTGTTCTCACTGTCTGGCGATCCACCTCTACATCAAACTCAACAACCCATCTCTCTTCAATCAAACCCCTTCTTTTCTAACCTATTTGCAGGAACAAGGGGTCAGAGCTCAAAACCAAAGAAGGCTCCCTTATGGGGTACTATGAGATTGAGAAATGATGAAGAGCCTCTGTCCAAAGCTGTTCTCAAGGAAAGGCAAAACCAAACCTTCACCTATGATGATGAGATGAGCTGGGAATGGAACAATGAGATGTACTACAGAGGTGTTGAGGACAAGATGAAGAGAGTGCTACTTGCAGAAAGAGAGGAGATCCTTGCAGCAAGAAGAGAAAGAGATGAATTTTCTTAGGAAAATTTTATGTCTTTTTGGATAAGTCCTTTTTAATCCCTACCCTTATTTACTGCTTTACAAACAATGTTTATTTTGGATAATATGTTCTGTTTTAAAGCTCAGTTGATTGAATCAAGAAGATTGTTCTCATCTTCATTGGTATATTCATTCTTGAGTATCTTGCAGGTTATATCTTTATTAGATATATTACTTTGCCAAAAAGGGGGAAATTGTTAGGACCTAACTATGTTAACCACATAGTTATAAGAGGTTTTGACAAAGAAATATATCATATGTTATCTAACAGCCAAGATAACATATGACCTTGGACAGCTAAGCCATCAACTTCAAACTGCACTTCTATATATATCAACTGGACAGCTATGATTTAATCATCCTACAAAGATATCACTCAAAACCACTCATGTACATTAATGTATCTAATTACATGTGTAGTATGATGCTTTACATATTGCCTAAACCTTCTAGATCAAGAACTTAGCTCTGACAGCTAAGGTTCTCTCACAGCAAAGATTTCATCCCTCAACAGCTATGATCTTCAACATCAGCAGCAATGAAGAAATCCTGTGATGATCAAGATGTGCCTTGCCCAATCTCTCCATACAGATGTTGCCAGCTCATCTCCATGAAGATCACATGCTTGGTTGCAGATTCCAGCTATATTATTCTCCAGTCAACAAAGGCTCTAAATGCAACTCCAACATGCATTTACTACCTTGTCTCCTTGTCTCCTCCAACGGCTATTTCCTAGCCTATAAAAGGAACTCTCCAAGACTGAAGAACACAACCCCTTACACACACAAATTCTACAAACCTTGCATCCAAACCTTCTCAACCTGCAACCAATAATCACAACAACATTAAGACACTTGTAACTGATCTCAGGTGTATAAACTGATTTGTAAGAACCCCTTAAGACTGACTTTAAGTGGGTAGTGTGAATTGCTCAGTGTAGAGCTTAATCCCTAATAGACTGTACTTATTAGGAAGAGGAAGTTCAAGGAACTTGCCTATCCAATCCTTTGTAAATCTTAACGGGAACTAGATTTAAGTGGATTGATCTCACTTGTCAAGGTTGACAGTGAGGGTGGACGTAGGAGGAGTGAACTCTGAACCACCTTAAAATTCCTTGTGTTCAATTGGTATTATCACACAACACACACACACATATACACACACATACACTATTCACTTGTCTTTACATTATTTCAAACACTTTTATTCCGCTGCACATTTAACTCTAATCTTTAAAACCAGTTAACCTCTGACAGCTAAGATTTCACCTCAGCTGTCAAACCTTAACTGCCTAACCTTTAATTTGATCTAAGCAAACAAGACCTTTCAATGTTCTAACAATCGAAACTAGATAATGTATATACATCTGTGAGCATTATCTTGACCAAATACATACAATTAAGCTATAGGATAAATATGGCTGTTATTAGAATTAACTATAATTAAAGTCACCTTTTTTTTAATTTTTATTATGTGATTTTTTTTTAAAATATGTAGCACTTCTAAAAGCTAATAAGAACATGCTAGAATTTGTTAAATTGAGTAATTTACTTTATTTTACAATCCATTTTCCTCTTTTTTTTATGGCAAAAAATTTAAACACGTACTAAATTGACTTGTGATCGGTAGAGAATTTGACTTTCCAAGTCATGCAAGACTATACCTCTTTCCAACCCCCACAAGACTTTAGCCTTGTAAGCATAATTCGGATTAAATTCATGGCATATAAAAGTAACAGTATATGTAAACTAAAATATTATAATTAGATGGCTTTTTTTGTTTGTGCACTTTATGCTTTTGGTTATTAGAAGAACAAGGATTGCAAAATATTTTTGTTTGTGCACTTTATGCTTTTGGTTATTAGAAGAACAAGGATTGCAAAATATGTATATTTAGTAAATATATATAAATGTGTAGATGTATATGTATAAATCATAAAATAATGTTAATATAAAGTTTAAAAAATTAATAAATGTGTAGAATTTTTGAAGTGGTAATTACCTATTTATGATGGACAAAATGATAATTTCTCACTGCTTCATATATGAAAGGGTGTGGTCCTTAAATGAAGTGCCTATTTATTTCCTATATATAGAGGCCTATCATCAGCCTAGAAACATAATATTACATTTACTCTCTCCATAAATCTGAGTGAAAGAGAAGGCATTCATTATTTAGAAGATATACATCTCTCTCCTTTATTTCTTCTTCTCTTCAAATATCAAGGCAAATGGATTCCACAGGTATGTTACGCTTCCGCCTCCATTTCCTTTTCTCATACTTCTTCTAGAAATGAGTACGCTTTGGGTTTAACGGAAAAGTTGTTCCATCAATTGGTATCAGAGCCTGCTCATATTCTTGATTAAGTTTGAGTTCATGATAGCATATGTTTTGCTTTACTTTGATTCTTGATTATGTTGAAATCATTATGTTTTGATGTTGTTTAATCACTCTAATTCATTTATAGAATATTAGTAATAATTATCTAGTTTAAAATCTGGAAAATGATTGAAGTTTTTGGCTCAAAAGGCTTAAAATTCCTCGAAAGGTGCAATAATTCAAGCAAGAACAGTCCCATTGGCACGGTTGTGCATTGTATGATGCACATCCATGCGGACCTACTTGCCAAATGAGTTTTCTGGAACAGTCCCATTGGCACGGCCGTGCGTTGCATGGTGCACGTCCGTGTGGTGTTTGCTCGGCCGAGCGCTTCTCTATGTTCGGCCGAGCACCATTGTGCCGAATGATAAGTTTTCTGGAACAGGGCTTGCACGGTCGTGCAAGTTATAACGCGCGGCCGTGCACCTGCAGATTCATTTTTTTCCTTCATTTTCTTGAACAACATACAATTTTCAAACCTTTTTCCTTGTGATTAATTATATGCTTAATACCTTCATAGTCTAAATAATATTGTCACCAAAGTTATTTACGTTGTTTAGATCCAAAATTGTTAAGTGATTAATCACTTAACAATTTCTTGGTTAAGTATTTGATTAAAACATTGTTTGATTTCTTGGTTACCTAAAGATATATAGTTACGTTTTGAGTCAACTCGCAATCCAAAGATTAGTTTTGATGTCATGTTAATTATCTTATAGATGAGATTCATTTGATATGATAATCACTTTTATATGTAGTTACTTATGTATGTTTTGTATTTCACTCTTTGTTCTTACACCCCAACAGATTTAGTAAATGCTTCATCAATTACTTTTGCCATGAGTAACATTACGATCGATGCTTAATGTGCCAAATTTTAAAACTTGGAAAAATAAAATTACTATGATCTTGGGTTGTATGGACATTGATCTCGCATTAAGGGAACCAAGTCCCGCTCCTCTCACTAATAAAAGCACTCAGGAAGATTGCTTATGTGTTGAGAAGTGGAACCGTTCCAACCTCGTGAGCCTAATGATCATGAAGCCGTCCCGGAAACATTCTTGAATAACGTTTCTGAGGATGTCAATGCTAAGGGTTTTTGGATACCCTTGAAGAGTGCTTTGCAAAAATGCGAGAAATCAGAAACAAGTGCTTCCTTGAAGGAAGCTTGTTTCCATGAGGTACAAGGGTAACGAAAACTTAAGGGAGTATATTCTTGAGATGCTTCATCTCTCAACAAAACTAAAGGCACTTAAGTTAGAGATTTCGGAAGATTTACTCGTGCATTTGGTTTTAATCTCGATCTCTTCCTCCTCAGTTTGGTCGTTTTGAAGTGACCTATAATTGACAAAAGGATAAGTGGAATGTTAATGAATTAATTTCACATGTGACACAAGAGAAAGATAGAATGAAGCAAGTTAAGTCGGAAAGTGCTCACTTAGCATCTACCTCTTTTCATGGGACTAAGAGAAAAGGAAAGGAAATTGCGGTTGTAAGTAAGAAGCATAAGGGATCATCCAATGATCAAAAAGTTAAGAAGTGCTTATTTTGTAAGGACCTTACTCACATGAAGAACGACTGCCCTAACTATCACGATTGGCGTATGTCATTTTGTCTTGTTTGTACTTAGGCTAATATTGTTTCAATTCCTACATATACATGGTGGTTGGGTTCTGGTGCAACAAATCACATAATTGTGCCTATGCAGGGTTGCCTGAATTATCGAAGCCCTAGCGAAGATGAGAAATACATCTATATAGGAGCTGAGAATCTGGTTGAAGTTATGGGCATTGGGACATTTAGATTATTATTAAATACTGAATATTATTTTGTATTAAATAATACATTTATTGTATTGTCCTTTTGGCGGAATTTGATCTCAATCACTACTTTGGACAGGAAAGGTTATTCCTGTTCGTTTGACAATAATAAGTGTGATCTTTATTTCAATTCCAAAATTGTTGGTACTAGTGTTTTATCATATAGTGATAATATTTATTTACTTGACACAGTCAAGTCATTTAATGAGTCTCATATTAATGAAATCAAAACTTGAGGCACTAAACGAAAGTTATCAAGTGAAAATTTATATACCTTATGGCATAGGCATTTGAGTCATATCTCCAAAGATTTAATAAGCTTTTGTGTCAGAGGGAATCTTAAACGAACTTGATATTTCGGATAAAATCTTTTGTATTGAATGTCTTAGGGATACATTTATTTGCTTCATAAAAAGTCTCAATCATTGGACGTTTTCAAGTCTTTTAAAGCAGAAGTTGAAAATCAACTTGAAAAAACTATTAAGAACGTTATATCCGATCGTGGTGGAGAATACTACGGACGGAATGATGGTTCGGGTGAACAACGTCCGGGTCTTTTTGCTCGCTATCTTGAAGAGTGTGGAATTGTCCCTTACTACACCATGCTGAGCAAACCTAGAATGGATGGTGTAGCGGAGAGACGTAATAGAACCCTTAAGGATATGATAAGAAGTATGATTTCTTGTACTTCTTTGCCTCACTCATTATGGGGCGATGCATTAAAAATCGCTGTATATATTCTCAGTAATAATAATAATAATGATAATAATAATAATAATGATAATAATAATAATAATGATAATGATAATAATAAAGAAAATGATAATAATAAAGAAAATGATAATAATAATGATAATAATGATAATAATAATAATGATAATAGTAATAATGATAATAATAATGATAATGATAGTGATAGTGATAATGATAATGATAATGATAATGATAATGATAATGATAATGATAATGATAATGATAATGATAATGATAATGATAATGAATAATAATAACAACTTTCAATGTTTTTAGATTTATTAAAGGGCAAATTGTAATTCCGTTACCTAAGTTTGTATTATTTTGCAATTTGATTCCCTAAATTGAAACGGTTGTAAGTCGATTTATAAGATTGACATTTTGTTGCAAATTGGTATATAAATTAACAAATAGTTAGTGACGTAGCGGAAGACTTGATAGATATCAATTACTGTTGTAATGCGCACGTTAACCAGTAATCGATCTTCAACCCACGTTAAATCGCGCACGATTGCCGGGAATTGGACTAAAGGAGAACACTCCATTTTCTTATTTAACAGAGTAAACACTCAATTTTCATTAATCAAAAACTGATTTTCGGAATTACACAAAACCCTATTTTTATATGACTCCTACGCCTTGGAAAAGAAGTCAAACACTTTTAAAAATATGCATAATCTATATGGTAACCTAATAGACCATTATTTTATCATAATAAAGTCCTAATATACTTCTAATATCAAAAATACTATCAATCATATATTAAATCCGAAAATGACAATAAAAATAACAACTGACGTAGCGGATTTAACAAAGTAAACACTCAATTTTATATGACTCGTACGACTTGGAAAACAAGTCAAACACTTCTAAAATTATGCCTAATCTATATGGTAACCTAATAGACCATTATTTCATCAAAATAAAGTCCTAGTATACTTCTAATACTAAAAATACTATAAATCTAATATTAAATTCGAAAATGACAATAAAAATAACAATAATAATTAAAATTAAACCTTAAGCTTATTCCTATATTAATCTTCATCATTCTCCTCGGCTTCGAGAAATTTGTCCTCAAATTTGGAATGGTTTGTACTTGAATTTGTAACAGCACAAAGAGAGCATATAACATGAGTATCCTTCCATTGAGACTTGACATGAAAATAATAAATACTTTGAATCCTTTGCGAATTCGAAACATGCTAACTTGAGTAACGACATCTATCCAATCAGTCCAATATCTTAAAATAAACTCATTAATTAACAAGTTTCTTATATAATCTGCAGAAGATATCTTCGTATGGGGAACATCAAATGGGTCAACGAATTGATGTGTAACAACTCTCATCGTAGATTTGTGATTTATACCATCAACTGTAAACTGTGGAATATATGTAAAAGGCAGGACAGTGTGAAACTGACAATTTCCACAATCACACCTATAGTATATTGGTGGTTTTGACCAATCGATGGAAAGTTCGGTAGTCATCGATTCGACGAAAGGCCACGAAATATAACCACCATCAGAATCCACCTCCCAATCTCGTTGTTCGTCCCTGCCACCATGTCTAGGCTGATTCCTCCGAGTCTGTTGATTGAACAAGTCGGCCATCCTGGCCGTTAACTGTTCCATCATCAACTCCATACATTCATCTACGATCGATCCGATGCGTTCCTCCAGAACCGCGTCCTCTCGCTCGTAGATCACTTCTACAGTGGCCTTCGTTCCACGAACCATTCTTCCTGGATCGAACGAAAAGCTCTGATACCAACTGACGTAGCGGAAGACTTGATAGATATCAATTACTGTTGTAACGCGCACGTTAACCAGTAATCGATCTTCAACCCACGTTGAATCGCGCACGATTGCTGGGAATTGAACGAAAGAAGAACAATCCACTTTCGGATTTAACAGAGTAAACACTCAATTTTCATTAATAAAAAAACTGATTTTCGGAATTACACAAAACTCTATTTTCATATGACTCCTACGACTTGGAAAACAAGTCAAAAACTTCTAAAATTATGCCTAATCTATATGGTAACCTAATAGACCATTATTTCATCAAAATAAAGTCCTAATATACTTCTAATACCAAAAATACTATCAATCTAATATTAAATCCGAAAATGACAATAAAAATAACAATAATAATTAAAATTAAACCTTAAGTTTATTCCTATATTAATCATCAACAGTTAATTTTTTGACAAAATTAAAGTCATGTACATGTAAATAACTTTTTAAATGATATGCTAATCATTTCAAATGGAAAAAAAAAATTAATTGCTCTTTAACATCAAACCTGTGTAGCTTTATAGCTACTCGTTAATAAAAATGATTCAAAATAAAAATTAATAAAAAAACACATAAAACAGTTTGCGGTAACGGTGGTCCTAATAGTAGTTGGTAGTGTTAGGGTTGAAACAAATGTGGAATTGCCAATATGAATCTTAAAAAGTCATTTGCATAACACATAACTTGGATTCCGTCAAAAAGTAACATTTTGTTTGTTTTACACCAATTAGCAATAAAATGTCAATGTTAAAAATTGAATTGCATCTTTTTCAAATTTGAGAATCAAATTGCAAAAGTGATACAAATATATATAGGCAATCAAATTGCAATTTCAACAATTTCAACTTTAATTATTGTTGTTCAAAATCAAAAATGAACCCTCATTTATTCAAAGATATATATGAACTACTTATTCTGTGGACCAAAAAGGATGAAAAGATTTGTTGAATACTCCCTCCGACCCACTATACTTGACACTTCTTTCTATTTTGGGCCGTCCCACTATACTTGACACTTTTCAAAAATAATCAAGTTTTTATATTTTTATATTCACTCTACCCCACCACTCATTCTCTCTCTTCATTTTTCACCACTCAATTTATTCAACCAACACTACTATTTACCCCACTCATTCTCTCTCTTCATTTTCTACCATACATTTTTTTTTTTTTTTTCTTAGTTTTTGAACCCACCCCTTGGGTGTCAACTATAGTGGGACGGAGGGAGTATGTAGTATGAAAATTTGACTTCTACTCTCACGCAAGTCTAACTTTCTACAACCACAAAAAACTTGACTTACAAAGATGAAAATCTTCCATATGTCACGCTGGATATATGCATATATACTAGAATGAGATTCAGAGCACATAATAAGCATCACTATCTGCATACTAACCGTCCCTCATCCACATTCTAGTTCAAAATGTCGATAATAATTTCCCGTTCTTCCAGCAGAATGCAATTTCTTCTGCTTTTTCTATATGCTTCTGATTTTGTAGCCCAAGCACGACTTATTGGTCGAGTTTCTACTCAACAACAATTTAGGCAGCCATTCGATCATAACATGCAGCTATTCGAAGGGCCACGGGGAATAATCAAAAGGCCACCTAGGCAGACAATCCCAACTGTGACTCCTCCTCGGGCAAATAAAAATCCGGGTCGGCAAGATGTCCCTCCCTCACCATGCACTAAACCTAGGTTGCTACCAAAACCACCATCACCACTAGTGCCACCAAATTCCAGAATATCTTATATCGATCTTCCTCCTCCTCCACCTCCTTGTAGCAGTAGTACTCATGTTATGCTTCTCCCTCCCCCGCCTCCACCTTGTACAGCGTGTTAGCCCATTTTCATCATACACTATTCAGTCATGGCTGTATTGTTCGGTTCTACTATATTACCATTTATTTCGTGTAATCTTATTAAACTGAATATCTTTTGATATACTCAGTAAGTCATTTTAAAGTTTGATTATTTTTTTTATTCCTGGTTAATTTTTGGTTTTTTTTAAGTACTGGTCTTTAAATGTGATCCTTCTATCCATCACTTGAGCTTCTATTAAGAGGAGCTAATCCTTCTGAATAGCTTGGTCACCATTTTGGTTGATGGTAGAATTATTAGATAGACATGAAAGATATTTGTTCTTAATGTATTTATTTCCTAATTGTTCAGGTTGTAGAGTAATTAGATTTATTTAGTGCAAGAGGCAAGAGGCAATAGCCAATTATTATAAAGATATAATTATCTCCTTGTTTAATTAAACACAATCACTATCAACTTGCTGCTGTAACGGTCCCAATTAACAAGCTAGTCTATTCTTGTCATCAAAGCTTTCCAAGTCTGACCTGCCAAAAGTCACTGAAAACAGCTCATTCAGTCCCACCAACATGGACACTTGAATGTCCATTATTGAATTTAAGAGTAGGGGCAGTGATTTTGGGTGGAGGAAAAGAGGGGTTGCAGCAAAAAAGATGTGGGAAGAGTAGGGGCAGTGATGGAGGGTGGAGGAGATGTGATGGGGATGGAGGGGGAAATGGAGTGGCAGAGCTGGGGAGGGTAGAGGTGGGGTTGAAGAGTGGCTGAAGGTAAGGGAGAGGAAGAATTGACGGAGAATGGGGCGGCAAAATCGTGGTTTGGGGCAGAGGAGGAGGCGGAAGCCATTGGGTAAGTCAGAAAAATTTGGGAAAGGGGTCAAGTTTGCTTTAGACATATGGGACGGAGGAAGTATATGTTTGAGGAGTGTACTCTTTATAGATATATTTCAAAATTATTTTTAATATGAAAGTTAGTGGGTGCCCTTGCACCTAGTTGGAGTAACTTGAGTCCAGCTGTGGGAGCTGTGGGTTGGTGGAGGTTGAGCAGGGGTTGAAGGTTAATGCAACAAAAGATTTAATATAAATATATTACTGTTGAATTGTCTATGGTTATATGTAAAGGATGTTCAATCTTTTAATCGTGCATGATTACCGGGGATTGACAATAAAAGAAGAATTCTCAATTTTCGGAACAAAAAGAGTGACGCTCTAAATTTTATTAATCAAATAAAAAACTGCTTTTCTAACTGCCCCTATCACTATTTTATACTTATCAATCAATAATAAAGAGAAACAAATTCTATCTAAAATAAAACTCTAAGTTTCCTAACTGTAAAAATAAATCAAGAAACATAATCCTAGTTAAAGTTGGACAACGAAAGAGAATCCTATTTTTAATGACTCTTTAACATCAAATGACTAAAACTTCAATTGCAATAAGGAGTTTTTACAAAAAGCTCCCTCAAAAAGATATTATTTACAAAACCATGTTAGGGCGCGACCGGTGAACGTGCTGGTTAGTGCCTTGAAGAGCACATCATCCTTTTAGGAGACCAAACACATAGAAGGCTCGAAATGTTGCATATGGTTCAAGGAGTTTTTGTAATAATCAAAGTTTTTTGTAATATCCAACATGAGTTTTTTTTTTTTTTTTTTTTTTTTTTTTTTTTTTTTTTGTAATATCATTTTTTAAAAGTAGTATTTGGTAAATGCCCCATTGCATAACTCAGAGACAAGCTGATCAACAAGGGCGGAATTCTTCGGTGCTCGCCTAAGGTGAGGTAACCAAAATCGGAGGCTTTAGGCACACACTTCAAGTCTAGAACAAATGTAACCATCCCCACTTTGTCTCCCCGCATTAAGGGTGGATGAGAGGGAGTAAGAGAGGTGATGGAGGATGGAGGGGGGAGCAAGGGGTGGGGGTAGGGGGCAGAACTGGGGAAGGATGGCGGTGTGGCTTGGCTGGAAAGAGGGGATTAAAGGTTGTTTGTTTATTCAAGGAGTGTAAACTCCTTCATTTAGTAATTTCTAGAAATCCATTCTGCAAGATAAAGGACCCAAACAGAAACAAAAACACAGAAGAAGAGACAAAGAGAGAACATAAAGAGCAAATAGAATCGAAATTCAAGCCAATTTGCCTGCTGGACTGATATTTCATTCAACTATCAGCATTATCTTGACCAAATTAAACTAATCAATGTTGGAACATTCTTATTCCATTAATGCCAAATTAAAATACTCAACTATGGAAGAAGTTTGAGAATAGACGGAGACGGATGCGTACCTGTTGAATCCATCTATTCTTGATGTTGTAGAAGGAGAAGAGAAGAAATTAGGGAGATGAAGTTCTTATAAATGATAGTGCCCTCTTTTGATATTCGATTACTTTATTAAGAGAATGTATAAGAGAATATGAATATTGTGTGTCTCTAAAGACCGATGGAAGGGCATATATATATATGACTAAGAGACACTTCATTTAGGTACTACACCCTTTCATATGAAGTGGCGTGAAGTTACTATTCTGCCCATTATTAAATGACAACTTACATCTTAGGAATTCTACACATTAATTAATCTTCTACACTTATATTATAACATTATATTTATGATTTACATATATACGTCTACATATTTATCTATATTTGCAATACATGTTCTAACAATCTCCCACTTTGATTGCATGAATATATGTTTATACTTAATAAACCCTTATAATCATATTTATAATGTAAATGACGATCCTATGTGCACATTTATTGTCATTTAACACAATCTCGTCCCTTAGTTCTACAAATATAAGGATTAAAGTAGCGGTCATTGTAATTGATTCGCATCTGAACCCACAATAATCACATATATATATCACACTAAACGACATATTCTCCCAACAAGTCCTATTTAACCAAATGAGATCAATACTTTAAAAAAATAATTAATAAAAATACAACACAAACTCCACTATATCAAATGTTATGAAAAGTTGTTACACCAATATGAGCAGTAAAACACTAAAGGAGGTAACGCTTTAGTAAATGGATCCGCAATCATGGAATTTGTTCCAATAATTTGTATTTCTATTTCTTTATTTCGTACTCTTTCCCTAACAACAAGAAACTTAATATCTATATGCTTGGATTTAGATTAACTCTTATTGTTGTTATAGTACAAGACTACTACTCAAAGAGGAGATGCTCCAACAGAAATTTGTTGCCCCCACTCAACAATCTGTAGCTCTAGTGGCGGAGAAACACATCTCGACCTCCGGGAATCGTGGTGGTGGTAGTAATCGTGGCCGTGGTGGTCATGGGAGAGGCCGATCGAATAAGAATAAGGGAAATTGGAGCGGCAGTATCGCGCATGGGCAGTGGCGACCATCCAACTCCAGCAATCAGTCGGACCGTGGTAATTCTGGGCGTGGCCGGGGAACTGGGAGTCACCAAGGAAATTTCTCTGGAAAAAATGGTTTTGGTAGGGGCATTCTTCCCAACCCTCCTTCCACAGATTATTCACATGTCACCTGCCAGCTTTGTTTTCAACTTGGTCACAGTGCCCGAGCTTGTCATGATAGAGGCAATTCGACCTATTTTGCTCGGTCCGAACCATGTGTGCTTGACTCCGGTGCTACCAATCATATGACATCCGACCCGACATCCTTCTCTGATTATCGCCCTTACTCAGGTAACGATACAGTTGTTTTTGGTAATGGCTCTAAGTTAAAAATTTCTCATATTGGTAGTTCCTCTTTTCATTCGAATAATCGTCCATTTACTCTTAAAAATGTCCTTTACGTCTCTAATCTGCATAAACCTTTATTATCTATACGCCAATTCTCTGAAGATAATAATTGTTACTTTGAACTTGACTCGTGTGGTTTTCGTTTTAAGGACATTCGGACACGGGAGACTCTTCTTTACGCGGCAAGAACTCGGGTGGTCTTTACAAGCTCAATTTCAATTCTCGGTCCGGCTCGGTCCTCTTGCGTTTCATGGAAACGAACCAGTCAGCAAATTTGGCATTCTCGTTTGGGCCATCCGTCTAATCCAATTCTTAGAATTTTAAGTCAATCTAGATTATCTTTGAGTAGCAAAATAAATGACACTCATTGTTGTCATATTTGTCCTTTAGGAAAATCTAGTCAATTGTCTTTTATTTCCCGTTCGTATAAAGCTTTAAAACCTCTTGATTTACTTCATTTAGATGTTTGGGACCCAGCTCCAGTTAATTCGTTTAATGGACATCGTTTTTATTTATCTATAGTTCATGATTTCTCTCGTTTTGTGTGGTTATTTCACTTGTTTCATTAATCTGATGTGTTACAAGTTTTCTCCACCTTTAAAACACAAATCGAAAATCAACTTTCTTGCCGTATCTCGGCTATTCACACTGTTAAAACAGTCCAAACGGATGGAGGGGGTGAATTTACCAGTCGTGCCTTCGTTTCTTTTCTCCATAAAGAAGGTATTTCAACATAAACACACTTGTCCATACACCCCTCAACAAAACGGAGTTGTTGAGAGAAAACATTGCCATATTGTTGAAATTGGCTTATGTCGTCTCATGTCTCAAGCCAAACTTCCTCCTATGTTTTGGCTCGAAGCGTTCAATACTGCGGTTCATCTTATTAATCGATTACCTATGCGTCAACATAAATTTGTGTCTCCCTATCAAATTTTATTTTTACACAAACCTGATTATAGGTTTCTCAAAGTCTTTGGCTGTTCTTGCTTTCCTCTTGTTGTACCTACCAATTCTCATAAACTTATGCCAAAATCAATTCACTGCATCTTTATTGGATATGATAAATTGCGAAAAGGATATCGTTGTATGGATTTAAACAATGGCAAAGTTTATATTTCTCGTCATGTGGTATTTGATGAATCTCATTTTCCTTGGCAAGATACAAATACAGAGAAACTATTTCCAGGTACACCAATGTGACTTTCTGACATTGATATGCACTTGGAGCTTCCTGGATCTATACCCGAATCATCTGGATTTGCGCCTTCTAATCCAATGACTTTACTAAAGCTTCCTGTGGTCCAACCCAGTCTGTCACAGCCCAGACCAGTGTTCCACAACACTCCAGTACCGTTACCTGGCCTGCAATTTTCAACAGAAACCCCTCGACATTCTTATATTTCCACCGGCAGCCCTACAGGTTCAGATCCTTCAAAACTCACCCCCACAGAATCTCCTTTTGTTGCTATGACCCCTCAACAGTTTGCTTCTTCAGACTCCTCTCCGGGATTTTTAGATTCTCATAATCCAGTTCCTGCAGTTTCTGACTCTGCCGGTCTAGTCCCTGCAGTCTCATCTTCTACTTCCTCCAGCACACCACCTCTCCACTATCGCAAAGTTTCAGACTTGCTACGGGTTATATCTCCATACTCTTTACCCCATGGTTTACTATTTGTTCAGCAGGATTCTTCTACATATGAACCACGTACGTATAAACAGGCTGCCTCTTTCCCTCATTGGCAATCTGCCATGCACGAGGAAATCTCCGCTCTTCACAAAAATCAAACTTGGTCTTTAGTTCCTCCTAACTATTCGAAAAATATTGTTGGTTGTCATTGAATATATAAAGTTAAACGCAAGTCTGATGGCTCGATTGAGCGACATAAAGCTCGGTTGGTGGCCCAAGGGTTTACACAGCAAGCAGGGCTTGATTATAATGAGACGTTCAGTCCGGTGGTTAAGCCATCCACTATACGCACTGTTTTGACAGTCACTCATTCTCGACAGTGGGACATTAAACAACTTGATGTACGTAATGCCTTTCTCAACGGTATACTACATGAGGATGTTTACATTAAACAACTTTGAGGTTTTGTAGATCCGTCTCATGCTACTTATATTTGCAAGCTTCGCAAGGCACTATATGGTTTGAAGCAATCTCCACGAGCATGGTTTCAACGCCTCCATGATTTGCTTCTTCGACATGGGTTTGTCAACAGCCACTACAAGAAACAGGCTTATTTACGGCGGTTAAAATCCGCCGTAAATAATACGCGCCCCGCCGTATATAGTATTTACGGCGGACTAGCCGCCGTAAATAGATCCCCGTATAAATTATCGCCGTATATACTATATACGGCGGGGGAACCGCCGTATATACTATATACGGCGGATATACCACCGCCGTATATAAATGGAATACATACGTATAAAATGGCGTATTTGAGTGATCTTTATACGGCGGAATGTGTAACCGCCGTAAATAAGAGACGAGTCGTCCGCTCCGTGACGAGTCGTCCCAGTTGCACCCCCACCAGGTTCCCTCGTCCAAACGAGTCGTCCATGGGACTTTTATACGGCGGTCACTATATCCGCCGTAAATAACTAAATAGGGACGACTCGTCCAACATGGCACGAGTCGTCCCATTTACACCCCCTACTGGTTCCCTCGTCCCCCCTTTGGGCACGAGTCGTCCCTAGGTTTATACGGCGGATTTGGTCACCGCCGTAAATAATCCTATTTTTTTTTTTTTTCCCCCAGCTTTGTATAATTCATTTTCCCCAAAAATACGTTCACAAAAACCAAATTAAACCTGTACACACACAATATAACAAAAAATACACAAATGCAATCAATATTTACAATCTACATATTAACACAATTAATGTTGAATGTATCCATACATAATAACCATTATACAAAAAAGTTGTTAGTTGTTGAATGTATCCAAAATATACAATGTCTAAAATCCACGAACACCTATTCATTACCGTCATTTCCACGTCGTTCCATCCAACGTTTCAATTCATCAATTTGTTGTTGTAACTTAAGGCGTTCATCCTCATTTTTCGGCGTTCCTCCTCAAGTTGTCTTTCAAAATCTGCTTTGACCCCCGCCACCGCCTCCGCTGCGCTTGCCCCGAGAAGGTTGGGATTTACCAAACACCTTAGTTTTGTTCGGACCGCCTCCCATACATCGAACTCTCCCATGGTCATCGAGCCAAACATACCAACAAAAACATCTTCACGCGCCGCGGAGAGTCCTACGCGGCTCCTCAACCGCATCATTAAGCGTTTGCTTTGTAACAAAAACAACATGTTCAATATAAATGTTTTAACTTTAATTAATATTATGAAAATGAAGTTAGAAATGAAAAAATATTCTATAGAATAACAAAGCGAAACAGAAAAGGTTGAAACTTTAACTTACAATCATTTGAGTGGTGGCTTGATCTGCGG
The DNA here is from genome assembly GCA_022495995.1 of Adenophora triphylla var. japonica. NCBI lineage: Eukaryota > Viridiplantae > Streptophyta > Magnoliopsida > Asterales > Campanulaceae > Adenophora > Adenophora triphylla. The sequence continues at coordinate 96,867 of JAFEMH010000166.1, read as the reverse complement.
GTGTTTTGCCCGTGCGCGTATGTATGAAAACGCTTACGCGATCAGTTGGTAATCCCTTGTCGCCTCTCTACAATTTATAATAGAATCATTTGACAAAAAAAAAAAAAATATTTATATACGATACAAAAAGAAACATTAATTGAATTGACAATCGAGAATTAAATTGAACGATGACAAACCTCTTTGATGACTTTGGGATGGGACGTTTTTCCGGTCCTATTCAGGCACGATTGTTTTTCTCGATTCAATTTATTTGTTTCTGATATTTCCTGGAAAAAAAAAAAGATAATATTAGTATTAATTTGACTACTTATATAAGACATTCACGATAATAGATTGAGATTAATTTGAAATATACCCGAGCCTTGGGCGTACCCCACATCGCAACAAGTGCGGCCCATTGATCCGCAACGCACCCACGGGGTGGGTGAGCCAATGCGTCTTCGTCGGATTGATACATCTTATAATCTTGTTTCAACCGAGTAATAATATTCATAGCGAGTCAATATTCATAACAAAGTCATAACCGAGTAATATTCATAACTATATAATACTTATTATATGCTTGTCTCACATTGTATTTCCGGTCACGCCACGCTTTAGCGAGAGAAAGAGCCATAACCGGAAATACTCCGGAGGAGCATTTGTATTTTCCTATATACACAATTCAACAAAGAAAAAAAAATCAATTGTTAGAGAAGCATAAGACTTTTGACTACGTACTAGAGATATATGTAAGAAATATGGATTACAACTTACGGTAACGTCATTCCATACGTTATTTATGCACTCGTGATTCATCTCGAGACCACTCATTAGTTAATGGGAAATGTTCCCCATTTTTAGCAAAAATTCCTATCTCGAGTAGCTAATTGTGCCATTTCCCCACCAAGCGGTTGACCATAATTATTCCATATTATGATCAATCTCTCTTTACCCCATTTGGCGGTTGGTTTTGCCAACCCTCTTCCTTTAGGGTTAGAGCCACGACACAGTAATAAATTTTTCCTTGGAGGCATATCTGTCATATGACAATTCAATTATAGCACAAGAATTGGATAAACCAAGTAAAGGACCCAAAAAACAATCTTATAATATATGTATAAGACCTATAAATTTATTATAGGTCTTATGTATCATGTATAAGACCATATATTGGTCTTATAAATGGCCTTATAGAATAACAATGCTTCCAATATACAATTGTAATACTACAAGGTAGATATAGAAATATGAACATTGACAAAACAACAACAACAACAAAACAAGAAGAATAACAACAACAAAACAAAGAAGAACAACAATAACAAAACAAAGAAGAACAACAACAACAAAACAAAGAACAACAACAAAACAAGAAGAATAACAACAAAACAAAGAAAGCAACAACAACAACAAAGAACAACAACAACAAAGAAAGAAGAACAACTTTTCTTTTTTTTTTCATTTTTTTAAAGAAAAATGATACCCCAGTACGATGGGATTGTTAGACCACAATTTATCCCAAGCCAGGGTTAGGGAAGCGATACAGGAAGGTTAATGGTTTCCACCTATATACCAAGTATCGTTTTCATTAAAAGTATAAAGTATAACGAGCTCATTGAAGTTGAAATTGACATATGTAGCAATAATTAGCATAGAGAAAAAAAAAAAAGAGCTCATTGCATTAGGAGATGGAATGATACAAAGAGATTAACAAGAGATTATATATATATATATATATATATATATATATATATATATATATATATATATATATATATATATATATATATATATATATATATATATATATATATTGGTACAGGTAATTGACTTTTCTAACTCAATTGGAGTATTATGTATTCACCCAGGCCATCCCTATTTTATTCCTATACCTAGTGACTGGGAGGGACTAGGGAAAAATCAACTACTCATTCTACTTGTAAGTAAAAAATACTTGTCAAAGTAGTTGTTACTTATTCTTCTTACTTGTACAAACCACGGAAACGACATCAGTTCTCCCCATGTTCAAATGGTCCCCAGACCCTTCTTACTACCTAATACAATAGGGCTTCAGTCTACTTTATTTCTAGAATACAAAAATGACATAAGTAATGATGCATCCCCCCCTCCTTCCAGTTTTATCTACAAACTATCAAGTGTCAACACGGATGAGTTGGTCCAGTCAACCCAATCACATTAAGTCCAATCAAATGGGGTAAGGCCAAATTATGATAATGCATTTGCTTACAAAATGTGGTAACAATTGAAGATGAGTTTGTGAATATTTTTAACTATGGACTTAGAAAAAGAATTTGTACAAGAATTAATGCACAGTTTCAAAAAAGTGACAAAATGGGACAAGCACAACTGCAGCAGCTAGAGGTAACTCACCAACATCAGGAGTCCACCCAACATGATTAAAAATAAGAACTTTGAGAGAAATGGGGGGTTGCTTCTACAAAGAACAAAATACATTTTCTTCAGCAAATGAGAAGAAACCAAAACATGATTAGTATTGTTGCAAAGAGAAACACATCCCCTCCAAAACTAGCTACAATCTTTTAGTCCCAAATGATTTTTGGCCCAAAAATATCATGGTTCAATATACACTTGCAATCTTTCAAAAATAAAATAAATACTTGCAGAACCAATATTTTACAAATTTTTCTTAGAATGAATATGTTCTGAATGCCCATTAAAATAAAAAGAACATGACATTACGGGGGGGGGGAGAGGGGCTCCCGCGGGTTATGGACACATTTGTTATATGTCACATTTAACAAATACCATAAACCATGACATTACACTAACATTTCCAACGAATCAACCAAAAAACAAAAAATTGGTGGGGGAAGCGGGGCGGGGGGAACAACAAACATGACATTACGGGGGGGGGGGGGCTCCCGCGGGTTGTGGACACATTTGTTATATGTCACATTTAACAAAAAACAAATACCAAATCGGTGGGGAAGCGGGGCAGGGGGAACAACAACAACAACCACAAGGAACAACAACAACAACACTATAGGGCAAGCCTTGCTTGATACAGAAAAAGTATAAAATAGTACGGGTGGGGCTCCCGCGGGTACCAAATCGGTGGGGAAGCGAGGCGGGGACATCCCAAAGTAAAAGGAGTACCTGGACAAGCTAGCAGATGACGGAGGTAGAAAGTAAGCTGCTGCAACAAGATCCTGTAGGAAATAAGAGTTTGATCAAAAGAAGCAGAACAAATACATATTACAATTAACAATATTAATATTCAATCCAACCATACAAAATAACAAGTTTGATTGAAATATGAAACATAAGTAATAACATTGTCTTAGTAATAGTAAGCAAATAAGATCTAAACAAATACATATTACAATTAACAATATTAATATTCAACCATACAAAATAACAAGTTTGATTGAAACATGAAACATTAATAATAACATCACAATAATAACATCACTGATGAGAGCCGGAGGTTTGTCCCTGATAGTAGGTCTGACGGAAACAACATACAATGATTAATGCACGCGTCCCACGTTTTATAACTAAAACCCAAATCCGCAGTCATCTTGTACGCCTCACGATAGGAACTTGGCACTTTCGCTGACTGAGGCAATGCCCTAATGAAAATTTTTAATAAAGAAGTAAATCCCTTATCGGTCACTCGATAATTAGCCTTCCAGTGCATAAGTTCTACAATAAATGAGAGTACTGTAAACTTATCACACCCTTCCCACAAGGCTTGATCAGCATCTCTCAAAAGTCTAAGAAACTTTGCGGTGGATGCATCTGATTGTACGATTTCTTCAATTCCTGGCTGGTTACTATCCGGCATACCCATCCCTTCATGTACCATTCGCCTCATACAATCTTGCACGCCCAATTCAATTTCAATGCCATCTTGATTGTCCTATCATTATTATCATTCTTACGCGCCGAAATGTACCCTTCCCCGTGCCTAATCCAATTCTTGTAATCTTTTTGAAATCCCACTGCAATACAATGTGATCTCACGGTTGCACGGTCTTCTTGGTAACGATTTGCGCATTTTTTACAAGGACAATATATTTCTTTAACACCAAGCAGACTTTTTGAGAATGCAAAATCGAGAAAGTTGTCAACCCTGCACAAATACTCATTTGAAATTCGATTATCCAAATCAATCCAACTTTTGTCCATATATGACTTGACTTGATATTTTTAACGTTAAAATACAACCTATATATAAGACCGAGAGACACAAAGTTTAGAATAAAAATAAACTCATAAACAAACATAGTCTAAATATGTACAACTTTTGGCTCGATATAGATAATATACATTGTTGGAGCCTAGCCTATTAGTCGAACTTGGGCCCATGATATAGTATAACCCTATGACAACATTCATTCGTTCTCTCTCACAAGCCCCCCTAATTGAGAAGCTAATTTAAGGAACTAGGTTGATGTGCAAAAGAATATGCACATGCAACAAAAGATTTGAAACTATTTTTAGGAACTAGGTTGAAGTGCGCAACATTATTTTTTGAAGTGCGCAACACCAACATACTACGGACTAATAGATTGAGATTACGGGCACACTAGAGTTAAGGGAATTTACAAGGTTTGCCTTCAAACAAGAAGTCCACGACTAGGTATTGTCTATTTGTTGGAGGCAACTTAGTATCTTAGTAAAGCAAGAAGGAATCATTGGTATCAAGATTCATGATCATGTACTAAGGCAAGAAGGAATCATTGGTATCAATATTATTTACATTTACATTACAAAATACTATAAACCAAAACAATGTAGAATCGGCATTCAACTTTTTGAGACTTTTTGACCATTAATTTTCTACTCATTAGCTTGGTCTCCTTTTTACTCTATTAATTTTCTACTCATTGTTTACTTGAATTTACTTTCATGAAATTACACTAAAAGTATAAGGGAAATGACAAATTGGGGTCCAATGTTTGGTTTTCTTTTTTTGTTTTTTTATAGACTATATAGACAAGTGTTCAACACCATTTCAAAGTTCAAGCGGTTTTCGACCAAGTAAATGTGATCAACTCCAATCAAAACATGACTAATAAAGGTAGCAAGATGAATGCAAAGAATACAATGGTTCATCCAATAAGAATCCAATATCTAATACTAGCCTCTAATACAAAATTGATAAATCCCTCTTAAGTATTATTAAAGCTTAATGTCCAAAGCCACCATCTATTTGACAAGCACAAATCACATGCATAATAATTTAAATTTATATTTCATAAAATAGCACACTTCCGCAACAACCGCCTATAACACATGAAGAGCATAGAAATTGAAAAAAACGCAACAAGAGCATACAAATGTATACCTAATCGCCTATAAAACATGAAGAGCATAGAAATTGAAAAAACGCAACAAGAGCATACAAATGTATACGATTGTTGTAAATCGAAGAAATCAACGCTCAAGGAGGAGAGAGAACGACCGAGATACGCTATTTAGAGGAGAGAAAGAGAGGCCGAGATACGAGAGATCGAAGAAATCAACGCTCAACCACACCAAGAACAACAAAAATCAAAAATTAAAAGTAAATACGTATACCTACCGTTGATTTGGTCGCCGGAGGTCGGAAAATCGTGCCCTAGGTAGCTATGGAGGAGAGAAAGCTTCGGCTTCTACTTCCGGTTACCGCGAAACCGAATAGGGAAATTTGGTTTCCGTATTTAACAACATTTACGGCGGACGCGTATAAACCGCCGAGAATAAGTACCTATATACGGCGGACGCGTACAAACCGCCGAGAATAAGTACCTATATACGGCGGCTATATACATACCGCCGTATAAAACTTCGACCTCGTATACGTACATGCCAAATGTACGTACATTACCTATTTACGGCGGACTTAGCCGCCGTATATATTTATTATATACGGCGGATGTTCAAACCGCCGTATACATATAATATTAACGGCGGACGCGTGTCCACCGCCGTATATGGGCGCCGTAAATAACATAGTTTCTTGTAGTGAGCTAGGCTGATTCTTCCCTCTTTATTCGGCATAGTCATGGTACAACCATCTTTATCCTTGTATATGTCGATGGCATTATTGTTATAGGATCCTCTTCTTCAGGTGTCTCATCTGTTATCAATGATATTTGTACCACCTTTGACAGCCGCAGATTAGGTGACTTGAGTTATTTCTTGGGACTTGAGGCAACAAGGGACAATGGCACTCTTCATCTTTGTCAGACTCGTTATGCTTTTGATCTTCTCGACAGATTCAATATGGTGAGTTGTAAACCTATTTCTAGTCCAGTTCTGCCTCATTCTCGGCTTTCCATCAAGGATGGTGACCCACTTTGACGCACCCCTAACCGTGGTCCTACTTCGCCCATGCCCGGGACACGCTCGAAAGACGCCTTTATTTTAAAAACTTTTCGAAATGTCCTTTCTCAATTTTTTCAATATACAAAACCTGTTTAATTTAAAGAACTTTAATAACATACCATTAAAGGTAGAAACATTTAACTTGGAAATCAAAACTTTAGGTTTTACAAACCAAACACAACTTCTTTACAAACCAAGGAACCTAGTTCCCAAAATATAAAATAATTACAATCTCTAAAGAGTTTCAAAATACATGACATAACATCTCATGTCTCGGGTATACTAACCCTTTGGTTCTACATTTATATAATGCAACCAACAACAAAATACCTTACTCAAGATATAATCCCACTCGGCGTCCTCTCCCTGCTCAACGTGGCCTATGCCCTTGGTTGCCTCTATCTAAGAAAGCAATAAAAGGACGGGGTGAGAAAAATCTCAACAAGCTATTATATATACACTAATATGCTATGCAATCACATTATGAAAGCATATAACATCAACTCCTCATATATATCACAATTTTGTCAACACAAAGAGATATATATACAATAACACGTAAGTGCAATAATATAACGCTTTGAAGCACTAGTACAGATTTGAGCTTAGATAGGGCTTTTTTTTAGCTTAGATAGCGCTTATAAGCGCTATCTAAGCTAGCGCTATGCAAGTTAGCATAGCGCTTTTATAAGCGCTATCTAAGCTCCCAAACTTAGATAGCGCTTTTAAAAAGCGCTATCTAAGCACTTTTTTTATTTTTTTAGAAATCAACTTGCATAGCGCTTTTAAAAAGCGCTATGCAAGTAAGCGCTACGCAAGTTAAATTTCTTTTTTTTTCGGCTGTACCTATTTTAAATTATATAAAAATAAAAATTAATATGCACCTGTTTTAAATTATATAAAAAATAAAAGAAACTAACAATCATCCCATTCAACAATAATAATCAACCTTTCATTTATTACACAACAATAATTCTTACAATCATCCAAAAGAGTTATAAACTAACAAGAGTTAAAGATATTTGAATCCAGTTAAACCTACACGTTTTTTGCAAGAACTGCATCGACTGAGGCAGCAAATTTAGCTTGTTGCTCTTTCATTATTAAGTCCTTGTGGCACTTTGAGCACATATTCATGGTTGATGCACTTCCGAAGAAACCACAGTTGTTAATGCACAAAATTGGACCTTCTGGAGTGGCTTGGCATCCTGTCTCATCATGCTCCATTGTGTCAGCTCCCCTGCATCAAATTCAGTAGGCAACTTCAAATACTAAAACAGAGCTGGAAATCACTCTTCCTTCTCAACATTAAAAATAAAATAAAAAAAATCTAAGGGCATAAAATTACTGCATTGTCCAGTAATTTTTTTATAGAATAGCCTATTTTCTTACTTGCTTATTTCATGTTTCTTGTCACAATAAAAGTGAATCCTGCCACCACCACCTCCACCACTCCCAATAGAACTGCCATGCCCCCCAGCACTTGTAGACATTTTTCCCGAAACTTCCACCATCAGCTCTAACAATACCATCTATAGATAAACTCGATAACGGATGCTCCCATGACCCAATTATTGCATGTAGAAAATGAATCCGATCATTAGTCATCAAAATATAACCGTGTAAAAGAGCCCTTTCGTGAAGAACAGAATCTGGCCCAAGATTTGCATTAGAATGAATCCTAGATGATTCCTGATTGAACAAAAATAGTCACAAATGATTGCTGAAGGAGTAACAAAGTAAAAGGAAGAAACTGCGAGATTATATTGTCTGCAATACCCTGAGAACAAGAAGATGGAGGCCTGGATATTTTCATCACCTCCGCCATCTATAACAATTTCTGCCCACATCAAGAACATTTCCACAGACATTCGTAGAGCCCCATAAACCTGAAATTATTATTATTCTGTATTATCAGAAAGCATATAGCAGTAACATGTACGAGAAAGGCAAAAGAACAGAGGACATAAAATGAACTCGAAAAGAGTGACAACAATAAGAGGACGTGATAAGGAACAACAATACGGACGTGAAAAGGCTTAACCATTTCAAACAATACGGACAGAAGTTGATACCAAAAAGAATCATTTTTCGGGAAGTTGGACAAAGTTGTAACGCACCTCAAGTACAGATTCACTCATCAGCAGCTCTTCAGCCAACAACTCAAATTCTGATAAAGCATAATGTGCTAGCCCGAAGCTCAATACTCCACCACTCAATATACTAATTTGTCCTTGAACCTAAATGTAGCGCCGTAGGTATAAGCGAGCAAAAGTGAAGCAGAATTTAGTCAATTCAAGTGATAATTGCACAATTCTACAGCAGCAAAATACCAAAATGGACTCACAATTGCAAAAGCTAAATGTACATCAGGTCATTGATTTTCACCTTTTTGCATCAATCACAGGGCCAACTACAGTTTTCTCTCTCTCTCTCTCATGTTCTCTCTCCCTCTCTCTCTCTCTAAAGTTTCGTGAGTGAACCCCTTCTACACGGTAAAATCCACCAAGCAGTTAATAGAAGATGACATTAGATCCCTTTTCTAAAATTCCCCTTTATGGTCTAAAGCCAATATGTTAAAAGCAACCACTAACAAGGTTCAATATCTAGAATTTTGACTTACAAGGTTAATAACCAGGGTGGGCTAAATACTTTGGAAGATTCATCGTCGGGCTTCTTTGGTTAAAAAAGACAATTTTTAGAATTGAAGTTTTCAAACAACTTTTAAACTAGAACCATAATAAACAACCTATAATTACTAATATCAACCACAACTATACAAGCATAAAAGAGTAAATAACTCATCATCATTTGTAACTAGGCATCTGACTAAAAAGAGAGAGAGAGAGAGTGAGAGAGAGAGAGAGAGAGAGAGAGAGAGAGAGATGTGAAGATAACTAGGCTCTCATTACCTAGTATACCACCACCTGCAGTTGAGCCAGCTATGCTCTCATTACCACTTCCACTACCTAGCTCACATGGAAAATTGGCATCTCCATAGGAAATGCCACCATCGACGCAGGTCTCATTAAAGCAACCAACTCCGCCTTTACCGCCATGTCCCCCACCACTGCTAATTCCATTGCTTAGATCTTGTCCTCTGCCCACACCACCAATGCAGCCTGTTGGGACAACATTGTGAATTAACAAGGTTAGTTGAGTATAGAATACAACCAAAATCCAAGAACTATGCTTGCCATATATATTTCTTGTCTTTCTTTCGAGATGGCTTTATATTCAAAACAATGAATGCTCAAAGTAGTTAAGTTCATCTTAAACTTTATAGGAGATTTCTTGTCCTATAAATTTCTTTTATTTGTTCATTCATTAATACATGTCACTAATGGAACGGCAGATGTACCCGTCTCAGATGTGCTAATCGTCCCAGAGGACTTGACAGAAATAGTTCTTGCCCTTTAAAAATGCACAACAGATCCTTCTATGAGGCCTTCAAAAAGGATATCTTCAACTCTGCATATCTGAAGAGGCAAATGGATGAAAACTAATTTAACTGAATATGTTAATATTTATTTCTTCTAATAGGTGATCTCTAACATCAATCAACCTGGAGAGTGAAGGACAGGGAAGAGTTCACATTGCAGTCTTCAGGTGGATGAAGGAGTTAACTGGACAATCTTGAAGTTCACAGTTTAACTTGGGTGTCCTGAAATAGATCAGCACAAGGAATATCTCATGATGACAAATGGGAGCATGCTACAAGGAAACAATATTTTGTATAGCTTTTTTATGGGGGGGGGGGGTTGGGGTAAGACTACAAGGAAAAAAGCAGAGCACATACACAGCATCACTGGGGGCAGTCTCTAAGGGAGCGCGAAGAACAGAATCCGGCCCAACCTTCAAAGGGAAGAGGCAAAAAGAAGAAACCAATAAATAGACAGTAAAAGCATAGATGTAAAGTGATATCGATGAGAAAATGGGAGGTAAAGTTAACATTAGAAATCTAAAATGAACTAGCATACAAAAATTGAAGGACAATCCAAATAAGCTCATAAAATGCTAAAGAGTGAACAACAACTGAAAATACAAAGAGACATCTTCTTACAAGGATACTATAAAACAATGAAAGAACCAGACGCTGTGCTTCAATACGATCTCCTGGTCCTGTTAAGTTTAATAAACCTTGTCCATGAACTCCAAGATTTGCATTAGAATGAATCCTAGACGATTCCTGATTGAACAAAAATAGTCACAAATGATTGCTGAAGGAGTAAAAAAGTAAAAGGAAGAAACTGCGAGATTATATTGTCTGTGCAATACCCTGAGAACAAGAAGATTACTGGCCTCCAACAAGGAGGTCTGGATATTTTCATCACCTCTGCCATCTATAACAATTTCTGCATTCCACATCAAGAACATTTCCACAGACATTCGTAGAGCCCCATAAACCTGAAATTATTATTATTTTGTATTATCAGAAAACATATAGCAGTAACATGTACGAGAAAGGCAAAAGAACAGAGGACATAAAATGAACTCGAAAAGAGTGACAGCAATAAGAGGATGTGATAAGGAACAACAATACGGACGTGAAAAGGCTTAACCATATCAAACAATACGGACAGAAGTTGATACCAAAAAGAATCATTTTTCGGGAAGTTGGGCGAAGTTGTAACGCACCTCAAGTACAGATTCACTCATCAGCAGCTCTTCAGCCAATAACTCAAATTCTGATCAAGCATAATGTGCTAGCCCGAAGCTCAATACTCCGCCACTCAATATACTAATTTGTCCTTGAACCTAAATGTAGCGCCGTAGGTATAAGCGAGCAAAAGTGGAGCAGAATTTAGTCAATTCAAGTGATAATTGCACAATTCTACAGCAGCAAATACCAAAATGGACTCACAATTGCAAAAGCTAAATGTACATCAGTTCATTGATTTTTACCTTTTTGCATCAATCACAGGGCCAACTACAGTTTTTTCTCTCTCTCTCTCTCTCTCTCTCTCTCTCTCTCTCTCTTTCTCTCTAAAGTTTCTCGCTCTAGAATGTGATTGATTTAAGTGTGGAGAAATCCCCAAAAAAGGATTAAAATCAAACCCAATAAAAAGGGCAAGAGCCAGAAAGAATAGATAAATCCCCGAATATAAACCCTAATTATAATACTAACCTCGAATTTTTGTGCTATGTCGTCGGTTTTGTGTTGAAGATTTTGGTCGGTTTAATGTTCTGGTGGTGGTGGCGGTCGGTGGTGTGCTCTGTCGTCGTAGATCGTTGTGCTCCTCGTCGGTGGTGGTGGCGATGGCTTGTGGCGGCGATGGCTGGTGTGCTCTTGCGTCGTCGATCGGTGCTCCTCGTCGGTTTTTGCGTTGAAGATTTCTCGTCTTTGTCTTATGGCGCTGAATTTATGCCTAAAAACCAAGAAAATAAATAAATAACCTCGTCTTATGCCCTCTTATGAAGCGTTAACTTCAATAACACTTCTATTAAGCGATATCTAAGCGTTTTTCAAGATAGCGCTTCTACGATGTGCGCTATTTAAGTTAAAAAAATATTTATTTTTTATTTTTTGCCTGATTATTAAATTTAAAGATACGATGCGCTATGTAAGTGTGCAGCTTAGATAGCGCTTTATAAAAGCGCTATCCAAGCTGTTTCCTAAGAGCCAATCTGTACTAGTGAAGGATACTGAGCCAAGGTTTCATCTGAAGAGGATATCTCAATCTGAGCAGCATCAACAGTGGAAGAAGCGATTTCGAAACCCATTAACAATATCAACAATACGGGTGAAAATGACACAAAGTAATACCCCAATGTGCAACTAGAATTTACCCACAAAGGGGAGCTAGCCAACAACCCAAACCATGGCCAATGGAAGGTAAAAGGGACCCAGTGTATGGATTATAACGAACTCGGCTCGGGTGCCATTATAATCCCATACCACTTCCCAACAATCAAGTACCAGTTGGACTTTAAGTAAAAGCACAGTAATACATGCTTGCTTTAAACAATCAATATATGATTCCAAAGTAGGGAACCATACCAGAATAGCTTATCAAAATGATAGCAAGATGATAACAAGTATCCATCATAAGTAGCACAAAGGCTAAACAATCCTTGAACCAATTCAATTCAACTTAGGATTCCAAAGTAGGGAACCCTAACAAGCACACCATAAAAGATGTCAAAGAAGTCCAAAACTTACAACACATAAGGTCTACACACTTACTATAATCATTCAAGGATGTCTCATCAACCATATAAGGATATCAAGCAAGTTAGGTTTCATGGAATTCAAGTATTCCAACCTACTTTAACCAAGTATTTAACTATCTTCCAAAGATCACAATTGATAAGTAAATACATCCTTTTATAGCTCATACCTTGTACTTGGATTATAGTGTTCAATTGGTTACAATATATGTTATCTAGTTGGACATACATAGCTTCAAAAATGGTTCAGCAAAACAGGGTAGGGCACGATTCGTGCCCCATGGCACGACTCGTCCCCTTTTTCCTGTAGCCTGATACACTCGTCTACCAGGGCACGACTTGTCACGACAGGCATGGAACGACTCGTGACATAAGGCACGAGTCGTGCCCCTTACAGTATTCAGCACATCAGCTAAAACTTCAGCAACCTCATTTGAAATATTTACAAGTCCATTTTCCAACTCAAACAACAACACCAAAACTCCAACTTCAGTTCAACACAACCCAACATTACCTCAAACCATTTCCAACCAAGCCAAAAGCCATTTTTACCATTTCCAAACTCAAGAAAATTGGTACAAAACAATATGCAACAATATATTCCAAAATTTTAACTTCAAACAATCAAAGGAGCATACATAGAAGGGAAAATATAATAACTTACTTCAAAATAATAATAAAGATGAAAACTTCAATCGGATGAAAATGATCCCCTTCTTCTTCCGAACAATTAGACACCAACGGATCGATTGAATGGATTTTTCTTGAATAATTGGGAGATTTTTAAAATGAAAAACAAGGGTTTGGACCTTCGAAACAGAGAAGATGAGCTGGGTAAGGGTTTTGAAAATAATGAAGCTTCTTCATTAATCAAACAAGGAGATAACGATGGCTTTATTTCCACCTAGGCTCCTTCATGAACTAAGCATTTCCCTTTTAACATTCTTAAGTTCCAACATATTCACTTAAGCACCTTATATACTTTAAAAGTTTATTAATTAAATTTCAATCTTTACCACTTCACTAAATAACTCCTAAAATTCTAATTAGGCATTAAATAAATATATTTAATTCATTAACATATTTAAAATATCAAATAATTTATTTAAAATGCTAACTAACACATAATTGCCATATCCAAAATGCAAAGCATATAAATGAAATGCAACGCACGCCAAATTACTAGTTCAAGCATGAATCAAAATATAACCTAGGATTAGGGTCGTGACAATCACTCCCCCTAAAAGAAAATTCGATCCGAATTTTAGGTTTACTATCAAACAACTAAGGATATTTTCGCTCTATCTCCTCCCGAAGCTCCCAAGTAGATTCTTCCATGTCATGATTCCTCCATACGACTCTAACGAGGGGAATACTCTTATTTCTCAACTCTTGCACCTTAGTATCAATCAGCTGAATCGGCTGCTCCATGTAAGACATATCCGGTTCAATATCCTCGGGTATTCTCGACAATACATGAGAAGGATCATACACATACATACGAAGCATTGAGACATGAAATACACTATGCATCTTCCCAAGAGATGAAGCCAACGCAAGACGAGAGGCAAGATTCCCGACTCTTTCCAAAATCTCAAAAGGTCCAACGAACCTTGGAGCCAACTTACCCTTCTTACCATACCTCTTAATTCCCACCTTTGGCGAAACACTCAAAAATACAAAGTCTCCCTTCTGAAACTCAAGATCTCATCTCCTCTGATCTGCATAGCTTTTATGTCTACTCTGGGCCATAATCAATCGGTTCCGAATAATCTTGACTTTATCAACTGAATCCTGAACCATATCAATACCCCAAAGCTTGGCTTCCCCAACTTCATCCCAACAGATCGAAGATCTACACTTCCTTCCATACAAAGCTTCATAAGAATCCATTTCAATATCGAGGAGTCAACTGAACACGCTCGCAACATATCTTCAAGAATCTGAATTGTTCTCTCGGATTGGCCATCAGTTTGAGGATGAAACGCCATGCTAAATCTCAATTCTGAACCCAAAGCCATTTGTAACGCCTGCCAAAATCTGGAAGTAAATCAAGGATCATGGTCTGACACTATACTAACCGAAACCCCATGCAATCTCACTATCTCGTGAATATACAACTTCGCAAGCCTCTCCATCGAATAGCTAATGTCAATAGGTAAGAAATGAGCGGACTTGGTCAATCTATCTACGATCACCCAAACGGCATCATGCTTCCTACTAGTACGAGGTAATCCCGTGACAAAATCCATCGTGATATGCTCCCACTTCCATTTCAGAATCTCTAATGGCTGAAGCAACCCGGCGGGTCTTTGATGTTCCGCTTTAACTTGTTAACATGTCAAACATTTCGATACATAATTCGCTACTTCTCTCTTCATATTATTCCACCAAAAATGTTGCTTCAAATTCTGATACATCTTGGTACTCCCGGGGTGAATAGTATACTTGGACTTATGGCCTTCATCAAGAACTTGGCATTTTACCTCATCAAGATTAGGCACACACAATCGGCCTCTAAATGTCAATACTCCATCGGGACTAAGAGAGAATTCCTTGAATTTTCCATCCATGATTTTATCCATGATTTTCTTCAACTCGGAATCATCCTTTTGAACCTCCTTTATTTGTTGAATCAAGGTTGGAAATGCAATGATATTCGCAAATATAGCTCCATGCCTCGACTCCCGGGGACACCAATCTCAAGCATCCTCTAACATCTTCCATTCCAGAACCATCATTGAGGCCACATAAGACATTCGACTAATAGCATCCGCCACCATATTTGCTTTGCTCAAATGATAAGAAATGGTACAATCATTGTCCTTCAAGAGTTCCATCCATCTACGTTGCCTATTGTTCAACTCCTTCTGCGAGAAAAGATACTTCAAACTCTTATGATCTGTGAAAATCTCAAACTTTGCTCCGTAAAGATAATGCTTCCATTTGTGCAACGCAAAGATAATCGCCGCAAGCTCCATGTCATGAGTCAGATAGTTCTGCTCACAAGAAGTTAACTTCCTCGAAGCATAGGGAATAACCCTCCCATTCTGCATCACCACACACCCCAAACCTTCCTTCGAAGCATCACAATAAATCACCAAACCATCATTCCCATTTGGCAAAACAAGAATAGGTGCTGAAGTTAACCGCTTCTTCAATTCCCCAAAACTAGCTTGACACTTATCATTCCACACAAACGGTACATTCTTCCTAGTCAACTGAGTCAAAGGTGTAGCAATCTTCGAAAACCCTTTAATGAATCTTCGGTAATACCCGGCTAAACCCAGAAAACATTGGATTTCGGTGACTGATTCCGGCCTCTTCCAACTAACCACGGCTTCAATCTTGGAAGGATCAATGGTAATTTCCTTCTTCGACACCACATGGCCTAGAAAAGAAACCTCCTCGAGCCAAAAAGCACACTTACTAAACATGGAAAATAACTTCTTCTCTCGTAGCACGGCTAAAACCATTCGCAAGTGTTGCTCATGCTCCTTCCGAGATTTAGAATAGACTAGGATATCGTCAATAAACACTACAACAAAAGTATCTAGATAGGGTTTGAAAACCCGGTTCATCAAATCCATAAAAACAGCTGGAGCATTTGTTAAACCAAAAGGCATGACAAGAAATTCAAAATGACCATACCGGGTACGAAAGGCAGTCTTCGAAACATCATCTGAACGAACCTTCAATTGATGATACCCACTTCTCAAGTCAAGCTTCGAAAAGACTGTCGCACCTTGAAGTTGATCAAATAAATCATCAATATGAGGCAAAGGATATTTGTTCTTTACAGTCACTTGGTTCAACTGCCGATAATCAATGCACAATCTCAATGACCCATCTTTCTTCCTCACAAACAACACTGGAGCTCCCCCCGATGAAATACTAGGTCGGATGAATCCCCGATCAAGCAACTCTTGCAACTGAGCCTTCAACTCTTTCAATTCAGCTGGGGCCATTCTATAAGCTGCCTTGGATATTGGAGTAGTACCTGGAAGCAAATTAATCCCAAACTCAATCCCTATCCGAAGGCATCACATACTCAAAAGAGAACACATCCGTAAACTCCTTAACTGCCGGTACGTCCCCAAATTCAGGCAACACTTTAGTAGTATCAATAACAATAGCCAAGAATCTGGTACAACCACGAAGTAATAATTTCTAGCTTTCACATAAGAAATAACACGAATAGTCCCAACAGAAGGAATAGCCTCAAAAACAAACTTAGGCATATTCGAGACTAAAAAAGTAACAATCTTATTATGACAATCGACTAAAGCATGATACTTTCTTAGCCAATCCATACCCAAAATAACATCAAAATCATGTATAGGTAACACTACTAAATCAGCAGGTAACACATGATCACATATATGCACAAAACAGGCACGTAACACTTCATCGGTTACCAAACACTCTCCCATAGGAGTTGATACTTCTAGCACATAAGGCATAGACTCAACAGAAGCATGAAATTGTGATAAAAAATGCATGGAAACATAAGAATGAGATGAGCCAGGGCCTATAAGTGCACGTGCTCTCAAACTTGCTATATAAATAGTACCTCCTATGACGATGGAGGAATCTGCCGCTTGTTGTTTATTCACAGCAAAGACCTGGCCCTGAACCTTAGGCCTCCCTGCAGCATCCCTCTTCTTCCCTTGAGAAGTCCCGGCGCCACTCCCAAATGGTTGCTTCCTTGGTTTTAGACAATCACTTTGAAAGTGCCCCAACTGACCACAATTCAAACATTTACCTTGCTTCTTCCAACATTGATCCTCTAAGTGTCCCTCCTTCTGACAATGAGTACAAACTTTCTTTGGTTGATTCCCCGAAATATAACCTTGCCTTCTCACACTTGACAAACCCTGCGGCTGTCCTCGGAACTATGATGTCATTCCTTGACCTCCTCTACTATCTCGGCCTTGTGGTTGTCTCCCTTGTCCTCCTCAACTTCCGGTACTCAACCCTTATGACTTCCGCTTATGTTCCTCAATATCATGCTCCACATGGTAAGCACGATCTACCACATCGTAAAAGTCTTGAAATTTGTGGGACACTAGCTGCGTTCGGATCCCTGTCTTCAATCCTCGAACAAATCTCATGGATTTTCTCTCCTCGGATGCAACTAGATGAGTGCAATACCTAGATAACTTGGTGAACTTTGCCACATACTGAGCCACTGTCATAAAATTCTGCTCCAAGTTAAGAAACTCCATCTCCTTTTTATCATGATCTACTGTCGAAATGAAATGTTCCTTGAACATCCTTAGAAAATTCTCCCAAGTATACGGAACATGAGCATCATCCCAACTTACCTTTAATGTTCTCCACCAATGCTCCGCCGCACCAGAAAACTTGTAGGCAGAGAATCTAACTCGTTCCTCCTCGGTACATCTCAACACATCAAATATTTTTCCATAGCTTCAATCCATCTCTCAGGCTTTGACACATCCGGCTCACCATCATAACCAATGGGTTTCAACTTCAAGAATTGATCTAGTCCAACCCTTGGAGCTGCCTGCTCTCCTCTCTACCTTTGATCATTCATGGCCTTCATGGCTGCCTCTGACATTCCATGAAACATATCTCGGGTCTCCTCCCTTACATTTCCACATCCTAAAGGTCTAGTCGGATCACTTTCAGCTCCTGCCATAAGGACTTAGTACCAGCATAAA
Source organism: Adenophora triphylla var. japonica (assembly GCA_022495995.1). Taxonomy (NCBI): domain Eukaryota; kingdom Viridiplantae; phylum Streptophyta; class Magnoliopsida; order Asterales; family Campanulaceae; genus Adenophora; species Adenophora triphylla. The sequence continues at coordinate 78,667 of JAFEMH010000166.1, read as the reverse complement.
ACATTTAACGTCACTCACTTAATCCATAGTACCCTCCTAGGTCACGTAGTCACCCTAGACTATCTAAACCTAAGGCTCTGATACCAACTGACGCGCCCCGAATCGAGGTCCTACTTGGCTCACGCCAGGGACACGCTCGGAAGACGCCTTTATTTTAAAAACTTTTCGAAATGTCCTTTCTCAATTTTGTCAATATACAAAACCTATTTAACTTAAAGAATTTTCATACCATACCATTAAAGGTAGAAACATTTAACTTGGAAATCCAAACTTTAGGCTTTACAAACCAAACACAACTTCTTTACAACCCAAGGAACCTAGTTCCCAAAATATAAAAATTTACAATCTCTAAAGAGTGTCAAAATACATGACATAACATCTCAAGTCTCGGGTGTACTAACCCTTTGGTTCTACATTTATATAATGCAACCAACAACAAAATACCTTACTCAAGATACAACCCAACTCGGCGTCCTCTCCGTGCTCAACGTGGCCTATTCCCTGGCTCACCTCTATCTAAGAAAGCAATAAAAGGACGGGGTGAGAAAAATCTCAGCAAGCTATTATATATGAAACAATATGCTATGAAATCACATTATGAAAGCATATAACATCAACTCCTCATATATATCACAATATTGTCAACACAAAGAGAGATATACTCCCTCCGTCCCACCCATCTTAAGAAAAATTGAAATGGCACGGAAATTAAGGAATATTATTATAGTATTAGGAGAGAGAATGAGTGGAAGAAGTATTGTGAGTGTGAAAAATTAAATAGGAGAGAGAATGAGTGGAGGGAATAGTAAATTATAATGGTGTTGTGAGTATTAAAATAATGTAGGAGAGAGAATGAGTGGAGAGAATAGTGATAAAAACTTTCCATTTTGGGAATTCTTAAGATTGGTGGGACGCCGAAAATGGATAGTTTTCTTAAGATCGGTGGGACGGAGGGAGTATACAATAACACGTAAGTGCAATAATATAACACTTAGAAGGATACTGAGCCAAGGTTTCATCCCAAAAGGATATCTCAATCTTAGCCGCATCAATAGCTGAAGAAGCGGTTCCGGAACCCATTAACAATATCAACAATACGGGTGAAAATAACACAAAGTCATACCCCAATATGCAACTAGACTTTACCCACAAAGGGGAGCTAGCCCACAACCCAAACCATGGCCAATGGAAGGTAAAAAGGGACCCAGTGTATGGATTATAACGAACTCGGCTCGGGTGACATTATAATCCCATACCACTGCCCAACAATCAAGTACCAGCTGGACTTTAAGTAAAAGCACAGTAATACATACTTTCTTTAAACAATCAATATATGATTCCAAAGTAGGGAACCATACCAGTATAGCTTATCAAAATGATAGCAAGTATCCATCATAAGTAGCACAAAGGCTAAACAATATTTGAACCAATTCAATAACTTAAGATTCCAAAGTAGGGAACCCTAACAAGCACACCATAAAAGATGTCAAACAAGTCCAAAATGTGCAACACATAAGGTCTACACACTTACTATAATCATTCAAGGATGTATCATCAACCATATAAGGATATCAAGCAAGTTAGGTTTCATAAAATCAAGTATTCCAACCTACTTTAACCAAGTATTTAACTATTTTCCAAATATCACAATTGATAAGTAAAGACATCCTTTTGTAGCTCATATGTTGTACTTGGATTATAGTGTTCAATTGGTTACAATATATGTTATCTAGTTGGACATACATGGCTTCAAAAATGGTTTGCAAAACAGGGTAGGGCACGACTCGTGCCCCATGGCACGACTCGTCCCCTTTTTCCTGCAGCCTGATACACTCGTCCACCAGGGCACGACTTGTCACGACAGGCATGGCACGACTCGTGATATAAGGCACGAGTCGTGCCCCTTACAGAATTCAGCACTTCAGCAACCTCATTTGAAACATTTACAAGTCCATTTTCCAACTCAAACAAAAACACCAAAACTCCAACTTCAGTTCAACACAACCCAACATTACCTCTGTAACGACCCCAACCCTAGGCATTTATTTTTAATATTATACTAGATGCTTTTAATATTTATATTTATTTTATGTGTTCAATTATGTCATTAAATTCTTAAATTAAGATAAATTGGGTGAAAAGTAAATTTAGAATCTTATAAGAATTCATTGGACATTTAATAAAGAAACTAAGGAAAATAATAAAAATGGAAAAATGATAAATAATGTGGGGAGGATAAATGAGTAGGATGAATTAATGGGATAAGTTTTATTTTATTTGGGTAGGGGAAAGCCTTGGTTATTCTTGGTGGGGGGCCAAAATCCCTTACTTCCCCCATGCCATGCCAAGTGTCACCCCTCTCCTCTCCCCCTTGCCTCCCTCTAGCCGGCCCCTCCTCCCTCTCCATTACCCTCCTCACACTTCTTCCTCCTCCTTCATTTTACTTCTTCTTCCTAGAGAAACTAGAGAGCTCCCATGGAAGCCCAAGCATGAAGCTTTGAAGTCAAGAACATTTCTTCACCAAAAATCAAGTCTTAGAGCATCCTTGAAGTGGGTTCATCTTGGGGAACTCATCTAGCTAGAAAGATCCACATTCCTTTGCAAATCCAAGTGAGTTATTATGACTTTCCCTTCTTTAATGTTCATGAACTATGTTGTTATGGTTGTTGTTATAATGGTTTTGATGATTGGAAACCTTCTTGGAACTTGAGAAAATTGGTTAATGTTAGAGAATGATGTTTTGGTTCATAGTAGTTGATCAAGAGTATAAGAAAATGTGTTTGGTTGGATTAAGAGAGTTTAACTTGAAATAAGGTAAGGAAATGGGTGGAGTTAGTTTAGAAAATCAAACTTGAAATATGTTAATGAAATGGGTTGGAATTACTGGTGGTGAGTTGTTATGACCTTTCTTTCTTGGAATGATCATGAAGATAAATGTTATTGTGTTTGTTCTCTTGAATGTGTTGATTGAGAACTTTGTTGGGTTTATAGAAATATTATGAGTTTTGGAAGTTGAATTGATCTAGGTTTAAGGCATGGTTTCATGGATTAAATGGAGTAGATTGAAGTTACCAAAGTTGGAAATGCCCCTTAGGTTCATAACTTAGAATACCCTTGGTTGGAATTTTGGTATTTTGGGAAATTGTTGTTGTTCTTGCTTTGTTTTTACCTTTACGGGCCGAGGGCACGCAGTCGTGACCTCGGGCACGAGTCGTGCCATGTGAGGGTCACGAGTCGTCCCTTGGATAAAGGGAAGTCGTGACCAGTAAGGGGACGCCCGGGTTACGAGGGGGTAATTTGGGCACGAGTCGTGCCACGGGGCACGAGTCGTGCCACAGTCAGATTTGTTCACCTCAACTTTAGGGCCATTCAAACCTAATCAAACTCGAACCAAAATGAAATATCTTTTACCTAGATTAAAGTAGGATACTTTGGCTTCACAATGATATTTTAAGTGATCAAAATGGAATAGTGGAAGTACTTTAAATGTGGCTTGGAAAACGTTAGATAACCTAGTTTGGTAACTATACACTGATGATCCCAACTTGGTAGATTCAACTTAGACCTTTCAAGAGGCTATGTATTATTGTATAATGACCTTGTAGGATGGATTGATGCTACTTCCTTGCCTTACATTGAGTTCATATACATTGTTTATATTATGCATAGTGTGTTGATCAATTGTTGCATTATGATGTTGGTTGAACATGAGTATATTTTACCATGTTGCCATGGTGTTTATCCCCTTTGTGGATTATTTGGTATTGTTATATTATTATCCCGTTTTGTGGATTATCTCAAGTAACTATCATGTGCTTGAGCGTATTATGTTCGGGTGGGTATGATGGATGCCAATCAATTATTGATTTGTTCAATAAGTGATTGAAGGTACATCATACCGGTGACCCTTCCCCACTCTGTGGCCACGGGGTGGGGGTGCGCTACTGTGTATTGACCCACAAAGCTTTACAGGCCTGTTGCGACCGTTGTAAGGAGGGACGATATTATTTTTGGGATACTCTAATATAGGGATCCTTTCTTATATGGATGGTCTGGGGTATGAGTCCTATAAGAGGTGAATGTGCTGGAGGCAATTCACCAAAGAGTGGAGTTTTACTCCCACGTTGTACGACTTATTGTTCAGACGGGAAAAGGTAAAATGAGGTAACGTAAGGTGTTTACCGCTTTCATAATGTGTTATGTGCTACCATGCTATGTGTTGCACTTTGTTTGGCATCTTGCTGCATATCATAATAGCTCATTGAGATTTATTCTCACCCCTCTCCCTTTACTGTTTTAGATTCCGAGACAGGTGACCCGAACCAGTGAGGCCGGGGATCTCATTGTGGACTTTTGCTTTTGGGACTTGACAAGTTAAGTATAGGAGTGGGTTGTTAGGAGTATTGGTTAAGTATTCCTCTTTTATATTTTGTATGGAAAACCCTTTTGTTAAACAGATGTTAATTAAGGTTTCCAATGTATTTGATTAGATATCGGTTTATTAAAGTTATGGTTGGATTTCCTCTAAGTAGAGATATTACTAATTGATTTTAAAATTGTAAGTTTGAAAAGTGATTTTCCTTTAAAGGCAAATAAATGTTTTAAAAATCTAGATGGATTGTCTTAGTTTGAGCTCCCTTAGCTCGGGACACGTGTTAGGTCCCGGTTTGGGGTGCTCACAGTTGGTATCAAAGCTTAGTTTAGAGGTCAAGGGTAGATGTCTAGACTAAGTGGGAATGTGTGGAAATTGACGCCGAGTGTTTTATGCAGGAGTCCGTTCTAATGGCCGGAAGCAAGGATGATCAGCGGAAAGTTCTAGAAATTGAAGAAGATTTGGGGATAGGTGGAATTCAGGATGAAGAGATGATGAAATTATTCAGGAAATTTGTACAGGATATGGAGACTAGAGGATCAGTTCCGAATCAACCAGAGGGGTATCAAAGTGATGGATGGGAAAGGTTTGTGAAGATGAATCCATCGAGTTTTAATGGATATCCGAATCCGTTAAAGGCAGAGAATTGGTTAGCAGAAATGAATAAGATTTTCGAGGTTATAGAAAGTCGCAACGAAGAGAAAGTTAGGTATGCCGTTTTCAAGCTTGAAGGTTCAGCTGATCAGTGGTGGCAGAAGTTGAAGGAAAGTTGGGAGCGGGATCATACGCCCCAGATTTGGGATAATTTCACTCAACAGTTCGAGGACTATTTTATTTCAATGGTTACAAGGGATAAGAAGGAGATTGAATTCTTAAGACTAAAACAAGGGAACATGACGGTGAATCAGTATTCGGTCCGGTTTGAGGAATTAGTTAAGTGTTGCCCTCATTTGGCATCGCATGAAGTGAAAAGGGTTCAGAAGTTTGTAACAGGGTTGAGGAGTGAGTTTAGGAAAGAATTATGGATTGATAGTTTCATCAATTATCGAACTGACCTTAGATAGAGCATATAAGGTTGAGAAGGACATTGAGGAAAATAGTGGAAGGTCCGGAAGTGGGATTAGAAACAAGCCAAAGTATCTAGGACAAGGATCCAAAGTCATTAGAGGACAGCCAAGTGCTTTAACTTCAGGAAGTTTGAGAGAGGAACTTATGGTAGCTTCTTCGTCTAGGCCAAAACCCAAACAGTATGGGATGAGTTGTAAGTTTTGCAAGAAGGTTGGACATACCGAAGATCGGTGTTGGAGTAAGCAAGGGAAATGCTTGAAGTGTGGAGAGATGGGGCATTTTAGGAGGAATTGCCCAAGGTTTCAACAGGAGCGAGCTTCAGGCAGCAGTCAGCAAGGTGGACGGCAAAGAGGTGGTACCAAAAGAGATAACAAAGGGGAACCGAAAGAGAGGGTCTGTGGTCGAGTGTGTGTTTCGGATCCAGGAGAGATGGATCCCTCCGAGGTCACTAGAGGTATATTTCCTGTCTCAAGAGTTAGGGATCATATATTATAGATTATGTTGCATATCATTTATGTTTGGCATCACATTTTGCTTATATGTGACATACATCGTTGAGAATTTGTTTTATTGTTAGAGGATTCTGCTCTTATGAGAGAATACCTCGAACCTTCTTTGGTTTACCACGATGGTGATGTGGTTATGGCTGAGCATGTATTGCCAGTTGAATTGGTACGATTATTAAATTATGATTTTGAGATATATTTGACATGTATGGTTAAGTAATTGTTGTATAATGGTAGACTATCATAATAAGTGAGTCTCCTTTTTCCATGCCAAAATTGTTTATGATGGTGTTTGAGATAGGTAAACCTTAATGTGAAATTCTTGTTATATGTGGGTAATTAAGGTGAAACTTTTGAATTAAGGTGTGAAGAGTAATTGGTATATGCTAGACTTGCATAAGGAGTCTTTTCCAAAATTTTATGTGCTAGTTGCGAGTAAATATTAAATGTGCTTTCGTTGGTATATTTTGTTGTGTTGGTTCTGAGTAGGATAAGCAGAATTGTAATTCTTATTTTGATGGCTTTAGGGTAATTAGAATCGATGATATCTTTGTTAATTAAAGTTTCGGGAAGATTGTAAAAATAAATTGAGAATTGGGGTAATTATTCCTTGTGAAGAATCCTTATATGCAAAGTTTAGCTAGTGTTAGCTCGAGAGGATTGCAAATTTTGGGTTCTATAGTCTTAAACTCGGGTAGCTTGAGTTAGCAAGTACTACCTAAGAAATTTAATGAACCCTTAAGAATTGTAAAGTCATTACTTTGGTTGAATCTAAAGGGCGTATAAATGGTGTAGGTTGTGATGAGGATGAATCATATTGTTAGTGATGGAAAATAGGTTGACTCTTACCTTACCTAGTGGATGTGAGAATCTTGTGAAATTTTAAGTGTGTATTAAAGGAAGATCAAGGTGTAGTGTTATGCAAAATGGGAAGTGATAGCGTATGTTTCGAGGAAGTTAACTTAGATAGAGCGGAAATTTCTTATCATTGTTCGAGAGCGGTTACAATTGTTTGTGTGATTTAAACGGAATCTTATCTTTTGAAGTTCTCTATCGGGGATGGTTACCGATCCTAAGAGTTGAAGGATTTTTGTAGTCGATAGGAAATATGATTACCAGTGGTTGGGTGTGTATAATATTAGTTATCATTTTAACATTAAGATAAAACCGTATGAGGCGTTGTTAGGAAAGAAAATATCGATCTCTAATTTGTTGGGATGAAATTGGGGAAGCAAGGTCTAAGGTAATTTAGCGCCAAAGTTTGTTAATCCATTTGAAGTTTTAGGAAATGTTGGTGAGTCGACTTATAGACCGATTTGGAGCAGCTTATCGAGTATTTGAAGTTTAAATGTGATATCGTAATGTATTGGGAGACATGAGATGTAATACTTTTATTTGAATATACTTTCTTTGAGGTCGTGAAATTTCGGGTTAGTGATGATGGTATAGTATTCTCGGGATATTAAGTTGTAGTATCACATTACTTATGAAATTGGAAAATCTTGGAAAAATCATAGTGTTGAAGAGACTAATTGGGGAGTGAAGTCCTAGAGTATTCGGGTTAAGAAAGTGTATAGTGGAATTATACCATTGAGAAATCTAGTGGAAAAGTGTTAAGTTAGAATGTGTGGAAGGTAACCTTTGCTATTTGATCCTTAGTGAGTAGCGGCAGACCAAATTCGGGACGAATTTTCTTTAAGGGGGAGTGAGTGTAACGACCCCAACCCTAGGCATTTATTTTTAATATTATACTAGATGCTTTTAATATTTATATTTATTTTATGTGTTCAATTATGTCATTAAATTCTTAAATTAAGATAAATTGGGTGAAAAGTAAATTTAGAATCTTATAAGAATTCATTGGACATTTAATAAAGAAACTAAGGAAAATAATAAAAATGGAAAAATGATAAATAATGTGGGGAGGATAAATGAGTAGGATGAATTAATGGGATAAGTTTTATTTTATTTGGGTAGGGGAAAGCCTTGGTTATTCTTGGTGGGGGGCCAAAATTCCTTACTTCCCCCATGCCATGCCAAGTGTCACCCCTCTCCTCTCCCCCTTGCCTCCCTCTAGCCGGCCCCTCCTCCCTCTCCATTACCCTCCTCACACTTCTTCCTCCTCCTTCATTTTACTTCTTCTTCCTAGAGAAACTAGAGAGCTCCCATGGAAGCCCAAGCATGAAGCTTTGAAGTCAAGAACATTTCTTCACCAAAAATCAAGTCTTAGAGCATCCTTGAAGTGGGTTCATCTTGGGGAACTCATCTAGCTAGAAAGATCCACATTCCTTTGCAAATCCAAGTGAGTTATTATGACTTTCCCTTCTTTAATGTTCATGAACTATGTTGTTATGGTTGTTGTTATAATGGTTTTTGATGATTGGAAACCTTCTTGGAACTTGAGAAAATTGGTTAATGTTAGAGAATGATGTTTTGGTTCATAGTAGTTGATCAAGAGTATAAGAAAATGTGTTTGGTTGGATTAAGAGAGTTTAACTTGAAATAAGGTAAGGAAATGGGTGGAGTTAGTTTAGAAAATCAAACTTGAAATATGTTAATGAAATGGGTTGGAATTCTGGTGGTGAGTTGTTATGACCTTTCTTTCTTGGAATGATCATGAAGATAAATGTTATTGTGTTTGTTCTCTTGAATGTGTTGATTGAGAACTTTGTTGGGTTTATAGAAATATTATGAGTTTTGGAAGTTGAATTGATCTAGGTTTAAGGCATGGTTTCATGGATTAAATGGAGTAGATTGAAGTTACCAAAGTTGGAAATGCCCCTTAGGTTCATAACTTAGAATACCCTTGGTTGGAATTTTGGTATTTTGGGAAATTGTTGTTGTTGCTGCTGTTTTTACCTTTCTGGGCCGAGGGCACGAGTCGTGACCTCAGGCACGAGTCGTGCCATGTGAGGGTCACGAGTCGTCCCTTGGATAAAGGGAAGTCGTGACCAGTAAGGGGACGCCAGGTTCTGAGGGGGTAATTTGGGCACGAGTCGTGCCCTGGGGCACGAGTCGTGCCCTGGTCAGATTTGTTCACCTCAACTTTAGGGCCATTCAAACCTAATCAAACTCGAACCAAAATGAAATATCTTTTACCTAGATTAAAGTAGGATACTTTGGCTTCACAATGATATTTTAAGTGATCAAAATGGAATAGTGGAAGTACTTTAAATGTGGCTTGGAAAACGTTAGATAACCTAGTTTGGTAACTATACACTGATGATCCCAACTTGGTAGATTCAACTTAGACCTTTCAAGAGGCTATGTATTATTGTATAATGACCTTGTAGGATGGATTGATGCTACTTCCTTGCCTTACATTGAGTTCATATACATTGTTTATATTATGCATAGTGTGTTGATCAATTGTTGCATTATGATGTTGGTTGAACATGAGTATATTTTACCATGTTGCCATGGTGTTTATCCCCTTTGTGGATTATTTGGTATTGTTATATTATTATCCCGTTTTGTGGATTATCTCAAGTAACTATCATGTGCTTGAGCGTATTATGTTCGGGTGGGTATGATGGATGCCAATCAATTATTGATTTGTTCAATAAGTGATTGAAGGTACATCATACCGGTGACCCTTCCCCACTCTGTGGCCACGGGGTGGGGGTGCGCTAACGACTGTATTGACCCACAAAGCTTTACAGGCCTGTTGCGACCGTTGTAAGGAGGGACGATATTATTTTTGGGATACTCTAATATAGGGATCCTTTCTTATATGGATGGTGCAGGGTATGAGTCCTATAAGAGGTGAATGTGCTGGAGGCAATTCACCAAAGAGTGGAGTTTTACTCCCACGTTGTACGACTTATTGTTCAGACGGGAAAAGGTAAAATGAGGTAACGTAAGGTGTTTACCGCTTTCATAATGTGTTATGTGCTACCATGCTATGTGTTGCACTTTGTTTGGCATCTTGTTGCATATCATAATAGCTCATTGAGATTTATTCTCACCCCTCTCCCTTTACTGTTTTAGATTCCGAGACAGGTGACCCGAACCAGTGAGGCCGGGGATCTCATTGTGGACTTTTGCTTTTGGGACTTGACAAGTTAAGTATAGGAGTGGGTTGTTAGGAGTATTGGTTAAGTATTCCTCTTTTATATTTTGTATGGAAAACCCTTTTGTTAAACAGATGTTAATTAAGGTTTCCAATGTATTTGATTAGATATCGGTTTATTAAAGTTATGGTTGGATTTCCTCTAAGTAGAGATATTACTAATTGATTTTAAAATTGTAAGTTTGAAAAGTGATTTTCCTTTAAAGGCAAATAAATGTTTTAAAAATCTAGATGGATTGTCTTAGTTTGAGCTCCCTTAGCTCGGGACACGTGTTAGGTCCCGGTTTGGGGTGCTCACAACCTCAAACAATTTCCCACCAAGCCAAAGCCATTTTTACCATTTCCAAACTCAAGAAAATTGGTACAAAACAACATGCAACAATACATTCCATGATTTTAACTTCAAAAAATCAAAGGAGCATACATAGAAGGGAAAGTATATTAACTTCAAAATAATATTAAAATTTGAAAACTTCAATCGGATGAAAATGATCCCCTTCTTCTCCCAAACATTTAGACACCAACGGATCGACAAACGGATTTTTCTTGAATAATTGGGAGATTTTTAAAATGAAAAAGAAGGGTTTGGACATTTGGAACAGAGAAGATGAGCTGGGTAAGGGTTTTGAAAATAATGAAGCTTCTTCATTAATCAAACAAGGAGATAAGCATGGCTTTATTTCCACCTAGGCTCCTTCATGAACTAAGCATTTCCCTTTTAACATTCTTAAGTTCCAACATATTCACTTAAGCACCTTATATACTTTAAAAGTTTATTAATTAAATTTCAATCTTTACCACTTCACTAAATAACTCCTAAAATTATAATTAGGCATTAAATAATTATATTTAATTCATTAACATATTTAAAATATCAAATAATTTATTTAAAATGCTAACTAACACATAATTGCCACATCCAAAATGCAAAGCATATAAATGAAATGCAACACACGCCAAATTACTAGTTCAAGCATGAATCAAAATAGAACCTAGGATTAGGGTCGTGACACACTTCCTGATCCTACCACGTTTCGTAGTCTTGTTGGAGGCCTTCAGTACCTTACTCTTACTCGACCTGATATCGCCTTCGCCGTTAATCAGGATTGTCAATTTACGCATCAGCCATGCACATCTCATCTTGCAGCAGCCAAGCGCATACTTCGTTTCATAAAAGGTACCATGACATTGGGACTTTCACTTCATCCATCGTCGGACTTCTCTGTCCGCGCCTATTCTGATTCTGATTGGGCTGGTGATCCCGATGATCGACGATCTACGACTGGTGCATGCATTTTTATTGGTCCTAACCTTGTCTCTTGGACTGCTAAGAAGCAGACCACAATTTCTCGATCAAGTAGTGACGTAGCGGAAGACTTGATAAAGATTAATCACAGAATTTCGCTCGAGAAATTCAGCGATCAACCGTCAATTTCCGCTCGAGAAAACTGAATTTAACAGAGTAAACACTCAATTTTTATTAATCAACAACTTAAATTCGGAATTACAATTAATCCTAATTATATAGTGACCCTAGGACTTGAAAAAAAAGTCAAAAACTTTCCAAAATAACCCTAGTCTATATAGTAACCTAATCAATCAATAAAATATTAAAATAAAGTCCTAATATACTTCTAATACCAAAAATACTAACAACCTAATATTAAATCCGAAAATAACATTAAATAAATAAAACTAAAACTAAACTTATCACTATATTCATCTTCATCATTCTCCTCGGCTTCGAAAAATTCGTCCTCGAATTTGCCGCAAGTTGTAGTCGAATCTTGATCATTGCATAAAAAATATTTGTAACGATCCTCTCATTGAAATAATACTTGAACACTTGAAATCTTCCTTTATAATCTTGTCGGACTTTAAACTTGCTTACTTGAGTAACAACCTCCATCCAATCCGTCCAATGTAATCTAATAAACTCATGAAGTAACAAATTTTTTATGTAACTCGAAGAAAATGTCTTTGAATGAGGGATATCAAATAGATCAACGAATCGATGATTAATAATCTCATCATTGTAAATCGAAGGCTTAAACCAACCAATCATAGATTGTGGAAAAGGTGTATCGAAAAAAGGTAGGACACTATCAAACTGACAATTTTCACAATCACACTTATCATATTTTGGAGGTATTGACCAATCGATAGAAAGTTCGGTAGTCGCCGATTCGACGAAAGGCCACGAAATATCACCACCATCAGAATCCACCTCCCAGTCTCGTCCGTCGCCGCCACTGTGTTTAGGCTGATTCCGCCGGACCTGTTGATTGAACAATTCGATCATCCTGCCCGTTAACTGTTCCATCAACAACTCCATACGTTGATCTACGATGGATCTGTTGCATTCTTTCAGAACCGCCTCATCTCTCTCGTATATCGCTTCCACAGTGGCCTTCTTTCCTCGTCTCATTCTTCCTAGAACGAACCGGAATCTGATACCAACTGACGTAGCGAAAGACTTGGATAAGGATTAATCGATGAATTTCGCTCGAGAAACTCAACAATTAATCTTTCAATTTTCGCTGGTATTAGAAGTATATTAGGACTTTATTTTAATATTTTATTGATTGATTAGGTTACTATATAGACTAGGGTTATTTTGGGATGTTTTTGACTTTTTTTTCAAGTCCTAGGGTCACTATATAATTAGGATTAATTGTACTTCCGAATTTAAGTTGTTGATTAATAAAAATTGAGTGTTTACTCTGTTAAATTCAGTTTTCTCGAGCGAAAATTGACGGTTGATTGCTGAATTTCTCGAGCGAAATTCTGTGATTAATCTTTATCAAGTCTTCCACTACGTCAAGTAGTGAAGCCGAGTACCGAGCCCTCGCAACCACAACCGCAGAGCTTCGTTGGTTTTACTTCTTGTTTCGTGAACTTCATATCCCATTTGGCACTCCTTCTCTCTTTTGTGACAATATTTCTGCTTTACATATGGCTCGTAATCCAGTTTTTCACGTCGCACTCGTCACATAGATATCGACTATCATTTCCTTCGTGAATTGGTTAACCGAGGCTTTCTTAAGTTACATTATGTCTCCTCGGAAGACCAACTTGCGGATGTATTCACAAAAGGGCTAGCCACACCTAGGTTTCATGCTCTCTCTGTCAAGCTTCCTCTACCTTACGGTCGTCTAGCTTGAGGGGGGGTATTAGACGAGATATTCTCTCCGGGATACACGGGATATGATTGTTGTATATATATTATGACTAGTTTAGTTTAATCTTGTATATAGGGAAGATTATTCTCCTACTATGTTTAGGAGTCTTTATGATTTGTATATATGTACTAGTTATTGTTGGGACCGCGACCATCCCTACCACTCCACATTAATTTGATATTGTCCGCTTTGGGTCCAGCCCGCACGGATTTGCTCTTGGGTCATCTCCCAAAAGGCCTCATACTAATGGAGTGGGTGGACACCTTTATATACTAGACAACTCTTCTTTCAATTGCCGATGTGGGACTTGGGTTGATACCTCAACAATCTTCCCCTCAAACCAAGGACCACCTCTAGCGAATCTTGTACCGCCGCTATTCACCACCTGCGGGACACGCCGCCTGATTTATCACCAATATCAGGAAGACTTTCGACACAAGGCACACACAGTGCTCCATTCGCGAGGTCACACCACCAGAGGAAATCCCACATATCTTCCACACACGGTCCAGTGCGTCACGCCCATCCACTAACCACGGCTCTGATACCAGTTGTTGGGACCGCGACCATCCCTACCACTCCACATTAGTATGATATTGTCCGCTTTGGGTCCAGCCCGCACGGATTTGCTCTTGGGCCATCTCCCAAAAGGCCTCATACTAATGGAGTGGGTGGACACCTTTATATACTAGACAACTCTTCTTTCAATTGCCGATGTGGGACTTGGGTTGATACCCCAACAGTTATCACAATGAATAATACACGGCTGAAAATTATTCTATTCTCTCTTCCTTCCGCTTCTCAATCTAACAATAAGCCTTTGGTAAAGCCCGGCTACACGTGAGGGGGCGTGTTAGAGATATTATCCCATATTGGGAATTGATAAACCATGCCTATAGCATATAAAGAACCTGAGCCACTCCCTTTGATATCAATTAATTTTAAGGTAGAACCTAAGACTTTAAGATTTCCAACCCCCACAAGACTTTATCCTTGTAAGCATAATTCGGAATAAATTTATGGCATATAAAAGTAACAGTATCTATAAACTAAAATATTATAATTAGATGGCTTTTTTGTTTGTGCACTTTATGCTTTTGCTATGTGCTTGTGCCGTACTAGAGAATTTTGTAGCAGAAGCACGACTTATAAATGGTGGGGGAGAACAATTTCCAGCCTCTTCGGATCATAATGTACAGCTACAGTAGATACATGGCTAATAATCAGAAGAAAAATGACGCGAACGTACCCACCTGCTAGCACTCCTGACGTGAACGGAGTCCATGGTTTTCGTATTCCTCCAGGACCTCCTCCTCCACCTTCTAGCACCAAAGCTGTGCTGCATCAACTCTTAACTTCACCACCAAGTTCCAGCAATTCTTATATCGATGTTCCTCCTCCTCCTCCGCATCCACCTTGTACTATGTGCTAGTCCATTATTTACCTGATTTTATTTATGTTACCATCGTTGCACTGTTCGTTGGAGTACTGTATTACTGTCTATTATGTGAAAACCCCTTTTGGTTAGTGTTGGACAAACCAAAAACAGTTAATTAAATACCGAGAATAATAATAAGTTTGAATTTCCATGGTTAAATTAGTCAATCTATTTGCATATCATTACTAAAATTTAGTAGTGGCGAAGCCATAAATATTTGAAAAAATAGCGAGATTATTTTCATAAGGAATAAAATAAATTTTGGTGTATTTGTTTTACATGTACTATTTAGTAGCACGTCTATGCTCGACAGGACATTGTATAAATTCGATTTTTTTGAAACAGAAATGAGTTATGTTATGCATATAGAATGTATTTTGAATTAGTTGGAGAATACCAAAATTATGCCATGTACTTAAGGATATCATGAAAATTTGTCATTAAATGATTTTTCGGAAGAGAATTTGGGTGAACAAATTTGATCACAATCAAGTTTTTATCCAAAATGTAATGAAAATTCTAACAAGGTGGCATATGTGGATTATGTACACATTTGTGGCGTTTATTTAACACACACACACACACACACACATATATCCTCCCTTCGTCCCAATCGAAAGTTTAAAATTTTATTTGTTTGTCTCACTAAAAGTTCAAAATCCTAAAATGAAAAGTTTTTATGATTTTTTTATTTGTCGGCCCCATATTTCACACTGAAAAAAAAATATCCGCTAACTATTTTGTTGGGTATGATACCTTTGAGGATTGAGACGCCTAATCATGGGTTAAGACAAGCAAATTATGTGATTTCGAGATTTTTTATTATAGCACGACCGTGCTAGATATAAGGCACGACTGAGCAGAAATGGCAGGACCGTGCCAGACATAAGGTATGGCCGTGCTTGACGGTGAACAACAGAAACGATCGAGCAGGTTAAAGTGCACGACCGTGCCGACGTGGTTTGGGTATGGGCCGCCAAACTTCAGCACAAGATTTAGAAAACCTGCAGGATTAGGAATATGGTTGTATAAATAGTCCCCTCTCCCCTAACATGCTCAAAACTTCAGATTTAATTACTAGTGTGATAGAGATCAATAATTCTATATGTTCTATCAGTTCATTTGCTCATCTGTTTCTTTAGATTAGGGTTTGCACAGCTAGGAATTCTTGTCATCAAGAATTCGTGTAACATAATTAGAGATTGTAATATGTGATTTCTCAAGTTATAATATTATTTTCTCACTCTACACGTATACGTAGCCAAGTTTGTGAACTACGTAAACCTTGTGTTTGTGTGCGTGGGTTTTGTTTTCTTGATTGCTTCTTATTGGCTATGTTCTAACAAAATGGTATTATAGCTGGTTGGTGAAGTAAGATTCAGGGGTATTCCGCTGCAGAAGAAGATGAGTTCAGGAACAGAGTCACCGATCTACAAGTTTAATGGAAAGAATATTTTAGTCTTTAACAATCAAATGAAGGTCTTGTGGAGGGACCATGGTTTGTGGGTTCCAGTGGCTGCTGAAATCAGGGATCAAAAAAGTAATATAAAGGGCAAAGCAGATGTCGTTCCAACAGAGGCTGCTCCGTAAGAACAACAAATGGTATGAAGAAGGATTAGAAAGCAGCAAATTTGATCGCGCTAGATGCGAGGACACACTCCGTAATCATCAGATGTCTTGATGATGATGTTTTAGAGGATATTGCTGATACTGATCCGGAGGAGCTTTATGGTTAATGTTGGAGAACATGTTCTTGAAGAAATCTCTGACCAACAAGTTGTACCTGAGGCAAAAGCTGTTTCATCTTCGTCTGATTGAAGATACGCCCATTAGGGATCATCTAGATCGATTTACTGTTTTATTAGTTGAACTGCGTAATATTGAAGTTAAAGTCGAATATGAAGATGTTGGTCTTATTTTGTTGGTCTCCTTGCGACCGTTGTATGAGAGATTTATGGATTCCTGCATTAATGATAAGGATACGGTTACATTGGATGAGGTTAAAACTAATCTCAATCCGCTATGACCGAAGGTATACCCATTAAGGATCATCTTGATCGATTTACTGCTTTATTACTTGAACTGCCTAATATTGAAGTTAAAGTCGAAGATGGAGATGCTGCTCTTTTTATGTTGGTCTCCTTAACACTGAGATTTGTGGATTCCTTCATTAATGGTAAGGATAGGGTTACTTTGGACGAGGTTAAGACTAATCTTAATACCATAGATTTGCGCCGCGAGACGAGTGGTATATTTGCAGAATCTCAGTCGGCAGGTTTGGTTGCGGAAAGCAGCAGAGGCCTGGATAGGAGAAACAAGGGTTCTTCAAAAAGGAATCCAAAACCTAGAGATGTCTACAAGGAAAAAGGGCATTGGAAACATGAATGTCCCAAGTTGAAGAAGAGCGAGCAATTTAGGTCAACTGCAGCCATGTCATATGACGTTGAAGAGGATTATGCTCTGTTAACCGAAGAAGACAAAGATATGAAAGATACATGGAATCTTTATTATGGGGCTTCTTATCACATGTGTTCGCGTAAAGAATGATTTGCAACGTACAAGGAGACGGAAGGTGGTGATATTTATACTGCTAATGGTTATGTTTGCAAGGTTCATGGATTCCATAAGGTTGTGAACTTCAGGTGGTAAGTTATGTGCGTTGAACAAGGTTAGACATGTTCGTGAAATTACAAAGAATCTGATATCGATTAGTCGGCTAGAAAATATGGTACACATTTCAAAGGTGAAGGTGGAGAAGTAAATGTCTGCAGATCGAACGTAATTCTGAAAGGGGTAAAACAAGGTTTCTTATATGTCCTCTAAAGTTCTACATTTTTGGGATCGAGTATCGAGTATCATACTACAAAGGGTATGATAGAGACAGATCAGAAGGAAACATGTTGCATGGCTTTGTGTGGGGTGGTTGGCAAACAAGTGGAGTAACAAGTTACTCTAGGTGGAGTTGAGCTGGGCAAGCCACAATTAGTAAGTCAACACACAAAATTTGGAAGTGAAGAAGGAATCAAGGAGCAAAAGGCCTTTGCTAAGGATTTCGTGGGTTATGTCACTTCATCTGTTTGGGTTGGGGAGATCCAATGTCGTCAGGATTTGCCTAATTGCAAGTTGGGGCAATTTTGAGTGCCTACTGCAGTGACACATTTCGGTGTCTTGAAGATACATTTGTGTGCTCTTGGCTACGGTTTGGGGTCCAGGGATATACTTGAGTATCTTGAAGACACGTATGTTTGCTTGTAGGGGCAAAATTTTGGTGTACACAATTTGGTTGTCCGAATGGCAAGTTTGGTGTTCAGCATATCACATCTGAGACTGAGGGAAGTTCTGGTTATTGATTTGGGAGCTCAAAGTCAAGGTGGATATTTGTTAGGTTTGATGCCTTTGAGGATTGGGGATGCCTAATCATGGCTTAAGACAAACAAATTATGTGATTTCGGTATTTTGGGCAGTGGCACGACCATGCTAGACATAAGGCACGACTCAGCGAAGTATGACACGGCCCGTGCACGATGGTGAATAGCGAACACGACCGTGCAGGTTAAAGTGCACGATCGTGCCGACGTGGTTTAGGCCTGGGCCGGCCAAATTTCAGTGTAGGATTTAGAATACCCTGCAGGATTAGGAATATGATTTTATAAATACTCCCTTCTCCCCTAACATGTTCAGAAGTTCAGATTTTATTCATTTTATGATAGAGATCAATGATTCTAGGTGTTCTAGCAGTTCAATTGCTCATCTATTTCTCTAGATTAGGGTTTGCACAGCTAGGAATTCTTGTGATGAAGAATTTGTGCAACATAATTACAGATTGTAATATGCGATTTCTCAATTGTTAATAATATTCTCTTACTCTATCCGTGAACGTAGCCAATTTAGTGAACCACGTAAATTTTGTGTTCGTATGTGTGGGTTTTGTTTTCTTGATTGCTTCTTATTAGCTCTTTTCTATTCCTTGCCCCCACTTTCTCTCTCCTACCTAATTATCTACACTCACAAAATATTCATATATTTCTTAATTCTTGAACCCTCTTCATTTTTAAACTTTATATATATAAGCGTGATTTAAAAGTCAATAAATAAAAAAAAAAAAACTCTTTCGTATTAGTTGGATAATTACCGTAGAAAAGGAATGCATGCTCTAAAAAATACGTAGTAAAATGATTGAGATCCTATATGGTAGACCGAGATCGAGAGACCACGATGGTACATCGAGATCGAGATCAACAACGAAAAAGATTGCGAATATCTAGCAGATCTTTTATACTATTATGTTAGTTAAATTAGAAGTTGTAATTTAGGTAGAAGTATAAATAGAAAGAGTATTCCTCAAGTATTAGGTTGTAAATAAATTTGAAGCTTATGCCTTTGTAAATTTGGAGATGAAAAACATAGAAATATTAGAATTCTCTCTGTACATATATTTCTAACACGCTATCAGAGCAACCGATTTGGTGACCTAATTGCCCAATTCGTTTCATTTGAAAAACGATCAAAGAATGCTTCTCTCATAGCACAGAATGTACATGACAAATGCGTTGATGCAAGAGTCATAAACTTGAGAAACGGCCAAACGATACTTTTTCGCGGCACGGAATGTGCATGAGAAAGTGTAGATACACGACCATAAATTGAAACCAATGTTACACAAATATCAACATGTTCGGAGAAGGAAGAACCCATTGCTGCATAACTAGCCGCATGAGAAAGGAATACGGAATACAGGTGCGGACCATCACACAGAAGAATTTGTGAGTGGGTCTAGTTCATGGAAATTTATTCATGGGAATTCATGTTGGGCCTACTTCATAAATTCAACAAAAATGAACGTAAAGATTATCATATACTGATTTGGGCATATTTTTTAATTTTTTCAAGGCTCGATACGAAAATTTATGTACTGCCCACATTAAAATAATAAAAATAAAAATTAGCTATACCTATTTAACTTTTTATTCGTCAAGTTGGGTATCTATTATATTATGTAGATACTCCAACTTGAGGGAGGTAATTGAGATAGAGATCCTAGATGGTGGACCGAGATTGAGAGACCACGATGGTACACCAAGATCGAGAACAATAACGAGAAGATTGTGCATATCTAGCATATTTTTTACTCCCTCCGTCCCAAAATTTTTGTCCCATTTGACTTTTTTGTTGAACTTTGACCACAAATATATGACAATTTCATTATGTTCATGAAATTCTAAAAATTTCTATTGATTCACAATTAATAATATTATCAACAACAACTTTTAGAATTTCATAAACATGATTAATCTCTCATAAATTTGTGGTCAAAGTTCAACAAAAAAGTCATATGGGACAAACATTTAAGGAGGAGGGAGTATAATATTATGTTGAATTATTAGGAGTGTTATTTTGGGTAGTAGTAGATAAATTATAATAGGAGTATTACTCAACTATAGGGTGTGTACAAATATGAGGGGTATGCCTATGTAATCTTGGAGATGAATAATTAACAAAGAAATATTATATTCTCTCCATAATTAATCAGTTATGCTCTCATGTTTTTTATACATATGAGATAAAAAAAAATTATGAGCTTATCTTAAATAGTACTCCCTCCTTTCTAAAAATTGTCCTGTTGTACATTTTGCAATTATTAAGGAATGGTTTCACCTTCTTGTACCTTAGTAGATTTGCACTAACATTCATGCCTAAGTTTAGAAATGGGACATACTTTTTGGGACAAGTCAAAATGACAAATGGGACAATCTTTCAGGGACGGAGGGAATTATAAATACACAGAAAACTAAACTGATGAAATTAATAGGGAAATATTTGTTAAAGCTTGCATAATTTCAATACAGCGACCTATGTCCAAAACAAGCTTTATATTCTGTTTGTCCAAATAGATTCTAAATTCAGCCTGCATAATTAATCAGTTATGATCTCATTTTCTTTGCAGTCTCTTCAAAGAGTATTCAAGCTAGCAATTCAAAACCTCCCAATGGCACAACTTGTATAAATTTATATCAGGAACAAAAATCATCTTCCCTTATTCAATCATCAATGTCCATTGCGTTGATTGCCTTAACTTTAGAGCAGTACTGCTTGCCAGAAGGATCGTAGTAGAGCTGCATAGAAAATGCAACATATGAAGCGTTATTACAACTTGTAAAGATTTTTGTCTAAACTTTTATCCCATAAATAGTGCAGTAAGGATCTGGTAGGTTAGGATCTGGTAGGTTAGGATCCGATAGATTTCTGTTAAAAGGACTTAAATATTTTCCTAAGTGTGAGGTGTTATTAGAAAATCTATCGGAATAGACACTGAACTCTTTAACACACAAAAAATGGTTGATAACAAACTTTATCATAAAAGTCACTTCAGCTTCGTAGTAGAAAAAGTGCACTATAATACTCCCTCCGTCCCACGTGAATAGACACTTATTTCCTTTTTGGGACGTCCCACGTGAATAGACACTGTCCAAAATGGAAAAGAATTTATTATTTTATATTCATCCTACCCCACCCACTCATTCTCTCTCTTCATTTCCTACCACACAATTTATTCAACCAACTCCACTCATTCTCTCTCTTCATTTCCTACCACACATTTTCATTATTATATTCATTTTCCTTAGTTATTGTGCCAAGATTTTTGGTGTCTATTCACGTGGGACGGAGGGAGTATATTTTTGCAACATTTTAGTTATGTAATTTACATAAAAATAAGCTTGCTCAATTTTTCTGAAAAACATCCCAGCTCCGCCAATGTTTTCAAGAACTATCTCAATAAACATCTTTCGCCTCTATTACAATAAAGCTCCATAGACCACCTCTATAATAGAGGTTGTATATTTATACCACTCCTAACGAAACTTACTCCACTATGATTTAGGAATCATGAATATATATTCACAAATAATTAGAATCATAATACTAATTGACTGCAAAATGCAAAACTAAATAGGAATCATACGTTGTTAGTAGCTCTAATTAACAGATCCTATAGTAATCATTCGTTTCATCTCTGTAATGTCCTTTATGTTCCAAAATTACATAAACCCTTATTATCTATTCGCCACTTTTCAAAAGATAAAAACTGTTTCATTAAACTTGACTCATGTGGTTTTCGTGTTAAGGACAATAACACATGGGAGACGCTTATCTCCGGTAGTAATTCTGGCGGTCTCTACGAGCTCTCTTTCGGTTCCAAATCTCCTAATAGCCCCATTGCGCTTCTTGGCGAAAGATCGAGTCCGGACATTTGGCATTCTCGTTTGGGTCACCCTTCCGCCCAAGTTTTTAATGTCAATGGTCTAGCTTGCTGTTATCTAGTAAAATAATTGCTCAACAATGTTGTCACATTTGCCCTTTAGGCAAACCTAGTAAGTTACCTTTTTCTCCTAGGACATTTAATTCTTTGCACCCCCTAGATATGTTACATTTGGATGTTTGGTTCTGCTCCGATTAATTCTCTTAATGGAGATCATTTTTATTTATCCATTGTTGATGATTATTCTCGCTATGTGTGATTGTTTCCATTATATCACAAATCTGTTGTTACCTCCACCTTTATCACATTCAAAACACAAATTGAGAATCAATTATCTCGTCGTATATCTGCAGTTCATACAGTAAAAACTGTTCAAACAGATGGTGGGGGTGAGTTTAGTAGTCGTGCTTTTATTTCTTTTCTTCATAAAGCAGGTATTAAACATCAATTAATATGTCCTTATACACCTCAACAAAACAGCGTTGTTGAACAAAAGCACCGTCACATAGTCGAAACAGGTTTGTGTCTTATGTCTCAAGCAAACATACCTTATAAGTTTTGGTTAGAAGCTTTCAACACGGCTGTTTATTTAATAAATCGATTGTCCATGCGCCAACATAAGTTTGTGTCTCCTTATCAGAAATTACTCTTACCTAAACCTTACTAAACCTGATTATCGCTTTCTTAAAGTATTTGGCTGCTTTTGTTTTCCTCATGTTGTTTCTACCAACGCTCACAAACTTATGGCAAAATCAATTCACTGTATTTTTCTTGGTTATGATAATTTGCGTAAAGGATATAGATGTATGGATTTAATTAGTGGAAAATGTATATCTCTTGCCATTTTGTATTTGACGAATCTCATTTTCCTTGGAAAGATGTTAGCAAAAATTCATTACAAACAGGTGATTCTAAGGCTCAAGCAGGCTGCTTATCGTGTATGGACCATGGTATTAGGCCAACTCCTCTCCCTTTATCTCAACCAGGCCCAACTCTTGATCCAGTAGTCTCGCATAGTGGGTCTCCTTCTCCTCAGCCAAAGGAGACATCAAGCAGTTTCCTCGTGCTTGGTTTCAGCGCCTTCATACTTTTCTCATTCAATAGGGTTTCACAAATAGTAGGGCAGACTCCTCTCTATTCATCGGACACAATTCCGTGTCAACTATTGCTATCCTTGTTTATGTTGACGACATAATTGTTACTGGCTCTTCTCCTTCAGCCGTAGCTTTGGTTATTGATATTATATGCACCACCTTTGTTTATCGCCGTCTTGGTGACCTCAATTTTTTTTTGGGTACTAAGGGCACTCGCACAAAAGATGCTTTGCAACTTCGTCAAACAAGGTATACTCTTGATCTATTGGATCAGTTTCATATGTCGGATTGTAAACCGATGCCCACTCCTACCATCCCTCATTCAAGGTTGTCATATAACGATGGTAAACTTTTGTCAAATCCTGCATAATATAACAGTTTATTTGGTGGCCTCCAATATCTCACCTTGACACGTCCTGACATTGCCTTCTCAGTTAATCAGGTGTGTCAACATATGCATCAACCTCATTCTACAAATCTTGTGGCTGCCAAACGTATTCTCCGCTTCATCAAAGGTACCATTGACTTGGGGTTGACCTTCATCTCATCACCTGATCTCACGATTTGTGCTTACTTTGACTCAGATTGGGCTGGGATCCTGATGACCGCCACTCAACGACTGGTGCATGTAAATTTATTGGTCCTAACTTGATGTATTGGACTGCTAAAAATTAAACCACAACCTCTCGTTCCAGTAGTGAAGCCGAGTATTGTGCTATTGCTACAACAACTACGGAACTTCGATGGTTCTCCTTCTTGTTTCGAGAACTACACATTCCACTTCCTCCACTATCATTATTTTATGATAATCTCTCTTCCATTCACATGGCTCGCAATCCTATTTTTCATGCCCGTACTCGCCACATTGAGATTGATTATCATTTCAGACGGGAGTTGGTCACTCGTGGGTTCCTAAAGCTTCATTTTTTCATCTCAGATGATCACCTTGCGGATTTTTTTACCAGGGGATTATCCAAACCACGTTTTCCGTCACTCTCCATCAAGCTTCACCTACCCTTCGGACGTCTTGCTTGAGGGGGGGTATTAGCTGTGTGATTTGCACAATCAATCAGTTAGTTTAATTTTGATTAATATCATTATATATATGGATATGTGTAATTATATTTGGGATAATCTTTATATAGAGTAACCAATCATAGCCTAGGAAGAGTCATATTCTCCTTCGTAATTACCGTGTATATAGACCCTTGTATTAGGTCATTATTGAATACAAGAGAAATTTCCCAAACCTTCTTTTCTTCTCAAAACTTCCGCTGCCTCTTTTATAAGAAGAGCGACAACTAAGACATAAATAAAGCATTAGATTGTGAATCACAATTATCTTTTTACAAAGTAATTGAAGGGGAAAATATCGATAAAACCCTGATGTGTAGGTATAAAAGTTTTTGCCTTTCCATTCATAGAAACTTATGGTGGTGGATGGTATGTGCTTTTAGGTTGATGAAGAAGCCTTTGAATCAGAGATAATATTTGTGAACATGTGATATGAGTTTGGAATTTGTCTTACGTGCTTCATGAGGTCGTAATCTAGGAGTTGTGGGAGCTTGAGATGTGGTATGGGAGATGGCTTGATCACTAGTATGAGATTTGTCCATGGTACGAAACTGTCCTTATTTGTATCACATGGAGGACATTGATCGTTATTGTCGCATGCATCATTATTCTTATTATTTTCACGATCTTTTTCAGGATCCTTATTACCATCCATGTTATCTGTAACACTTTATCATCGTTTTTTGCTTTGCAAGAGGTAAAAATGGCCAACTCTAATGATTTTTTTTCAATAGTTAGGTAAATTTTCTAGATCTAGAGCATGATATGAACTTGGCATTTAGTTACCAAAATCGATATAGATTTTTGAAGACAATTTTTCTTTTCCCGTGATCAATTCTAGCAAGCACCTTAGATATAATGAGATGAGATAATTCTCCAACAATTTTATGAATAGTGAGAGGCTTGCCAAATATACAAGCACTAGAGAATAGAATTGCTTATTAACTAAATGAATCCACAATCCATGCAATTCAACCTAAACAAGAACAATAGATGACTCATGATCAGGACGCGAAGATGGGTTCCATGCAAAAGTTCTCATGCCAATTTAGAGACAAACCATACATTTTTGGGCAAATATTTGTGAAAATTAGCTCCGTTTGTCATTAAATGTACCAAATTTTATTCTTCCTTAGATGGTCACTTATGTATGAATTTCCATATAAGATCCAAGAAAACAGGCATGCAAAAGCATTCGTGGCATCTATCGAGGGTTACAACAAAGGGATTCCTTTGTATATTGCATTAGGAGAAGCAGAGCATCTTTGGGACAATAGATGGTGCTTTAGTTGAGAAAGAATGCCGAAATAAATGGGATGCAAATGTTTTGTTTGTCATTCCTGTGAGAGCAAACATCGCCTTTTGCGAAAAAGGAGGAAACACGTCAGGGTTTAGGGAGATGCTAAATCAGGGTTCAACAAGCAATCATTGATGGATTTATTAGAGATTACAGAGGAGGATGGAGGTGTTGAAAATGTGTGATGATGTGAATGAAATTATATTTGATTTTAATTCCTTGAATTGCGGTCCGTTTTGAGTATGTGGGGTCTTTTAGAGTCCAAAACAAATGAAGTCCATTTTGAGACAAGTGTGGTCCATTTTGAGGACATACTTTTGAGGTCGGTAACTCTACTAACTTCAAAATTAAAAAAAAAAACATAATTTTGAACCATGGAACGTCCAATCTTGCATGCACTTAATGAGAAATTATATGGTAATGGAAAATCTCATTACTACCTAGTCTAATATCAAATGAGGGTTGAGGACTTTAGGGCCATTGGGTGAGACATTAAAGTTATAAAAGCACAAGCGAGATGTAAAATTCCACATAAACCCACACCCACTTATACCCATCCCCCTGTTGATATTATACCAATGGTATAAGAGTAAAAATACACTTATACCTAGGTATAAGTTTTTTCTACAATTTATCATCTTTTCTTAAAAATAATAAAAAAAAAACTCATATTTTATTAAACAATCTTCCCGCATAGCTTCCTTTACCTAAATTTATAATACTAGAATTACTCAAATACTTAGATATAAGGGACCCACATATATAGGTACAAGAGTATTTTTTCCCAATTTTTCAACTTTTCTTAAACAATCTTTTCTTATACCTTCCTATATCTAAAAGTATAAGATTAGAATTACTATTTTACTTAATACTCCCTCCGTCCCATAGAACATTACCCCTTTTGCTATTTTGGGCGTCCCTCTTTAAAGTCCCACTTTCCTAAAAAGGAAACCTTAAATCACTATTCTCTCCACTCATTCTCTCTCCTACATTATTTTAATACTCACAACACCATTATAATTTAATATTCTCTCCACTCATTCTCTCTCCTCCCACTCACAACACCTACTTTAATAACATTATTCCTTATTTTCCGTTCTCAATAGTAAACGTGTAATGTTCTATGGGAGGGAGGGAGTATTTTTTTTCACAATTTTTCGTAGTTTCTAAAAAAATAATAGAATCCACTCCTATACCTAAGAGTATAAGACCAGAATTGGAAAAAATCTGGGAAAACAAGGGGGGACTTGGGGGGCGATCGCACCCCTCGTGTGATTTGGAATTTTTATGAGATTTTAATCTCGGCCTTTATTTGTTTGTGGGTTTTTGGATCTCGCATGTGCTTTTATGGAGAATGATTTGAGGAGAAAGGGTCTCATGGAATTAAACCATCTAATTAAATGGGTAAGTAAGTGGCTTCGGTTACAAGTTATGAATAGTGAAAATTCATAGACCCGTAACCTTCAACAATTTCAATCATTCCTTGTTGTATATTCTCTCTCTCTCTCTCTCTCTCTCTCTCTCTCTCTCTCTCTCTCTCTCTCTCTCTCTCTCTCTCTCTCTCTCTCTTGTCTCCTTACATAACTTTCCATGAAGATAGTGTCCAAGCTTAACTAAACTCGCCGGAAGATCAAAAGTGCAAAGTAAGGTCTGATTTATCGTTCTATCCTAGGAGACGGATGTACAACGTAACCTCAAGCACTTATGGTAAGGGGATAAATAAGACTTAAGGAAACTGTGTGCTACACATTGCTCAGATCATTTTCTATATAAAAAAAAGACTGTTCAATGTATTTTTATTGTTATTGTGTAATTTCAAAGTTTACGATTTGTATACTTTATCCTCGTATTATTTTCCAGCAGAAGGATTTCCAAAGGACGTGCTTATGATCCCCTTGCAAACACAACCATACCGAACGATAATGGAACCTCTGTCCCCCATCATAAAGCTAGCACACACACTAATTACACATTAGTGTATATTTTGCGGCTTCCATCAGTTTATTTCAATAACAGAACTGTAAGTTTTTTGTTTATGATAATGGTAAAAGAAAGCTATCAAAATTGGTGGGATTTTTGTAATTAATCGACATTTAAAAAAAATGATAGTGTTTTTCAATACCAGATTTAGTGTTAAAGAGTGTCGGTGTTGGTTTCTTTTATTGTCAGTGTTAGTGTTAAACAGTGATAACAATGTTAATGCTAAAAAGTGTCACGCACACTAATAAAAAGTGTCAATTTTAGTTGTAAAGAGTGCCTGAGGTGATAGTAAGTTTTGATTATTTACGAAAAAGTCATCGCGCATTTTAAATGAAGTTTCAGTTAATTACTAAAATGCACCGCCCATTCATAACAACTAATTTTTCCAAATTGATAGGAAAAACTAATCTTTCTTAAGATTTTGACAAACTCTTATCCCATATAATGGATAAACCAAACAAATTACAATGACATACCCATTCTAGCGCTTACATTCCCATGTACAAAATGAGTCCTTAAGAGGAACGAAATAATGATAAGGGAATGTATAAACTATTGAAAACCCTAAACCTATATGATCTCAATATATTGTTTCTAATATTTCAAACATAAAAGGGATATTTTCCGATCAAGTTCAAAATCTTCTCCTTGTTTCTTTCCAAATATATATATATTAAATAATGATGAAAAAAAAGAATATATAATGGGTGACTCAGATGCAGATCTAATGATTGGGGATGAGATTCGTGATGTACCAACAACGTTGGAAGAGGATGACGGTAGGGAGAGAGTGACTAGAAAGCGGAAAAGGGAGGGAAAAGAAATCAAAGTGATTTAGTTGGAAGAGGATGACAGTAGGGAGCGAGTGACTAGAAAGCGGAAAAGGGAGGGAAAAGAAATCAAAGTGGTTTAGTTGGACCTCTGGATGTGGAGGAAGGAGGCACGGGGAAACTTGGAGATTTTACCTATGACTAGTAGTTGGTTAGCTTTATTAGTTTTTGAAGGGATCGAGGGGGTTCACTACTAGAAACATGTAGATATTTGGTACAGTTTTACTTTCTGAAATTTGAAAACTCCGTCAAAATGAAAAAAATTCAAAGAAACTTTTTCATCCTCAATCTATTAATTGGAAAGTTCTTGTTGTAATTACATTCAAAATTTTATTTATGGGATGGTTACAATCAAATATACCCTTTCCGTCACTAAAACTCTTCCATTGCTAAATGTTTTGTCAATAGTTGGTGATGGAAAACACTAACTAACATTCATTAGTGATGCACAAAAAGTTGGAGACTAATAAATACATAATATTGTGTCCCAAAGACAATATATTAGTGACAAAAATTTCATCTCTAAGTTTAAATTTATTTAAAAAATGAACATGATATATATATGTGTTGGAGTTAAAGAATTGAAAGTGATTGGCCGAGCAGTAAACACTCTGAGTTTGTTCCTCCACATGACAAACTAATCAAACAGTAGGAATGTTTTTTTTTGTCACTATACTACAATTTGTTTAGTTAGTGACAAGGTTATGTAGATATTTGTAAATTTGCTATGGAGTTCCATGGAAATTTCTAGGCAATGAAGATGTGTCACTAGATAACAAAGTTAGTAACCATTAGAACTTTGTAAAAATAGAAAAATGATAATCTTTGAATTGGATATAATTTTCCATTTTAATATTAATGCTAAAAGAGATAGGTAAACCAAAATATTTGGAGTTCTTTACTCATATGAAATTTTGGACTTTCTCGATATGTGGTTGTGCATCTAAAGAAAAAAAATATTGAAGCGAACATAATGAATTGGATATGTGCGTGCACTTTATGGAATGATTGCTCTTTAGATCCCCAAAGTTTGTAATTACTGCATTGGAAATGATTTATTTATAAAAATATTTATGGTTCTTGTTTGGACTTTACTAGGAGGATAATGAGAGGTTTCTTTCTGATGATAGGTGATGGGTCTCCTATGGGAAAAAAAAAAGGAGAGAGTCCTACAATACCTATGTTTGGTAGAAAACAATCTTTGAGACTCAAATTCCCCATATGGTAAACTGCCTTGCAATGTATCAAAATATATGCATCCTTTGGCCATAACTCTCCAAACATAAGGAACCCCATACTTGATATGTTTTTAACTCACTTTCTAAATGTACAATTCAAACATCGCAAAATCCCCGCACACCCCAAGTGACGAGACATTGTTCCAAGCTGTGATATGAGCTATACATGAGGGGGGGGGGGTGTTTGCAAACAAGCTCGACTAAACTTACAAGGGATAGTTTGTAGGTTGTGAAGTGAACACCCCATACTATTCAGGATAACTGAAATGGTTAGTCAATGTTCTCATTCAAAGATTTATTTTGATTTGTTTGCAAATAAAATCACCTAACGATCTCATGTGAAGATGGAATGGGGGAGATATTCGGTTAATTTATCTTATAACAGCGGCCTAAGATAGCATAGAGAATAGTTTAGTCTTTTCTATTCTCGGAGAATATAGGGATGATTTATTGATTTTCCGATTAGGGTTTTTGATAGAGTCTAATGGTTTCATCTACGTACCTAGGAAGACAAATTAAGCATTTGATGGTTGATCTTACTTGATTCATCTGATCAGTCCACCAAAATGCTTTAGGTTACCTTCACGGGTAGATGGGTAGGCACATTGATCTAAGTTAATGTGGTTTCTTTTGCTAAAGTGGTAGCCATGGATAAAAAAATCAACCATTTAGGAGATTTGAGAATATGCATTAAGATTTATGTTCATATATGGTAATATATGAGAATTTATATAACTCGATTGACTGTATTACAAGATGTAAATAGCTACATTAAATTCACAAATCTGATAAAAGATGGTTGATTCTTTATAGATTTGGATGTATAGAATCATATTGTATAACTTGACATCAATGTAGAGATTTTATATCTCTTCTTCCGTGATGACCTGAGCCCGAAAATACGATCCACTAACTAAACACCACACAATAGCTCACTTAACATAAATATTGGGGTCCACTTAGCTTACTGGAGTCCCACCCAAAAGTACATATATGTTATTGGTGCCCAGTAGTAGTATTTTGGAGTCTTATATTTCACAATCATAGTCCACATCTTTTTGATCCGTGGGAAGGATAAACAATCTCCTGGACAAATACTTTTTGTCCTTGGCAAGCCCAAACAATACCCAAATTATACCCTCAGGATGGCCTAGATTTGCTGCTCTAATAAAATTTATAATGACCCAAGCCCGAAAACGAGATCGGCTACATAATCACCATGAACTGGTCTACTAACCACAAATAATTCAGTCCACTTGACTTACTACATGCCCACCCAAAAGTCCATGAATTTTATTGGTGCCTAGCAGTAGAATTGTGGAGGCTTATATATCACAACCAAAATTCACATCTTTAGAATGTGGGGTGAGGGATATAACATCTTCCATCTATCCCATATCCACAAGTATTTATATAATCCATTTCATTGTCTTTCTCAAAAGTTTCTTGGTCGGTAAAAAATCGGAACATATGGACTTACCTTACCAAGATAAGTTGAGACCTAGAGAAGATGTGCCACCTAGTGGGCTTCTTTCTTCCAAATACTTATTTGTCCAACCACCATAATCCATTATGGCCTTAAAAAATTTGATGATTTTCCTGTGTTTTTATGATATGATATGAGTATAAAAGGAATTGTTTATTGAATATCCAAACAAAATCATAGCTTTCAATTTCTTTGAATGCAAATAAGATAGAGATGGAATCTGGTAAAGCACAATAACTTTAGAGAAAAATTAGAGCAACCATAGACTAGAATTAGATTATTTCTCGACATTCAACGATCACTCTTTCTTTTAGTTGCTTCACTCTTAACCTGATATGCAGAAATTTTCCTCTCAAACACTATATGCTCATTGATAAGTCAGCGAGCACTCCTATCCCATCTTTACACAACTTCATAATTGATAATATAAATTCGTTATGACCCTATTGTCTTTTAAACATACTATGCAATGCCAGATGCCTCACAGAGTGATATTAGGTATGTTGTGATCTAATTTGTAATCTATGCATTCCTTTCATAACCCTCACTGACAAGATGCTAAAAGGAATATGCAACCAATGTGGATACCTAGTTATAGCCTTCTCATGACTCTATCTACTACTATCTTCTTTATGCCCTTACCATTTTAATTTAGGAATGATATATTGTCTCTTAAGTAACACACTCATCTAAAAGTTTAAGCTGGTAGAAAGAGGTTTATTATTTTACGCATGCTTCATTATTAACACACCTCCTTATGTGTGTACATGCACGTGTGGAGGTAGAAATTAATATAGCGTCAATATTTATCCATTATTTTTTTGGATTAAGTGTGTTCAACAACTAACAATCTCGATCCTCGTCTCTTGATAAATGAGTCTCCACCACATAAATCATGAGTTTATGCTCGTGCTATAAGCCTTGAGTCCCCACTAAGGGTCTTTCATCTTCTCATTTTCTCTTCTAATCCAATCTTCATATGGTCGATCCCATTGTGGTTGAGGGGGCATCTGAACTAGGCACATGATTTCCCTCCCTCTTTTCGTTTTTCTCTCTTACTATCTTATCGTTACATGGTCAATCCATTTTCATTTTGCTGGAATGTGAACTAGGCACATGATTTTATCCAAATATTGATTTATAGCTCCGTAAAGATATTTGTCATATTCATGTACAAAATCTCATTCCAATCACCCCATGGCAACAACCATTTAATCATTTCAAACATATAAACTAAGTCAACCTCAAATAGTAGAGGGACACTATATGACACATCTGTAGAGATATTTCCTTTACGCCCCTTAGCATAACATTAAGGTTCAAAGATGGAAGGAAATTTTGCAATTCCTCTTAGGCCCGTAGAACAAAAATGCTCGTAGATTCTTTCAATTCAAGCGCGCACGTTAAGATCTAGAGTTATCTATCAAAAGATAAATTATTGAAAAATGAAGGCGAAAGTGACCCAAAAATCTCTAGATCTGAAATTAAAAAACTTTGAGAGATTCTCGCAGATAGATAATGTAAACCAATTAATCCAAAAATAAATGTTCATATTCTAATAATCCAAATTATATAAACAAATGTTTTCAACAAGCCAAAATCTAGGGAGAAACGTTTCTTCATAAGTTATGGAGAAACGGGTTCCGACTTGTCGCGCGACAATAAACTGGATATCCAAAACCTTATGAAAGTGATATCCAGAAACCTTCAAATGAATATCTAGAAACCTTCAAAATGTTTCTGGATATTCATTTGATGGTTTCTGGATATACATTTGAAGGTTTCTGGATATCCAGAAACCTTCAATAGCAATTTCTGGATATGCCCTAACACATTTCTGGATATGCACCTAACAGTTTCTGGATATACATTTCACATACTTTCTGGATATGCACCTAACAATTTCTGGATATCAAACCCAAAGCTTCTAGATATCCAGAAGTTTTTGGTCTTGGCCTTGAATTTTTTTTTTCTGGATATCAAATGAAAAGTTTCTTGCTATTAAAAACACGTTTCTCCATAATTATGGAGAAACGCGTTTCTCAGCAGACCTTCTCTTTCAACAATAATAAGGTTAAGATGATGTCATTTTCAAAACAAAGTTACAAATAATGTTAAAACAATTCGAAAAAAAGTCCTACGAAAAATACAAACTCATGCGAAAAACAAACTAAAAGTGAACAAACTAAGACCAAACAAACTAATCCCGAAGAAACTAAGACTGTACTCTCAAACGCAATAAATAATTAAATAAAAATAGGAGTTGTCTCTTAGAGCCAAAAAAGTAAATTAATTTTCGTAAAAAAAAAAAAAACTATAAAACTAATATAGCTCTGATAGATAACGATCAAACCGAACATTAAATCCAAAAGCAATTTTTTTGATAGCTAAAAGAAATATATCCTCATAAACAATAATTCAAACATATAAAAATCTCCAATGTATTCTCTAGTACATAACCTTTTTCCGAAGAAAATAAAAAATCAAACGCAAGACATTGCCAAATCAGGGCTATGATAAGGGGACCAAAAATATATACTACTCTTTTTAAAAAAAATAAATAAAAAAAAAATAAAAAATATATATATATATATATATATATATACTACTCTTTTGAAAAAATCAAAATAGATATTAACTACTTGTTAAAATTGTTCAAAAAATAACTTTTTTTTTTAGTTTGCTGATGTTAACTAACTTAAATATAAGCTATATAAATTTGGAATAGATATGCTATTGAACACTTAGATAGACTAAATTGATACAAAGTGAAGGTAAATGACAGCTGTACTAAAATATAGATATATCAAGTAAAAAAAAAAAAACTACCAATAAGAATAACACAGAGAAAATGTGAAAATGCATATTTAAAAAATTGGATAATCGATTTATTCAATTTAATAATATAGACACAAATTTTTAGCACACAAGAAATAACTAAGGGCTCGTCTGGTGCACAGTTTTATAAACGGAGATTTTTTAAAACGGAGCTTTTTTCTAGCTGCTATAATTTTGAGCGGCCAAAATGTCCCCAACTTTTTAAAATTCAACCGTCTAAAACTCTTGACTAACACACTTAATAAAAAAAAAGCTGAGTTTTTTTATTTCCGTTTTAACAAAAACGCTCGACAAGACAGGGCTTAAATGTACTAAGATGCTGTAGAAAACAATAAAATAATATTAATGCATGTGTCATTGTACCTTTTTACACTTGCCATTCTGGTTAAATCGTTCCTCAGCAACCCAACCATCAAGCATCCATCCATAGGCAGGATATTGATTATCAGCAAAAATCGAATATCTGACCCCTGCTCTACGTTGATAGCGTATTTTCTTGTGAACCCTAATAATGGTTCGCTTTGTTCGTGATAGAAGACGCCTTTCATTCGTCAGGAAATGCACATTTAGAACAATGGTTGGTTCGTTTGGTCTTTGAAAATAAAATCGTCCCCTGTTTAGTGGGAACAACGCTAGCGGTGCAATCCATCGTGGTTGTTGTTCTTCCACCACAGGTGCTCTCCGCCTAGGGTAAGGCTCGCATGCATTTGATGCCCTTATGCGACTGGCTCTGTAATGAGTCATTTTTGAGAGGTTGGTGAATTAGCCAAACAAAAAAGGTGGTAGAATATATTGTTGCAGTTGGTTAAAAATAATTGTGGAGGGACAAGGACAAGAGGGAATTTGTTTATGTTGGTGAGGGGTTAAATAAATGGACAGATTTTGGTTGAGATAAAGAGAAAAAGGAACACATAGTATAATGGTCAAATGGATATATGTAATTTCACACATTAGATGAATATAATCCTTATTGAAAGAGAGAAACTGAGAAAAGTTCGATTTTCTTTCACATATTGACACTAATTTTCAAGTATTTTCAAGAAACACTTCTTCAGTCCAATGTAATCTAAGTGTTATTGAAAGCACAAGTTTTCTGTAATCCTGCATTACAATAATTAGATGAATATAATCCAGAATATAATCCTTATTGAAAGAGAAAAATGGGAAAACGTAACATTTCCTTTCACACATTTAAATTAATTTTCAAGTATTTTCAAGAAAGATTTCTATGGTCCAGTGTAATCTTGTTGTTATTGAAAGCATATGTTTTCTGTAATATTTCACTATTCGGCGATGTTGAGTTGACAATTCATACAAATTATAGGGATTCCAAAAGGCAAACGACATTTTCAACCATCGAACTTTGATTAACCTTCGTATTTAACCACTCTTGTACTTAAAATAGCGGCTTTAACAATTGTACTAAAAAACGCGTTGATTATAAGAAATAGGATATAAATACATACATACCGTACATATTTAATACTTACTTTCATGAAAATTTAATTATTTTAATGGAAATTTAAAATTATTATCAATAAGTAATAATTTATTTTATCAAGTACAAAATTAATAATCATTTGGATAATTCGATCGATATTTATGTTTGGTTAAAGTTGAATAATGTTGATCACCAAAGAGAAAGTAAGACAATATTTTCCAAACACAATGAATATTAATATTGTAATGAATGAATGATTAAGTGACTTAGCCTCCGTTTGTTTGGGGGGAAATATTTTTCGGAAAATATTTTTCTCATTTTTCGGTGTTTGTTTCGCACCAGAAAATGGGAAAAACTTCATTTTTATCTTATTTTCCGAAAAACATTTTCATTTTCTGGAAAACAATTTGCCGAAAATCATTTTTCAAAAAATATTTTACGCTAAACAAACGGAGCCTTAGTAAAAATTTACACTACAATGAATGGCATGAAAAGTAGATAAATCTGAGATTATTAAAATAGGATATAAATTACATACATAATGTAAATATTGAGGTAAATAATACTTCTAGAAATATTCAGAATTAGTAAGTCAAATATAATTACTGGTGATGAGATGCCATCATACTTGTTTTTCTCCTTGAGAAAATTGACTCAAAGGAAATTTTAATAGCATGTTTACATTAGTGATGTAAACGCAGCGGAATGATATAGGAATTAATCAATAATGATTAAAACATCTGCGGTAATTTCTGAAGCGACCGCCTGAGACTTGCACTCCTCCTGCATCCTCTTGATCTCCAAATACTTGTGTTACATCATTCGCCCTCACTTTAAAAGAATTCGTCCCCGAATCCGTATCAACATAAAGAGGCTTATCCGGATGATATTCAACCAAATCAGAAACATTAAAGGTAGGGGACATATTCCAACCATCCGGTAAATTCACAATATATGCATTATCGTTGATTTTCTTCACAATCTTGCAAGGTCCAATGCGCTTGGGATGAAGCTTATGATAAGTACCTTGTGCAACACGTTCTTTTCGCAAATGCACCATCACCAAATCCCCAACATCGAATGTCTTCACACGACGCTTCTTGTCCGCGTGAGCTTTGTATCTAGCATTCGCCTCTTCTATGTTCTTCTTAACTTCACTTTGTACCTCCTCCACCATCTCCGCCAAATGCTCCGCCGCAATACTATAGCCTGGAATTTGTGGCAAAGAAACCAACTCAAGAGTATGTGTTGGAGGCCTTTGATACACCACCTCAAACGAAGTTTTCTTTGTAGTGCGATTCACCATGTTGTTAAAAGAAAACTCCGCTGTAGACAAAGCAAGATCCCATTTCTTGGGAAACTTTCCACACAAACACCGAATCATAGAACCCAATGTTCTATTAACCACCTCCGTTTGCCCATATGTTTGAGGATGAAAAGAACTACTAAAATTCAGTCCCTTCTCGAATATGTGCCACAAAGTGCGCCAAAAGTGACTAAGGAACTTTGTATCACGATCCGAGGTAATAGATTTAGGAATCCCATAAAGGCGAACTACTTCCTTAAAGAATAAACCCGCAATGTGAGCCGCATCATGAGTCTTACGACAAGGAATAAAGTGAGCCATCTTAGAAAAATGATCCACCACCACAAAAACCGAATCACACGACCGTTGAGTCCTCGGTAAACCAAGCACAAAATCCATAGAAATATCAACCCAAGGACCCTCCGGAATCGGCAAAGGAGTATACAATCCCGTGTTTTGTGACGTTCCCTTGTTCACTTGACAAACCATACATTTCTGAACAACCCGATGAACATCTCGACGAAGGTGAGGCCAATAATACTTTCGTGCAACCAACTCCATTGTCTTATCTTGCCCAAAGTGTCCATTCTTATGAATTTCAATAATAAGACTCTCACAAACCGAGCCACACGGAATGCACAGTTTATCCTTGTAAAATAGATACCCTTCTTGGAGCAAGAAAAGCCCCACAATGTTGCCACCTTGACACTTGGCCCATTCCTCCGCAAAATCATCATCATGCTCATACAAACCTTTCAAACACTCGAAACCCACCACAATATTAGTCATAGTGACCAACAAAGTAGCTCGTCTACTCAATGCATCTGCAACCTTATTTTGTTGCCCACTTTTGTGCTTGATAACAAAAGCAAATTGCTGTAAATATGCAACCCAACGAGCATGCATTCTATTAAGAGGGTTCTTACCATTCATATACTTTAGGGCTTCATGATCGGTGTGAAGAACAAACTCTCTATGCAGCAAATATTGTTCCCAATGCTTGATTGCTTGAACCACCGCGTAAAATTCCAGCTCATTAGTAGTCCACTTTCTCTTCGACTCTTCCAACTTTTGGCTCATAAAAGCCACCGGTTTCTTCCCTTGAAGCAAAACAGCCCCAATACCAACCACACTAGCATCCGTTTCCAGCTCAAAAGGTTTAGAAAAGTCTGGCAAAACTAGCAATGGAGCACTAGTTAACTTTTCTTTAATCAAAGCAAAACTAGCGGTTGCTTCATCACCCCAATCAAAATTTCCTTTCTTCATACATTCGGTTATAGGAGCCATAATAGTGCTAAATTTTTTAATGAAACGACGATAAAAAGTAGCAAGACCATGAAAGCTTCGTACCTCACTAACCGTTGTAGGCAAAGGCCAATCACGAATAGCACGCACCTTGTCTTCATCAACTTGAATCCCTTTTGAAGAAACCACATATCCCAAGAAAAGCAATTTATCGAGCATGAAGCTACACTTCTTGAGGTTCAACACTTGATTCATTAATCTCATGAAAGTACTTGGAGCATTAGATAGCCCAAAAGGCATCACTAACCACTCATACAACCCTTCCTTTATTTTGAACGCGGTCTTCCACTCATCGCCTTGTCGAACACGAACTTGATGATAACCACTCTTCAAATCAAGCGAGGGATAGGAAAACGATACTTAACGGTGATTTTGTTGATGGCCCTACTATCAATACACATCCTCCATGTACCATCCTTCTTAGGCACAAGCAATGCCGGAACCGCGCAAGGACTCATACTCTCTTGAATATACCCCTTCCTCAACAAGTCCTCCACTTGCTCCTTCAAGATATCATGTTCCGCCGGGCTCATTCTATAATGAGCAAGGTTAGGCAAAGAAGCACCCGGAACCAAGTCAATATTATGTTGTATGTTGCGCAAAGGGGGTAAACCTGGAGGTAACTCATCGGGCATAACATCACGAAATTCTTCCAACAAAGAATCCAAACACTTTGGCACCAAACACACATCTCCTCCAACACCTTGACGAATCACCGCAAGAACATAAGGAGCTTTTGACAAATCATGATAGAACTCCTTTGATGTGCAAAGAGAAACAAGTGCCTTGGGTTTCTTTGGGCTAGGGGAAATAACATCCTTTAAGGCATGAACATGGAAACGTTTTCCGTCTTTCTTAAAG
The DNA here is from genome assembly GCA_022495995.1 of Adenophora triphylla var. japonica. Lineage (NCBI taxonomy): Eukaryota > Viridiplantae > Streptophyta > Magnoliopsida > Asterales > Campanulaceae > Adenophora > Adenophora triphylla. The sequence goes on along the minus strand of JAFEMH010000166.1, from coordinate 40,021 downwards.
TGAATGCTATTCTCCTTACCATCATACATCACCCCAAGGTCAAATTGCTATGGGCAACCCAACAATACATCACAGGCATTCATATCAACAATATCACATACGACTACATCCTTATAACTACTCAAATTAAAAGAAATAGAGCATTGTTCATGTACCTTGATATTGCCGATATTGCTAATCCAACCAACCGAATAGGGCGTCGGGTGTGGCTGCACTTGAAGCTTTAGTTTATTCACAAGGCCACGTGACACCAAATTCTCACTACTACCACTGTCCACAATGAAGATAGAGGCCACATGTAAGTGCTCCAATTTGAGTTGTTAGTATTTTCGTTAGAAAATTAACGAAAGTCCTAACATTATTAACATTTCTAACAATTCCTAACCTTTCTAACAAAGTAAGGGTAGATTAGGGATTGCCATTTAAAGTTAAACCAAGAAAAGAATCTCAAAAAGCAAAAGAAATTGAAAAAACCCGAATTGGCAAGCTGAAAAACAGCAACCAGTTTGAATTTTTGAATAATATTCTTCCTGTCCAAAGCCTGGAGCAGCATTTAATGCACCAGGGCACGCGTCAATCAGGTCCGCGCAGATCCAAATGAAGTCCACAGTGGCCTATAAATTGAACCCTCCTCTCTCAGTTTAAACAACACAATTCACTCACAGAAGCTGTACTCTGGCGAAAAATAGAGAGAAAACAGTGGGAATCCTTAGATTGCCACCATTTTCTCTTGAATCTTTCCCAAATCCCACTCACTCCAAATATTCTCAAATCACTCCCATTCATACACAAGCCCAAGCTTCAATCACCCCTTAAGAGGAGGATTAAAGAGAAAACATAGAGGACTTGATTGTTATCTACTTGTTTTCTCTTTGACCAACTCTAATCACAAACCCTAAACACATTCAAACCCTAAACACATTCAAGCCTTGAATCCATTCAAATACAAAAACAAGAGAAGATAGGTTTAACCTCCCTCTCCTTACCCAAAAATCCCCTCATCCATGCATGCATCTCAAACTTCAAAAATGTAGTTTGTTCATCAACTTGTTCATCTTTGCTTGACATAAAAATGTAGTCACCTTGGAATAAATTTCCATGGATGACCATTTAAAGGGTCCAAATTACTTCTTACTCACTTAAAAAGTGTTTTCCAAAATATTTCTCACTCAAAAGAGTTTTCAAAAATCATTTTCATACAAAGAAAATCTTTGTTTCAAGTCAAAATTTCCCTTCCCAAGCAAATGAAATGCTTAAAGTCCTAATGTACCCCAAGGATAGCTTGATATAGTAGATCACCACTAAAATGTTTAGTGATCACTAATCAAAGCTTAGGGAAATGGGGACAAGCATGGATGCCAAACCCCCCTTAAAATCATGTTTTTCTTCAAGAGAAAGTTGCTGTCCAGTAGCCTTTCTCTAAGACCTCTGTCCATGGTCTAATTTTTTGGACACAGATAAACTTAGAAATTGGTGTTGACTACAAAACACTTTTTTAGCCAACATCCAGAGCTTTTCAGACATATTTTTACTTTATTTTTTGCGTGAGTAAAACTCCCTTTTTCAAATTATCTTTTAAAGGTCAGTTCATCAGTCTCTGGAAATCCAGATTTTATATCTGAGATTTCCAGAAGGTTTTGGTCCCTCAAATCATCTCCAAAATGAAAAATTCTTTTACATAAATCTTATTTAAGTTGTCTGGAACAACTTTCATTCTCTGAGTTTCCTCATATTATGAAGTTTTAAAGCCCTTAAATCCATTTTAAAATCAAGTGTCCACTGCCTTTTTCATTCTGGCAGAATTGGTTTTCAACTTCAAAAGGACCTTTGAGTACCAAATCTCAACCCTAAAATCGTCCAAAAAATCATGAGACTTTTTTAATGCCTTATAAAGAGTTCCCAATTTTTTGTTTTCTCAGTTTAAACTTATTTTGGCCAAAGGAACACACACACACACAAACAAATGGTTTTAAAGCTTGGAAGACTCGTTTTACGAGGCATTCCGGGTGAACACTAACGTTCTTCCCGGCGTGTAACGTGACATCCGAACCCAAATCTCTAATTTCGGGCATTTTTCAAAGTTTTGGCCCTTAAAACAAAAATGGCGTGGCGACTCCGTTTGATTTCAAAAATCGGGTACATCACACCACATCATTTACCTTGCCTTTGGTACGAAAAATATTGTGTCGTTGAGGGTGCTCATCTACCGAAGGTGTAGTTAACATAAGCTTGCGAACCACCAAGGATTCATGACTCTCCTCATCATCGTCAAGGTTGGGATCGACATATACATCTTCACACTCTTCTTCATTATCCTCCCAACCAAGATCGTCACGCTCCACCACATGAACACTTTTGCCACTCGTACAATTACTAGATATGTGCCCCGGTTTCCCACACTTGAAACATTTATCTCCAAAGTTCTTTGCGTAAGGATTATGTGCGGGTTGACCACTATTATGCCCCATATTGGTGTTGCGACGAACCGAGTTTGTTCGCACCGGTAGTGGTTGCTTTTCAATAACCTCCTTGGATCCACCAGCTTTTGCTTTCTCACTTTCATTGTTCAAATCAGCCCCCGGAGTTTGTGCCTTGCCACTATGAGAATAAAACTCACCGAATTTCTTGAACGTAGAAGGCGGGCGATATGAGGATGCCAATTGCTTCTCAACCTTTTTGGCTCTAATAATCACATCATTGACCGAAAGTGAAGTAAACAGCTCCACTTGATTCTTTATATTCATCCGCAGGCCATTGGTGAATCGTGAAATAAGTTGAAATTCCGTATCATACATACCAACTCGTGCGGTTGTGGCGTGAAACTCATACACAAATTCCTCCACCGTTCGATTACCCTGTCGTCATGCCAATAATTTTGAGTATAATTCCTGCTCATAATCCAAAGGCAAAAATCGATTTCGTAATTCCCTCTTCATGTCCCTCCATTCCACAATTGGGGGTTGATTTGTATATGCCCTATGGCGAATCAATTGTTCCCACCATGCGGAGGCACCACCACGTAATTTGTAGGCCACATAGGGAACTTTTCTATCATCTTCAACCATCATTAATTCGAAAAACTTATCGACCTCTCTAAGCCAATCCAAAAATTCTTCGATTGATAGCTCACCCGTAAAATAGGGAATATCGGCCCTAATTTTGGGTCTATGTACTTCCGGAGGAGCTCCCCTGTCCTCGCCCCCACCGTAAGCTCTATTCTCCCGTCCAATCGGACCATCATGGCGGAGGTGTTCCCCATGAGGACCATGTTGATTGTTTGGGTTGACACCGTCACCATCTACTCGCAATCCCGCCAAGGCCGCTAATAATTGGGTGTGTTGCTCTCTTTGGAGGGCTTCTTGTCGCTCCGCACGTTCCCTATATTCGCGTTCTTGTCGCTCCGTACGTTCCCTATATTCGCGATCTTGAGTTGCTATGCGCTCTAGGATTGCTGCAAGAGTGGCTTGCATGTCTCCGTTGGCTCCACCAGAATTGGTCATCTTCCAAGGATCGCTCCTCGCTCTGATACCAACTGATGTAAACGCAGCGGAATGATATAGGAATTAATCAATAATGATTAAAACCTCTGCAGGAATTAAAGGAATTCCCAAGAACCAAGAACGAATTCTTTCGATAAAACACGATGTTTTATTACTAACTCGAAAAACCAAAGAAAATAATAATAATGTTAACTACCTAAAACTAAAATTAGAGGGGAGTATTTATAGATCATACTCTCCTAAATCCTTAAGGAAACATAAAAAGAAAATATAGAAAATCCTAATAGAAAAAGGAAACAAAATAAGGAAACAAAATACTCTCCTAAATCCTTAAGGATATATAAAAAGAAAATATAGAAAATCCTAATAGAAAAAGAAAACAAAATAAGGAAACAAAATACGGAAAAAAAACTGCTTCTGATCCTCCTTTGAGGCGCCCGCCTGGGACCCCTTCATGCGCCCGCCTGGAGCCCCAAGGCCTTGGCTGTGCTTGGGTCAAATTGAGGCATCCGCCTGCCCCTTGATGAAGCGCCCGCCCCAACGACAGAAACTCTGCTTTCGTCGAAACTGTTTGAGGCGCCCGCAGGGTAATTTCTGAAGCGGCCGCCTGAGACTTGCACTCCTCCTGCTTCCTCTTGATCTCCCAATACTTGTGTTACATCAATTAGTATCATTAATGATACCGTTATATGATATTATGCTAGTTAACGCACATACGGACATGGTAATAGACATTAGAGTACTTAGAATATTTATAAAAAAATACCTTCATTTATGGGCAAAAATCTTTAGGAAAATGAACATTTGTTTATGGGCGGAGGAAGTAAATATTAAATTGATAATCTATAAAGCATAAAAAAAAAAAAAAAAACTTTGAGATTCAGCAATTATTTATGGCATAAATTAAAAGGAGTAGGTCTCTTGAAAGACGCATATTTACTAAAGGATAGAAAAGACATTTATTAAAATGTGTGGTGTTATTTTGTATATAAAGAGAACTTCGTACACGGTAATATTTTTGTAAATAAGTGAAATTTCACGCGCACTGAAAATCAAGGTCGTGCCTAAATTCATGACTAACAAACTTTCTAAATATCAATCTCAAAGGTTTCTAAATATCAATATTAAATGCTTCTGCATATAAATGAACAAACACTACACTTACCATCATTTAACACTTCATAAAAAATCACATGGATATTAGTTTTAAAGGTTTTGAATATCATCATTAAAGGTTCTGGTTATTCAAAATCATTTAACATTAATATTCAGAAGCTTTGCTATACGCTATGTGTTGGGGATTCGGGGGATCACACATCCACCTAACCCATACTAGCAGTTCTAAAATAGGGATAATAATCAACAATAAACAATATAAAAGAAATCACACAAGAATTTGGTAACCCAGCTCACCAACACATGGCTACATCTGGGGGCGATGCCAAGCCAGGATATCACTATAATTAATACTCCCTTCGTCTCACGTGAGTGTGGACCAAAATTTTGGGCACACAAATTAAGGAAAAGTAAGAGAGATAAATAGTGGAAGGGGGTGTATGTGAGTATGAAAAATTAAATAGGAGAGAGAATGAGTGGGAGGAATAGTAAGTTGATTGATGTTGTGAGTGTAAAAGTAAAGTAGGAGAGAGAATGAGTGGGTGGAATAGTAAAAATTCTTTGCCATTTTGGACAGTCCACACTCACGTGGGATGGACGGAAAAGGAAATAAGTCCACACTCACGTGGGACGGAGGAAGCATATGACAGTTATTACAACTTTGCAAATACAATCACTAAAATCTAAACAATGGCTACTCTACATGAACAACACTCTCAAATATATCCCCTATCCTCCATCAAAAACACATATATCTTGGTCATGGCTAGGGTTGTAGGAGTGCCCCTCAAGGCATCTCCTAAGCCCCTTTGCCATCTTTTTAACACTATTTTTGGCTCTCTCTTGTGTATCCTAGCTCTCTCCGTCAAGCACTCCAAATTATGGCCGGAATTATGTTCATATAGGTGTAGGAGAAGCCCTAAACATTGTCCTACAAGAAAGAATCTGTTCCGAATAAGGAAACCAAAACTAGGCTGGAAATGACTTTGCATGACCGTACTCGTATTTCAGCACGACCGTGTCAGTAAATGATTCCTAGGTGCACGATCATACTCAAAATGAAGCACGACCGTGCCAATCTCCTTTGGTCGATTTTGCTCCTTTTACTCCTCCTTGAACTTTCCTATCTTGACTTGAACACCTCTGTTGTTTAGACTTCTTCTACTCTGTTTTTATGTTGGTTTAGACTCCATAACCCAACAATCTCCCTCCTGGAGACTAGAACCAATAAACCATAATAACTAATCCGTCAAACTCCCACCTAGGGAATGATCCTCTTCATTGTATCTTTTAAACGCCGAGCACTAAGCTCCTACCCAAGCTTTTGCTCAAGTAGCAAGGCAAGTTGAAACCAAGTGATGCTTCAACCTCTCCGTGTCGGATTTCTCTTGCCTCTCAATGAATCAAGCACTCCTATGATTCCATGCAAGTCCACCTTCACCTTCCCCTTCTAGTCCACTTTTCTCGCAATGCCTCTCCATGAAACCCGGTCTCCCCTTGTCTCTTGAATTGATTACTCCCGGTCTTTTTTCGCTCTCTGTTAGGTACTGTGACTTATTCTCCATGTTGCACAGCTATGAGTTGTCATCCTCCCCCTAACAAGTTGTTTTTTTATGGCTCTCCTTTTTCTACCAAAGGGTCCTTCGACTTGACCTGTGGCTCCCTCTTGGAGACTTTTGATGTTGTTGTAGGTAGTGTACAACACATTCCCTCTCTCCTATAGCTTACTACCAATCATTCCTCTGTCATTCTACAAGAAGTCCTCCTCTTCTCACATGGTCAACTGGCCTATACAACTCTCCTCCATGATATTGCAAAACAGTTTATTCTGTGTCCTGACCCACATATCTTCTCTCCTTGCAACTATTCACCAATTTGCTCTTTCAAAATTGCCTTGAGAATCTGAATGTAACACCCATGAAATATCTGAATGCTCTTCTTCTAAATTAATGCAACTACGATCTCCATCTCCTCTTCTTTCATATTTTCCGCTCCGTCACAAAATTCGCACTAAGCAAATATTTCCTAGCGATTTTTTCTCCAACCCAAGTTGACTGGCCACAATCCCACGAACACGTTGATTAATCTAGATCTCTGGATCTCCTAATCCCTCCTAGATTTCTGCAAATTTCTTGAATCCATGCCACGATCCTGACTTAATTTCTGCAACCTGCTTACCATATATTCCTACAATCTTAACCATCTGAATCTGTTTTCGCATGCATCTATGCATAAAAAATTACCGTGTTTATGTCATTGAATCTTGATTTTCTGTAGCCTCTATTTCAATCAAAGTTATGCTTCCCTCGGATCTTTAAATGAAACGCTGATACCAGTTGTTGGGGATTTGGGGGATCACACGTTCCCCTAGCCCAAAATATAATTTGTTAGCATAAATATTACTTTGTACATACAAAGATGATCAAGATATTATTTACAAATTATTAGTTATTAAAGATTAATATTTAATAATAAAAAATGCATAGCAGGGCTGTTCATTTAATTACATATGAATACATACAAACACGTTTTGCTGAACGCCCAAAGATTTTTTCATGCAATCATATCACCTTCAAAAAAAAGAAATGACTAATAATTAATACATCAATTAAAAAAAAACATATCTCAATAATAGTCCAGTCCAATTTTGTTAGAAACTAAATTTCTAAACAAAAGTTTTGAAGAGAATTAATGAATATTAAAAAGACAAAACAAGCATGAGTAAAAAAAAGACAATCGACCTAGCAAAATGACTAATTGTTACCAACGGATACATTTATTTCCACCTAGCAAACTGACATTATCTAGTTATCCATTGGTAACAACTCGATTCAGAAGATAAATTTATTAGGAATATAATATCATTATATTATATTCAAGTATATATTGTAAAAAATAAACAGAAAATTTTGGGGAAACTCTGTTTCCCCCAAACATATAAAAAGTCTTGTTTTTAAAAAATCCAAGGCAAAAACTCAGTGTTTTAAGACATAAACTCGATGTTTTAGTTGCTAACCTTAACTCGGTGTTTTAACGCCTAAACTCGATGTTTTAACTTCTAGGTATTTTAACGCCTAAACTCAGTGTTTTAAGCTCGAAACTCAATGTTTTACGCTCGAAACTCAAAATTAGAAAGTGGACTTTTTATAACTTATGGAGAAACAAGTTTCCCCCAAAATGGACTCATAAATAAATTAGAAAACATAATCTTTTTGTGTAAGATTAAGAAACACAATCTTAGAAACCTTCTACTTATATTATATTCCTAATAATATTAAATCCTCTATCCTAGGATCTCAAGACCATTGTTACCAACGGATACATTTATTTCCACCTATAAAACTCAATCCTCTAAAACCTTACAACCACACCTTTTAACACATCCACGCTTATCCCGATAAACCTTGGCCAAACCTCTGCAAACCTTCCAACCAAAAGCAGAAACACATCTCAACTCAATTAAAGTGCTAAAAGCCTTATTTTTAATCCTTGTCTCAACAACTAACATAGAGCCAATTAACAAAACAACCAACTCACAGTTTTTAAATCTTTTTCTTTTCTTTTCTTTTTATGCTTTCCAACAAACATTCTTAATTAGTGAGGCCAAATAAGAATTGAAAATTCTAAGGAAATTTTATAGGAAATTCTTGTATTTACTTTGAGGAAGTATTATACTGGATTGATTTCTTCACTTGTCAAGGACGCTGAAGGGTGGACGTGTACGAGAAGTTTGAAAGTTTCGTGTAGCTAGGAAGCTTTAAACAACTCAACAGTTCACGGATGTGAGTACAGATGTGTCTCACAACTGTCCACACACCCACAAATAATGTAGCGAAATAAAATAATAAAACAAGAATTATATACGTTCACTGGTTTTGATCCCAGCAAATTAGGCTTACGCCCAAAAACTTTTCACTATTAAAACTTGTGTTGCTTACAAAATCACTAATAAGTGAAAACTAAAATCTTCTCTAACTCTTGGGGAGTTTTGAAGCAAGTTCTAATCACCTTCTATGACAAGAACATACTCCCTTTTCCAAGTAGACTCTATTTCAATCAGAAGTAAAACAATGAACTTGACAAAAACCTAGATGTGAGTTCGGATGTATGTCACAACCTTTACTCACAACCTAAATTGACAATATTGAAAACGTGAATAACAAAAGTATTTTTCTCTCTAAAAACTGTGTCTTCTCTTGTGCTGGTCTCTTTGTATTTATATGAACCTTGAGAAGATCTTCACGAAATCAACAATTCCTTTTGTGAGTTTTCAAATCCTACAAGGAAACATGAAGCACACTCACAAGGAAAGATCTTTTGTTAGTAGGTTAGTCCTAATATAAATATATGTGCATAAATAAAAGATATTTACAATATTAACAAATATATAAATCTTTCATGAAAGTCCCAAAATCAACTTACCATTTTTGATATTGATTCGAAATAAGGAAACACATTGTTTCCTAAAAATACACTCTTTCAATCTCCCCCTATTTTGGACTTTCTGGTTAAAAAATCAAAGATTTATGATGATCACATTATGACCAATATATATTTTCAGACATGAAAACTCTCCCTGAAAGGATGTGTGTGCAGATGTGTCAACACATCCACACAAAATTGCATTGACCAAGTTAGTACTAAAAATTGCAGTTCAACAAATGTAAACTAAAGCAACCATTCAGCAAATATATTTAGGTATTACAGATTAAGACTAAAACTAACAAATAACTAAAACGAATATTAAAAACAAACTAATAAATATTAAAAGCAAACCTGATGGTGTTTGTTTTACCAGTAAGAACAAACAGTAAAACTTCCCTTGAGTTTAAGCATCCCAACTGAAACATCAGCAGCAGCATCAAAGACAACATCAGTATCATTCTCGTTCTTTTTATTCTTCTCCCCCTTTTTGACTAGAAAGTGTAGTCTCCCATTTCTGAAGATTTACCTTCAAAACCTTAAAGGTTCTTGGCATGTGTCTGGGAGGCAATCAGTTGAGCATTGAGGGCAGTGGAGAGGACATCAGCTGCTGCAAATTTTTCCAATTTATCTTCAAATGAAGTTGCAGATGTGTGACAAGATGTGCGCACATCCTGGCCCACATCCACAGCTTCACCTCCATTGATTCTGCAGATTGGTTAGACAGACAAAGAGAGAGAGAGAGAGAGAGAGAGAAATATATGGTGTGTATGTGTGAGAGAGAGAAATTATGAGGACAGGGAGCAAGAATTATAGAGGGCTTAAGACAATGTGACACGGGTTGTGCCACATAAATACTCACAACTCCCCCTTTCATACTCAACAGAGGAATCCTTTCACAAACAGGACTCAAGATTGCAGCAAAAACAGAAGGAGTCTAAAACGGCTATAAAACCTTTGATATTACCACAAAACAAATCACGAAAGAATAGGGATTAAAATAAATCAAAGATTTTGCCAACTTTTTATGGAAATAAAAATCACTTCAGCCATATCTTTTTCAACTGAATCCATTTTAAAATTGTCCTTCCTTTTCAAATAAGGATTGATACACATCTTTCTTTTTCATGGGAGATTTTGGAAAACAAAAACATGTTAAATCAAAGAATAAGATAAGAATGAAAATAAATTAACTAGCATATTTACAAAGCACCCTATATGAACTAATATGTAGTATGTCTAGCATGATGCAATACACAGGTTAGATAGCCATTTTTCCCAATGATCTTTTCAAGATTAATTTCAAACTTTCTCTTGAGAATCTCTTGATCACAATGGTTTGGCTTCATACAATGGGTGAAGCAGCTGTTTCTCATAGATTTAAGGCACCCACTGTTAGATATCTAATATGATTATATCTTGTTATCTAAATACAACAAGAATAGGAAATGGCCACTATTAAGTGATCATAAAATGTCAAAGATGAAAACTCACAAGTGATCACACTGAGATATTTCGTGCAAATGTATGATATTTTTTTTTTCAGTTAGATAATATACAGATGTGTTAGAGAATGTGTGCATATTTGGGCACACAACCTTTAAATATCACACAAGCCAAGAGACTTCCTCAAGGAGGAAAATCTCTCCAAATCTAATGCCTTTGTAAATATATCAGCCAATTAATTTTCAGTCCTAACAAAGTCCAGACACACAATTTTTTATTCTACAAGATCCCTAATGAAATGATGTCTAATATCAATGTGTTTTGTTCTAAAATATTGGACATAATTTTTAGATATGTCTAAGGCACTTTTGTTACATAAAAAGCAATCAAAATTTTGCTATTCAATCCATAGTATTTTAGCATTGATTCATCCATAGCAGTTGTGTGCAGCAACTTCCAAGGGCAACATATTCAAATTCTGCAGTGGATATAGACACACAATTCTGCTTCCTACTGTACCAAGAAACAAGGTTGTTCCCTAGGTAGAAGCAACCACATGTAGTACTCTTCCTATCATCACTATTTTCAGCCCAATCTGATTCTGTATAGACAACCAAATTGGTATTTGTCTCCTTAGAGTATTGCAATCCTAGGTTCACAATCTCACTCACATATCTGATTATTCTTTTTAAGAATTTAAGATGGGACACCTTTAGATTAGCTTGATATCTTACACAGAGACACATAATATACATGATGTCTGGTTGACTTGCAGTGTGGTATAAAAGACTTCCTAACATGCTTCTGTACAAGGTTTGATCTACACTCTCACCATCTGAGTCATGGCTCAGCTTTTGGGAAGATCCCATTGGTGTTTTGAGATGTGTGGAGTGTTCAAGCTCAAATTTTTTCATAAGATTCTTGGCATATTTGGACTGAGAGATGAACATGCCTTTTTTTAAATTGCTTTATCTGCAGGCCTAGAAAATATTCAGCTCTTCTACCATACTCATCTCAACTGTGGAGGTCATGCATTTCACAAACTCATTTAGCATAGAGTCAGAATTTGACTCAAACACAATATCATCCACATAGATTTGTGCCACAAGAATCTCCTTTTTATTTTTCCTCACAAATAAGGTATTGTCTACCTCACCCCTCTTGAATTCTAGGTAAAGCAAATGGTCAGTCAACCTACCATACCAAGCTTTAGGGGCTTGTTTTAGCCCATACAGAGCTTTCTTCAGTTTATACACATGGTTAGGATACTTGGAATCCACAAAACCTTTAGGTTGTTCAACATAGGCTTCCTCATTCAATACCCCATTTAAAAAGGCACTCTTAACATCCATTTGATGAAGAGTAAGATTGAGGTAGCAACCAATGGCCAACAAGAGTCTAATGGACTCAATTCTTGAAACAGGGGCAAAAGTCTCCTCAAAATCAATTTCTTCAATTTGGGTATAACCTTGAGAAACTAGCCTAGCCTTATTCCTAGTAATCACTCCCTGCTTATCAGTTTTGTTCTTGAAAATCAATTTGGTTCCTATGACATTTCCATGAGAGGGCCTAGGGACAAGGGTCCAAACCTCATTATTTTCAAATTAAATCAACTCTTCTTGCATAGCAAGAATCCAGTCAGCTTCTTTCAGTACTTCAGTGATATTCTTAGGTTCAATCTTTGAAACAAAGCAGCAAAAACTTACCTGGAGGTATGCTGATGAGCAACTCAACAAACTAGCTAGCTTTCTATAGTCTACCTTGTCTTTCTGCCTTTCTCACTTGAGCATGCACATCTTCCATAACTTGTGTAGTGGGGTGGTTCTTCTGGATTTTAGAGGGAATGTCCCTTGATCTATCTACACTCCCATCCACATTATCTTCTGGAGCATCATCCTGATCAGATTCAGAGGAACTGTCCTCAGTTTCAAGATTTTTAGTGGATGTGGGAGCAGATGTGTGTTCAGATGTGGATGCAGATGTGTCCACATTCTTGGTTATATCCTTTCGTGTATCAACATGTGTTTCAGTTCTGGCAGCTTCTGTTGGTTCTCCAGCACCTGTTTCTGTATCTTTCCAGTCCAGTAAGCAACCTGAAACATCATCCTCAGCAATCTTGATGTTAAGATCAAGTGATTAATCAAAAACAACATTAGCAAATTCCATAATGGTTTTTGTTTTTAGATTAAAAATTATGTATGCTCTACTATTGGTGGAATATCCCATGAAAATTACTTTATCACTCTTTGAATCAAATTTGGACAAGTATTCACTATCATTAAGAATGTAGCATATACACCCAAACACATGAAAGTACTTCAAGGTGGTTTCTTGCCAAGAAGGATTTGATATGGAGTGACAGTGCTATCAATCCTAAGGAACACTCTATTGCCAATGTGACAAGCAGTGTTCAATGCTTCTGCCCAAAATTTCTTGGACAAATTTTTAGAACTTAGCATAACCCTAGCCATTTCATGCAGAGTTCTATTCTTTCTTTCTGCAATTCCATTTTGCTGTGGAGTGATTGGTGCAAAAAATTCATGTGTGATTCCCTTGGAGTTACAAAAGGCAGTAAACTTTGAGTTCTCATATTCAGTGCCATGGTCAGATCTAATCCTAACAGCCTTAAGACCATAAAGATTTCTAACATTTCTATACAATTTTTGAACTCTTAAATGGTTTCAGATTTCACTCTTAAGAACATCACCCAAGTATACCTAGAGTAATCATCAACACACACAAAGGCATACTTTTTCTTACCAAATCTTTCTACTTCAATGTGTCCCATCAAGTCAGTATAAATATGCTCTAAACACCTAGATGTGGAGCATTTTTGGACTTTTTTGTGTGATAACTTTTGTTTGTTTTCCCTTTTGACATGAACCACAGACATCAGGGTTCTTGAAGTTCAGCTTAGGGAGGTCCTTAATAGCTTCAAACCTTTGAAGCTCTTCCATTGTTCTGCAGCTAGCATGCTCTAATTTTTGGTGCCATAGATTGATATCATTAGCTTTTGAGCTTAGGCAAGAAAGATTATCACCAAATTGGTAACAATTATCAGCAGACCTAGGACCAATGAACACACACTTATTGTCTTTATCAAATACCTCACACAAGTGTTTGTTAAATTTCACATAGAGGTCATCAACACATAACTGACTGATGCTGATTTGGTTGGCTTTCAAGGCTTCCACATGGTATACATTGTGCAATTTCGGGAGACCCTTGACATCTAGGGTTCCTTTCCCAACAATTTTTACTTGAGCACCACCACCAAAGTTCACCTTCCCCCCCCACAGATTAACTCATAGTCAATTAGAACAGCTTGGTTCCCAGTCATGTGCCTAGAGCACCCACTATCAAAGTATCAAGAACCAGAGACACTACTCTTGAGGGAAGAGTAAACAACATTGCAGGTAGCACTTGGTTTGGCCACCCACTGCTTTTCAGCTTTCTTTTTATGGTGCAAAGGTCTTAGCTTGCTTGGATGTGTGTCCAGATGTATATACATCTTTTCACTCATCTGAGACTGTTTATTGTAACCAGGTTTTTTATCAGCCTTTAATTTGTAATAGAAGGGTCTAATGTGCCTAGGAGAAAAGCAGTAATGACAAATGTAGTGCCTTCTCCTAGGCATTTTCTCAAAAAAAAAGATTTTTCTCTAAAAATTGGGTTTTCAATAGTTTTTGAAGTAGAAGGCTCACATTCCTCCTTTACAAATTTTCCTTGATCAAAGCCAAGACTAGTTTTATTGAGTTGACCCATAAAAATAGCTTCATCAAGTTTCATTTTACTTTTATTTAACATGGTAAAAGTACTTTCAGCTTTTTCACATTCAGTTTTGAATTTTTCAAGTTCAACTTCCTTTTTGGTCACTAAAACTTCAAGTTTTGCAATGGTATTCTTTTGATCATCATTCTCTTTTGAAAGTATGAATTTTTCATCTTCACAAGCAGCTAATTTTTCAGAAAGAGGCTTATTTACCTTAGCAAGTACCTCAATCTTGTCCATCTTTTTTATCCAACACTACTAGAAACTGCCCTTTTACCGACGGAAATTTCCGTCAGTAAATATCAATTTCCGTCGGTAATAAGGCTTTACCGACGGACACGTTCCGTCGGAGTCCGTCGGTATATTCTGGTTGGTAATGCTAACGGACTTATTCCGTTGGTAATACTGACAGACGATCCGTCGATAAAGGCATTTATAATGTCGAAAAATGGTCCGTCGGTAAAGAAAGTCGGCGGCCAATGACCGACGTCATAGCCGGAGAGTTTACCGATGAAAATATCCGTCGGTAATAATATTATCAGTTTTTTTTAAAAATCTTACCGACGGAATTGTCCGTCGGTAAATTGTTCTGAATTGAATTTTTTTTTAAATATTTAAAAAACCACCTGCAACATGTTCAATCACCAAAATACCAACATTTAATTACAACTCAATTAAACATTCACTAAAAACATGAAAAATCAAATTCAACATTCATCAAATTCTTAAAATCAACATAAAAGTGAGATAAAAAAAAAACTACACACGGCCCATCTCCGGTAGTAATGATTTCTAATGGTAAACCTTAAAATAAATTATTAATAAGGCGTAACAAACGCGAGAGTACCAACTTCACATTCCTGCATCAAAGAAACCATGGAAACAAGCACTACTAGAAACAGGGTCATTACCGACGGATTTTTACCGACGGACGAAGTCCGTCGGTAATACAGACGGAAACTTTTCATTTACCGACGGAAATTTATTTTATTTTACCGGGAATTTAATTTTTTAAAATTTCGTTTTGTCCGTCGTTAATTTTTAAATTCCGTCGGTATTTTCGTCGGTAATACCGACTATGTCCGCCGGTATTACCGAAGGACTCCGTCCGTCGGTAAATAATTCATATATAAACGCGTCTCTTCCCCATTTTTAATTACGCATCATTTTTATTACGCCCCTTATTTCCTCAGTCCTTCGCGAACCCCAGCCCCAACGCCAAGCCGTCGCCGTCGCCGCCGAGCCTCGCCGTCGCCGGTAAGTCCTCTTTGTCTCTCTTAATCGCTTCTCTCTCTCACTTTCTCTCTCTCTCACTTTCTCTCTCTCTCATCAGTAAGAACACGCCGTCGCCGCCGCCGTCTGTTTCCATCGCCGTTTGCGATCGCCGGTGCGTTCTCTCTCTCTCTCTCGCTTTCTCTCTCTCAATCGTTCTCTCTCTCACTCGATTTCTCTCTCTCATGAATGATTAATTTTAATGAGCTGAGAAACCCTAGTTTTTATTCAAGTAATTGTCTTTCAGTTTTGTATATACATGTTGTTGCTGTTAATGCATTATCATGTGGAGTTGTGTTCCAAATGTTTATTAGGAGTTGAACTAAACTACAGAAAATGTGAATAATTTCATACTTGGGTTTATTTTGGTAGCTCTTTGTTTATTGTGTGTTTGTGTGTGTGCAATTAGAAATGTAGGGTTTGAGGTATTAAAAATGTATGTTTGTGTTATCAATGTGTCTTATGTGCGTATAAAGATGTTTTGTTATATTGTACAATAGCCTTTTAGATTATATGTTCAGTGCGTATAAATTAGTATTTGTGATTGCATCTATATTGCTTAATAGAGACCGACGGCAGTGATTTATATGATTTAATTTTGTAAAAAAATATAAAATGATATCTTGTTAAATTTTGTAAGAACCCTAATTTGTTTTTGATTCTAATGTTCATGATTATTGATTGGTATTTGTGTGAATTTTCAAATATTTGAATGTTTGATGCTTGATTGGTCCTCCGATTTAGGTTGTTTGCATTTTTTAACTAGTTTATCAAAAATTTGGGTTTTGGAAGTGGCTCTTCATTATACCTAATTGGTAGTTAATTAGGCTTTAAATAGATTGAGGTACAACTCTATTTAAAATATAAATAAGATGAGAGCCTTTTTTCACCCACAGCTATCAAAATTCGTCTTCTTTGACCAAGGAAGACAGAGCAAACAAGTTCATTGCCAGTTTGAGTCAAGGATTTTACTGTTTAATAAGAGTTTTTACAGTTAAACTTTAACAACTCATATTAAACAGAAAATCCTTGACTCAAACGGCAATGAACTTGTTTGCTCTGTCTTTCTTGGTCTAAGATGAGATTGGGTTTTGATAGTTGTGGATGAGAACGACTCTTATCTTGTTTATAAATGTTAATTTAATTCATCATTGTAAAATTTCAAATTTTACAATAAAGAATTAATATTTCAAATTATTCACAATATTAATAATTTAAAAAATATGATAGATGTGTGTGTTAATTCATTATTGTAAAATTATGCATTTTACGGTAATGAATAAAAATTAATGTTACGACGTGATGTTGTGACGGTTGAAACACAAAAGCTTAGAAACCCGTTTAAGAATCTTTAACTTATCATGTTGAGGTCAACATGTAGTCATCGATTCTTAAATTGTACGTGTTAGGAGTCTTGAAATGCACGATTATATGATTTGTAAATATCATCATTGTCTATTAAAATTGCTTGAATAGTCGATAGTTGAGATATTTCGGTTGCATTAATCCTATTGTTCTCTGAGTGTATACTAGACATATATGGTTGATTACACACTGTCGATTCTAATCGATAGTGTTTGATTGACCTAGTCTACAAAGAATTAAATATTAATATTCAAAATATTAAGGGGTGTCAGACCTCAATTCGTTAATTACATCTAAACTGTTAATACATTATGAAATGCAGGAGTTAATTATGTCTGGAGAAGATCGTAGTTGGATGGATAATCGTAGTAATCCCGGTAGAAGGGGTGTCAGACCTCAATTCGTAGAAGGTTTAGAACATTTCGTGGAGTTTGCTAGAGCGCATCCCCAGTGCATGCGTGGTGATAAGATTAGGTGTCCTTGTAAAAAGTGTAAGAATAGAAAATATCTGAGTGTTGGATGGGTAAAGAAACATGTGTTAGAGGCAGGGTTTGTTGATGGTTACAAGGTATGGGTAGCGCACGGGGAGCGTTATGTGGTTGAAACAAGTGTTCGCAATTATCCTACTGTATCAAGTGGTCCGCCAAGGGAACCTGAACATTTGATTGATGAAGAGGAGCCGTCTGAGTGTTGGATGGGAAAAATGGAAATATCTATCTCTCCCAGTGGCCAGTAAGTATCATTTAATTGTAAATGTCATATATATAATGTTTACATTTTATTATTGTCTTTTTATTTGTATATATATTGATATATTGTTTTTTAATTAATATCTTGATAGGTTTATACATGCATGGTGGTGGTAGCGGTAGCAGCAGTGGCAGCGCTCGTGGTTGTTAAACATGAATTTTCATTGACATGTAATTAAACAAACAAACAAACAAACATATGTAGTTTCTTTTTCCCTTTCCCTTTTCCCCCGGCCTTTCCCCGGCCGTTTTCCCTTCCCTTTTCCCCTTTCCCCGTTTCCCCTTTCCCTTTTCCCTTTCCCCCTTTCCCCGGCCGTTTCCCCTTTCCCCTTTCCCTTCCCCTTTCCCCGGCCGTTTCCCCTTTCCCCTTTCCCTGTCGCTTGATTTGGACAAACATATGTATTTTATTTGATGTACAAGCGAAACAGGTTGTTTGTGTGTGTGTTTGTAGTTTGTAATTGGGTTGTTTGTGTGTGTTTGTAGTTTGTAGTTGTTTAAAACAGGTTGTTTGAACAGGTTAACAGGTTTACAGCCTTTTACAGGTGGTTTAATAATAAAACAAATTTTTTTTTTTAAATCTGGCCAGATTACCGACGGAAATTTCCGTCGGTAAATTAATACAAAAAATAAATAATTATATTTTTCCGGCGGAAATATCCGTCGGAAAATAAAAAATTAAAAAAGTAATACTCAAAATACCGACGGACATACCCGTCAGTATAGGGTTTATATTCCGACGGACATATCCGACGGTAAATATTATGATTTCCGACGGTTCTAACCGTCGGTAATGGTTTTTATTTCCGACGGATAATTCCATCGGTAAACTCCGGCAATTGCTCCGGTTAACCGGCCGGCAGATCTCATTTCCGACGGACGTTTTCCGGCGGAATTTTAGATTTTCCGGCGGATATTCCGCCGGAAATACCGGCGGAATTTGTCCGTCGGTATTACCAACCAATTATTTCCGACGGAACCCGACGGACGTATTCCGTCGGTAATATCCATTTAGCGACGGATTTGTCGAATTACCGACAGATATTTCCGTCGGTAAACGGCCTTTTTCTAGTAGTGAAGGAACAACAGAGTAGTCAGTAACATTTCACATGCAAAACAGAAAATTACTCAACTTGACTGTTACACGTAATGTTATATACTCCCTCCGTGTCCTGCCTAAATGAGTATTCACTTTTTACCTTTGCAAGAAACTAAGATGAAACCGTGAGTTTTTGGGAACATATTTATGTTTTCTTATTTCATTATACTTTTATTATGGTAAGAAGATTTTGAGATTTTCATGGAAGATTTATAAGTATCCTACTTTGACTAGGAGATTGTAAATATGTAAATATCTTTTATTTATGTACATAGTTTTATATTAGGACTAACCCACTAATATTCTATTTCTTTGTGAGTGTGTTTTATGTTTTCATATAGGAAAAGAGATCTCACAAAGGAAGATATTGATTACATGAAGATCTTCTCCATGGTGCACTATAAATATAAGGCATTCAGCACATGAGAAGACTCGGAATTTTTGAGAGAAAAATTACTTATTCTTCATAGTTTTCGACATTGTTGGTTTTAGGTTGTGAGTGAAGGTTGTGCCTTACATCCGTAACTCACATCTAGCTTTTCATAGAGTTCTCTTGTTTTGCTTCTGACTAGAATAGGTCCTACTTGGGAAAGGGGAGTTGTTCTTGTCATAGAAGGTGATTAGAACTCGTTTAGTATTTTCATATTTTAGTTTTTCACTTATTTGTTTTTGTAAGCATCAAAAGTTTTTATAGTGAAAAGTTT
The DNA here is from genome assembly GCA_022495995.1 of Adenophora triphylla var. japonica. NCBI lineage: Eukaryota > Viridiplantae > Streptophyta > Magnoliopsida > Asterales > Campanulaceae > Adenophora > Adenophora triphylla. The sequence continues at coordinate 20,580 of JAFEMH010000166.1, read as the reverse complement.
TTGGGCGTAAGCCTAGTTTGCTGATCACATTGATCAGTAAGCGTAAATAATTCTTGAGTTATTGCATTTAATTTGCTTTTAATTATTTTATTTCGCTGCATTATCTGTGGATGTGTGGACAGCTGTGAGACACATCTGTACTCACATCCGTTGTCTGTTGGGTGATCTATGTTTCCTAGCTACATGAAACTTTCAATTGGTATCAGAGCCAACTCTTGATATATTACTAAGTGTTGATCCAGAAAGTGTAGTCATTATGGAATGCCAAAATCACCAAAACAGGCCTCCTGTCTTGGATGGCACCAATTATATTCTCTTTGGAAGTCAAAAATGTGAAATTACATCAAAAGTATTGATGAAAGGGATTGAATGTGTATTCTTGTTGCATGGCAACCTCCTACTGTGGAGAAAAAGCCACCTTCTGGTGTTGGTGAGTCTATTTTCAAAAGAAAAACTGAAGATCAATGGACTCTTGATGAAATACAAGCTGCAAATTATAATTCAAAAGCTATGGGTGCTATTTCCAGCCATGTTTCTGGGAATATGTACAAGCTTATAACTAATGAGAGTATAGCCAAAGCTGCTTGGGATATTTTGCAAACTCAATGTGAGGGAGCACCAAGTGTGAAAGCTACCAGGCTTAGAATTTTAATGGATAGGTTTGAGTTACTTCGAATGGAAGAAACTGAGGACATTGTGTCATATGCTGCTAAAATTCATGAGATTTCGAATGAGTGCACAAGTCTAGGAGAATCTATCTCCAATGCAAGACTTGTAAGTAAGATTTTAAGGACCTTACCTGAAAGGTTTAACATAAAAGTGGCTGTGATTGAGGAAACAAAAGACACAAACACTGTAGGTCTTGACAGAATCGTAGGAATCCTGACTGTGTTTGAGCCAAACCTTGAGGCTCAGAAAAAGAACAAAACACACAGTCTTGCTCTCAAAAGTGCTGATGCACTTCCAAAAGAGCTTATGGAATTATCCTCTAAAATTGACAAGTCAAATCTTGAAGAAGAGGATGTAGCTCTTATTTCAAAGAAGTTCAGTTCAATACTGAAAAATAGAAGGATAAGTAAATTTCCTAACAAACCTACTCTCAGTGCCCCTGAAAAATCAAAACCTAGCACTGACACTGGATTCAAGAAACCAAGCTTTGAAAACAAATCATCTGAGTCTGTCCAATGTAGGGCATGTCGTGGCTTTGGTCATTATGCCAATGAGTGTGCTAACACACTTAAAAAGAAGGAAATGAGCTTAAATGCTACCCTTAGTGACAGTGAGGATGAAGAAGAAGAAGTGGCTAACATGTCTGTCATAAACTGCCATTCTGTGTTTAAAGCTTTTTCTGCAGATATAGAAGAAGATGCTCCTGAAAATTCCTTGGATGTAGTCTCAGTTGTGAACACATCTCGGTGTCACATCTGAGCTATTCTTTGGCTTGTTTCTACTGTAAAAAGAGATTCGAGATGATGAAGATGAAGAAAGGGACATTCCCTATGAGGAACTTTTTGCAACATACAAGGAGCTGCATACAGATTGGATGAAAAGATTGGACAAGATTGAGGTACTTATTAAGGTAAATAAATCTCTTTATGATAAATTGGCTGCTTGTGAAGATGAAAAAGCTTTTCTTTCAAAGGAAAATGATGCTCAAAAAGATACCATTGCAAGACTTGAAGTCCTTGTGACCAAAAGAGAAGTTGACCTTGAAAAATTCAAAAATGAATGTGAACAAAAATTTGAAAATACTTTTACTAAGTTAAATAAAAGTAAGATGAAAATGGAAGAAGCTTTTTCTATAGGTCAACGTGACAAAACTGGTTTGGGTTTTGAAAATAATTTTGTAAAGGAGGGATGTGAGGCTTCTACCTCAAAAAGTGTGAAAAAACAAGTTTTTAAAGAAAAAGTCATTTTGAGTGAGAAAAGACCTAGGAAGAGGCACTACATCTGCCACTACTGCCTAGCTCCTGGTCACATTAGGCCCTTCTGTTACAAACTCAAGGCTGATAAAAAATCTGATCACTTCAATCAGCCTCAGATGTGTGAGAAGATGTATGCACATCCGAACACACATCCTGGTAAACTGAGACCTCTGCAACCCAAAAAGAAAACTGTAAAACAGTGGGTGGCCAAACCAATGACCACCTGCAATGTTGTTTACTCTTCCCTCAAGAGTACTGTATCTGGCTCTTGGTATTTTGATAGTGGGTGCTCTAGGCACATGACTGGAAACCAAGCAGTCCTTCTTGACTATGAAGTGATTAATGGAGGGAAAGTAAATTTTGGTGGAGGTGCTCAAGGAAAGATTGTTGGGAAAGGAACCCTAGATGTTAAGGGTCTCCCAAAATTGCACAATGTGTACCATGTGGAAGGCTTGAAAGCCAACCTAATAAGCATCGATCAAGCGTGTGATGATGATCTTTATGTGAAGTTTGATAAGCACTTGTGTGAAGTGTTTGATAAGGATAATACCTGTGTGTTTACTGGTCCTAGATCTGCTGACACTTGTTACCAATTTGGTGACAATCTTTCTTGCCTAAGCTCAAAAGCTAATGATGTCAATCTCTGGCACCAAAAATTAGGGCATGCTAGCTGTAGAACTCTGGAAGAACTTCAAAGGAAGCTATTAAAGGCCTCCCTAAACTGAACTTCAAGAACCCTGATGTCTATGGTTCATGTCAGAAGGGAAAGCAAACAAAAGCATCACATAAAAAGGTCCAACAATGCTCCACTTCTAGGTGTTTGGAGATGATTCATACTGACTTAATAGGACCTATTAAAGTAGAAAGCTTTGGTAGGAAAAAGTATGCCTTTGTGTGTGTTGATGATTATTCTAGGTACACTTGGGTAATGTTCTTAAGGGAAAAGTCAGAAACAATTGGAGAATTCAAGAATTGGTACAAAAGGGTGAGAAATCTTTATGGCCTTAAGGCTTGTGAGAATTAGGTCTGACCATGGCACTGAATATGAGAATCAAATGTTCACTAATTTTTGCAATTCTAAGGGAATCACTCATGAGTTTTCAGCACCAATCACCCCACAGCAAAATGGAATTGCTGAAAGAAAGAATAGAACTTTGCAAGAAATGGCTAGGGTCATGTTAAGTTCTAAAAACCTGTCCAAAAAGTTTTGGGCAGAAGCTTTAAACACTGCTTGTCACATTGGCAATAGGGTGTTTTTAAGGATTGGTAGCACTTTCACTCCATACCAAATCCTTCTTGGAAAGAAGCCAACTGTGAAATATTTTCATGTGTTTGGATGTGTTTGTTACATTCTCAATGATAGAGAATATCTGTCCAAGTTTGATTCAAAAAGTGACAAAGCAATTTTCATGGGCTATTCCACTAATAGTAGAGCTTACAGAGTTTTTAATCTCAAAACTAAGACCATTATGGAATCTGCTAATGTTATTTTTGATGACTCACTTGATCTTAACCTCAAGACTGCTGAGGATGATATTTCAGGTTGCTTCTTGAATTTGGAAGATACGAAGCAGGTCTTTGAAGAACCAGCAAATGCCATCGATCTTGAAAAACTGCAAAACGATAAGGATGTAACCAAGGATGTGGACACATACGCCTCCACATACGAACCCACATCTGTTCCCACATCCACTCAAACTCACATGGCGAGGACAGTTCCTCTGATTCTGATCAGGATAATGCTCCAGAAGGTAATGTGGATGGGTGTGTGGATAGATCAAAGGATATTCCTTCTAAAATCCAGAAAAACCACCCCACTTTACAAGTTGTGGGAGATGTGCAAGCTCAAGTGAGAACTAGACAAAAGGAAAAAGTTGATTATAGAAAGATGGCTGGTTTATGGAGTTGCTCCTCAGCATACTCCCAGGTAAATTTTTGTTGTTTTGTTTCAAGATTGAACCTAAGAATGTTGCTGAAGCATTGAAAGATGCTGACTAGATTCTTGCTATGCAAGATGAATTGATTCAATTTGAAAAGAATGAGGTATGGACTCTTGTTCCTAGACCCTCACATGGTAATGTCATAGGAACCAAATGGATTTTCAAGAACAAAACTGATGAGCAAGGTGTGATCACTAGAAATAAAGCTAGGTTAGTTGCTCAAGGTTATACTCAAATAGAGGGAATTGATTTTGAGGAGACATTTGCTCCTGTTGCAAGAATTGAGTCCATTAGGCTTTTATTAGCCATTGCTTGTTATCTCAAGATTACTCTTCATCAAATGGATGTTAAGAGTGCTTTTGTGAATGGGATATTAAATGAGGAAGCCTATGTTGAACAACCTAAAGGCTTTGTGGACTCCAAGTATCCTAACCATGTGTATAAGTTAAAGAAAGCTCTGTATGGGTTAAAACAAGCTCCTAGAGCTTGGTATGGTAGGTTGACTGACCATTTACTTCAACTAGGATTCAAGAGAGGTGAGGTTGACAAAACACTATTTGTGAGGAAAAATAAAAAGGAGATTCTTGTGGCACAAATCTATGTAGATGATATTGTGTTTAGGTCAAATTCTGACCCTATGCTAGCTGAATTTGTCGATAGCATGACTTCCACATTTGAGATGAGTATGATAGGTGAGTTGAACTTTTTCTTAGGCTTACAGATTAAGCAATTCAAAGATGGCATGTTCATCTCACAGTCTAAGTATGCCAAGAATCTTGTGAAAAAGTTTGAGCTTGAACACTCTTCACATCAATGAACCCCAATGGCATCTTCCCAAAAGCTAAGTCATGATTCTGATGGTGAGAGTGTTGATCAAACCTTTGTACGAAGCATGATAGGAAGTACGCTTTACCTCACTTTGCAAGTAGACCTGATATTATGTACAGTGTGTGTCTCTGTGCAAGATACCAAGCCAACCCTAAAGTGTCCCATCTTAAAGTCTTGAAAAGAATCATTAGATATGTGAGTGGGACTGTGAACCTAGGTCTTCATTACTCTAAGGAAACAAACACCAATTTGGTTGGGTACACTGATTCTGATTGGGCTTTGGAAATAGTGATGATAGAAAGAGTACCACGGGTGGATGTTTCTACCTAGGAAATAACCTTGTGTCTTGGTATAGTAGGAAGCGAATTGTGTGTCCCTATCCACTGCCGAAATTTGAATATGTTGCCCTTGGGAGTTCTTTGCACACACAAGCTGCTTTGGATGAATCAAATGTTAAAAGATTATGGATTGAATAGCAAAATTTTATTGCTTTTTGTGATAACAAAAGTGCCTTGGACATATCTAAAAATCTTTTGTCAACATTCTAGAACAAAGCACATTGATATTAGACATCATTTCATTAGAGATCTTGTAGAACAAAAAGCGTGTGTGCGGAAATTGTTGGAATTTGAAAATCAATTGGCTGATATATTTACAAAGGCATTAGATTTGGAGAGATTTTCCTCCTTGAGGAAGTCACTTGGTTTGTGTGATATCTAAGGTTGTGAGCACAAATGTGTCTCACATCCTCTAACACATCTGTATAGTAGATTAACTAAAAAAAAATTATAAAAATAAAAAAAAAATCAAAAAATATCATGCATTAGCACGAAATTTCTCAATGTGGTCACTTGAGTCTTTATCTTTGACATTATTTTTGATCACTTAATTGTGAGCACTCCCTGTTCATGTCACCTTTTGGTGACTTGATATAACCTTCCTAGGTATCTCACAGTGGGTGCTAGAAAAGAAAAAAAAATATATGTGAGAAACAGCTGCTTCACCCTTAGTATGAAGCCAGACCATTGTGATCAAGTGATTTTCATAAGAAAACTTGAAGTCAAACTTGACAAGATCATTGGGAAAAAGGGTTATCTTTGGGATCAAGTAAAGTGAAAGCTACTCACAATGCAAAATTCCACAACAAAAAAAAATAAAATTGGTGGATGCATCCTAGAGGCTGTGCTGATTTGATTATCGCTCATTGACTTTTTGTGATCTAAATGTGTCCCCATATGTGACTCACATCCTATGCCGCATTCATAAGCTGAGAATATTTCCATCACCTGTGTGTTTGCATCATGCTAGGCATACTGCATTTTAGGACATATAGGAGCTTTGTAAATATACTAGTTAATTAATTTTCCTTCTTAATTCATTCCTTGATTTTATAGATTTTGATCTCCAATATCTTTCATGAAAGAAAAAGGTGTGTATCAATCCTTGTTTGAAAAGGTTGAAAAATTCAATTGGGATTCTGTTTAAAAATAAAGATATGGCTGAGCTATTTTTGTTTTCATAAAAATCTATCAAAATCTTGTTTTATTTTGATCCCCTATTTCTTAGAAGGTGGTTGTGTGTGGTAACCTCAAAGGTTTCTAGCCGTTGGAGGACTCTTAAGGAATTTGAGTTGTGTGAAACCTTTTTGGAGAAGGATTCCTAGTTCTAGTTGGAAAGGGGGAGCTGTGAGTATTTATGAGACCTCACATCCGTCCCATCCCCCATAAACCCTTGTTAAAACCTTTTGTTCTTCCTTCTCTTTGCACACAATCTCACACACATTGCATTAATTTCTCCTTCTACTGTTCAACCTAACCCAATTCCTCTGTTTAAATGGCCGATCATACCAACATTCGTGAGGAAGACGTACTTGACGTTGAACCCCTTTCAATCGCCTTGGCTGAAACTCCGATTACCTTGACCACATTGTGCCAAATTTCTTGCTGAAATTCCACCTCCATCTTCTTCGTCAAGCTCTTCCATGGAACGATCTCCCTCAAAATCCCCTACATTGGAACACCTGCCTGTTCCAACCGTTGATGAAAACCCTAAGGCTCCAACCTCTCCGGTGATTCCACCATCGGTTGTCGCCCATATTCCTCCTTCTGTAGAACCTTCCTCAACCAAGAAAAGGAAGCTAGCTCAAGCAAAACCCCTGAAGCAAGCTGCAATCCCTGTTCCCCAACGTAACCTTCGAAGATCGCATAGGGTTAGAAAATTGTCAGAGTCTGACAAGCTAAAGAACCTGAAGAAACCAGGTGGGAAACCTTCTACCGCCATAGCTTGCGATGATGGTGAAGAAGAAGAAGAAGAGGTAATTGTTCCTCTTGTTAGAACTAGGGCTAAATCTGTTGTTACTCCTCCCTTGGTTGTTGATCATGTCCCTGTTATTAACCCTTCTGAAAATATTCCCCATAATGAACCCATTGATCCTGTTCCATCATCACCTTTTAAACCATCTGATCCTATTATCCCCAATCCTACTCCTACTCCTGTGGTTGATGCTTCTGTTCCTATTGTTGATACTCCTGCTCCTGTGGTTTCAAGCCTTGTTGAAGATCTTATTACTTTTAGTGATGAAGAACCCTTAGCAAGTGTTTTAATGGAGCTGAGAGGAAAGAAGAAGGTTGCTTCTAATGACATAGAGCCTGTTGAGGAAGAAGCATATGAATCTGATTCAAGCTATAAGAGTGATGACACTGCATCTGATGTCAACTACAAACTGGGAAGGGATGAATTAGAACAAGAGAAAGAGGACCGTGAAATAGATTCCTCTTCTGATGATGAAACTGAGGTAGAGTCCATCAAAATTCCATCCCCTGCAAAGGATGTGTCTGAGGATGTGCACACATCCAGACGCACATCTACAAGGAAGAAATCTGATAAGGGTATGTCTTCAACTCTTTCCATTGCTCCTACCCTAAAACCCTTCTCTAAGAAATTTTTGACCAAAAAGGCCTCTGATAGGTTTGGCCTAATTTCCTCTAAGGCCTTTGTTGTGGAAATGAAAAGAGATAGGGAAACATTCTTTAAGCTTGGTATGGACAATTTTTTTGAGGAAAGAGGACTGTTTTTAACTGTGGATCATCCTCTCCCTTTCTATCCTAAGATGGTGTATGAGTATTATGCCAATTTGACCAAGGGACTAGATAGATGCTCCTCTCCCCTCTCTGTTTATGTTAGAGGAAAATTTGTTCCCTTTTCCCCATCTGTGGTGAATGATTTTCTTGGTTTGGATGATTCTTTGGATCAGTTAGTTGCTATTGATGATGATGAACTTGTGGCTGCTATCACCCATGGAAAGGTGACCTCTTGGCCTGTGAAGCCAAAGGATTTGGGAAGTGGCTCACTATCCTCTCTCTACTGTTTTCTCCATTCTATTCTTGTTGCCAATCTTTGCCCCTCAAATAACAAAACTTCAGTTACTAGGGTGCAAGCTCTCCTTCTTTATAGATTGGGCATTAAGAGACATATTAACTTTGGAGATTTCATTTTTAGGAAGATTTGTGACTATGAAGAGTCACCATCTAAAAAGTGGTCTTTACCTTATCTCTCTTTGATCTCTCAAATCCTGATAGCCAATGGAGTTAAGCCTGAGAAAGGAGAAGAAAAGTTTGAAAAATTTGCTCTGTTTAAGGAAACCAAAACACTTCTAGACCCTAAGCAAAGACATGTGGATCTCCCTTTGGGTGCTGTACCTGAAATTGCTATGCCAGATGTGGACACATCTGAACCCACAGCTGATGATCCCTTTGAAGCTCAAATAAAAGATTTGGATGCTGAAATTGCCCTTGCTGAAGCCCAAATTCAAACCTCCACTGGTCATGCCAACAACCTTAAAGCTCTTAAGGATAGACTTCTCAGGTGGCATGCTAAACTTTCTAGTCAAAAAGGGGGAGAATCAAGCTCTGTACCTGCTGCTGCTGCTACTGGAAATAAAAAATGGGATGCTGCTGTATCTGCTGCTGGCTGGAAGCATTGGAAACTTTAATTTAGGGGGAGAAAGTTTTTTGCTTTTGCTATGATGGTTGTTAAGACAATTTTAATTTCTGCTTTAGTTTTAGTTTTTTTTTTTAAAAAACAATGGGTTGTAATAGTTTTAGTTAGGTTCTTGCTGAATGGTTGCTTTAGTTTTTTTTAATGAACTGTTGTTTTCTGTTCTAACTCTGCTTTTGCAGTTTTTATGTGTGGATGTGTATACACATCTGGACACACATCCATTCAGGGGGAGTTATGTTTACTCTATGTTTTTGTGTTTACTCTATGGTCATAAATTGTGAATTATAAATCTTTGGTTTTGACCAGAAAGTCCAAAATAGGGGGAGATTGAAACCGTGAGTTTTTGAGAACATATTTATGTTTCCTTATTTCATTATACTTCTATTATGGTAAGAAGATTTTGGAACTTTCATGGAAGATTTATAAGTATCCTACTTTGACTAGGAGATTGTAAATATGTAAATATCTTTTATTTATGTACATAGTTTTATATTAGGACTAACCCACTAATATTCTATTTCTTTGTGAGTGTGTTTTATGTTTTCATATAGGAAAAGAGATCTCACAAAGGAAGATGTTGATTACATGAAGATCTTCTCCATGGTGCACTATAAATACAAGGCATTCAGCACATGAGAAGACACGGAATTTTTGAGAGAAAAATTACTTATTCTTCATAGTTTTCGACATTGTTGGTTTTAGGTTGTGAGTGAAGGTTGTGCCTTACATCCGTAACTCACATCTAGCTTTTCATAGAGTTCTCTTGTTTTGCTTCTGACTAGAATAGGTCCTACTTGGGAAAGGGGAGTTGTTCTTGTCATAGAAGGTGATTAGAACTCGTTTAGTATTTTCGTATTTTAGTTTTTCACTTATTTGTTTTTGTAAGCAACAAAAGTTTTTATAGTGAAAAGTTTTTGGGCGTAAGCCTAGTTTGTTGATCACATTGATCAGTAAGCGTAAATAATTCTTGAGTTATTGCATTTAATTTACTTTTAATTATTTTATTCCGCTGCATTATTTGTGGATGTGTGGACAGTTGTGAGACACATCTGTACTCACATCCGTTGTCTGTTGGGTGATCTAAGTTTCCTAGCTACACGAAACTTTCATAATAATAAGAATATTCACCTTTTAAGTATTTGTAGTAGCTTATATGCGTAAATACCCTTGGTACCCCCTCCCCCACTTCCCTTTTACTATTGAAAGTGTAAATCAGTATGTGTTATCCTGTGATATCACATGCAAACTTAAAACTCAATATGGTGTCTTGGTGATGCACCTAACTTTTGACAACCATAAACAAAAAACTACTCTTTGTACCTGGTACTAACAAGCTTTCAGCAGGCCTGCAAATTGCAATGGTGCCACAGCCTTGGTTCCAAAACTGGATGTGTGTGTTTAAATCTTATAGAGAAAATAAAAGCTTACTTAGATCCCATGGGATTAAAACCAATTGAGAAGGCAGCAGTTATCCCATCCATATTATCATAAGCCCGATATGTGCAGCGCAGCTGCAATCATCAGTTTGAAGAAAAAAATGTTAATAAAGCTGCTCACAAAATCATTTTATAAGAGTGAATTATAGTCAACAACTTGCAATCTAGGCTAACCAACATGTTAAATGTGGGACAATATCAAACCTTCAACAACAAAAAAATATATCGATTTGGTTGAATTCTTTCAAAATAGCAAAAAAGTGGAAGTAATGGTTCAACAAAGTAAGTAAAATTGCTCATATGCAAAAAGAGTTTTAAGAGATATGCATTAACACCTGGCCAATAGTAGTATCCCATAGATGAATAGGATGATCCCGATTAGTAGTCGCAAATACACATGTAACTGGATCTAAAAGGTCAATCAAATTATATTTATGGTTAGATTTGCTTTTACATCAGAATCTGGGAAAATGAGTGTTCACTTGTACAAAAAGTATTATATTTTCCTCAAGCCAATTGGGATAAGAGAAGCACCTAAAGCAGACATATAAGGGTACCGACAGTAGTCATAAATAGACTCTCCTTCCTTCACAACAAGGTTTGAACCAGATGAATCTGCAGCTCATCAATGAGAACTATATGAGAACTATGATTGTAAATATCAAGTCACAAGAGCCATGACTAATAAACATAAGGAGCCCAAATTTAGCCAAAGATTAAAGAATCATCTTATAACTCCTTTACAGTCATAATAACTATGTACTCGCAACAGATTATTAACAAAGATTCTCCTGATAACCAATGATCAAGTATGATACAAGGGTATAAGACGAGATAAGTGCATATTTTTCCTATGATCTGCTCGATTGTTATTATGGCAGTGTATCAACCTTATTTAGGATTGAAGTATGCATATATTTGTTGGAAATGGGTAACGAAAGTTAAGTTTGACTTAACGTTGACCTAACTTTCTAACGGAATTCGTTAAATAGTTAACGAAGCAAGTTACAAAATGTATTCTACATTTAGTGTATATTATGAAACTCATTTATTGTCTCAAAACCATTTCCGGGTGAATGAGAAACTAATGACAAAGTTTTGTAACTTAACGAGAGTTGGTTAAAAGGGTCAATTAGATCGTTTGGATTTAATTGGATTTGAACAGTGTTTTTTGGCTAATGAGATTCTGCTCCCAGCTGATCAGAACGAGTGGGGACTCTGAGCACGAGTCGTGAGCACGAATGGACCTTAATGGCCATTTGCTCAAAACTGATCAGAACGAGTGGAATCCATGAGAACGAGTCGTGGTCACGACTCGTGCCAAGGGGCACGAGTCGTGCCCTTCACCGCTGTTCGAAAAATCATGTCTTTTCAAGGGAAAAGACACAAAACCTTTTGACTCTCCTTATATACTTTTCCTCCGAATTTCAATTCATACATACAGTCATTTAAGCCTCTCTACCCACATTTAAGATAGAATAACATATCCAAATCATTGGCATATTGTTGCATCAAATCCTTCAAAGTCCAAAGTTGCGAACATTGTGTTGTTCGCTAGAGTATTTGATTTGGAGTGCTCCTACCATATACTTAAAAGTCGTTTCATCTTACTAGAAGATTGCCATTGAAACCGTAAGCACCTGTGCGGGGCAATAACTTCTTACGGAGATTGTATTTAATACAAGACTCGACTTGATTTCATTTGTTTTCAATCTACGTTACTTTCTCCGTCAGTTTTTCTGTTAAGTCTTAAAGAAGCCTACCAATAAGTCCAACAATCGTAAGAAGTTATTGACGCTTCTTCAGACTTTCAAGACATGGCAACCGAGAAAGACACCACCGCATCAAGTCAAGGCAATGTAACGCCTCCTTCTCAAGGTGAAGCAACGTTCAACAATGTTGCACCCGCTCATACACCGCATCACCCGGGTCATGGTGAGAAACCCTCGAAGATCACTGGTGTAGACTTCAAGAGATGGCAACAAAAGATGCTATTCTACTTGACCACCCTAAGCTTGCACCGCTTCTTAAAGGAAGATCCTTCGGCGGTGGCAAATGCTGATCCCGACCCTCAACGACAAATGGCCAAGGAGGCTTGGGCTCACGGTAATTTTTTGTGTAAGAATTACATCCTAAATGGACTTGACGATGCACTATACAATGTGTATAGTAATGTCGAGATAGCCAAGGCGTTGTGGGACACCTTGGAAAGGAAGTACAAGATCGAAGACGCCGGGTCAAAGAAATTTGTCATCGGTAAGTATCTTGACTTCATGATGGTCGATTCCAAATTGGTAACAACTCAAGTGGATGAGTTCCAACTCATTCTACATGGGCTTGATGCCGAGGGGATGATCATGAATGATCCATTCAAGGTAGCCTCTATCATTGAAAAGTTGCCGCCTTCTTGGAAGGATTTCAAGAACTATCTCAGGCATAAACGCAAGGGGATATCCTTGGAAGACATTGTTGTTCGTCTTCAAATTGAAGAGAACAATAGAATCAACGAGGCCAAGGATGCTAAGGGCAAGATGGAGGCTAAGGTCAATCTCGCCGAGGCTAGCACAAGTGGCACAAAGAGAAAGCATTTCGGAAATGCCGGGAATGCTAAGAAAGGAAAGAAAAAGAAGTTCAAGGGGAGTTGCTATAATTGTGGCAAACCGGGCCACTTAGCAAAGGATTGTGGTCTCCCGAAGAAAGAGGTGAATAATGTTGACAACATGGACCTAGAATTTGCAGCGGTGGTCTTCTAGGCTAATGTTGCAAACTTGGATGATAATCCAAAAGCTTGGTGGATAGATACCGGTGCTACCCACCACATTTGTGGTAATAAGGAGAGTTTCTCCTCCTATACTCCCATCTCCGGAAGGAAGCTCTACATGGGAAATTCTGCGACCTCCGATGTTCAAGGCATTGGAAATGTGATATTGAAGATGACTTTCGGAAAAGAAGTAACCTTGTTGGATGTGCTGCATGTCCCAGACATCCGTAAAAATTTGGTGTCCGACGCTTTGCTTAGTAAGGCCGGTTTTAGACTAGTATTTGAATCCGAAAAATTTGTATTAACCAAGAATGGTTTATTTCTTGGAAAGGGTTACCTCGAGGAGGGCCTTTTCAAGATGAATGTAATGAACGTGATCCGCCGAGGTGCGATGAATAAAAATTCTGTTTTTTATGTTTACTTGTCGGAAAGTTCTAATTTATGGCATGATAGATTAGGACATGTAAACCTCGACACCATTAAGAAATTAGCGAAACAAGATTTAATCTAAATGACTAAATCTAACTAGACTAATAGATGCGAAGTTTGTGTTGAGGCAAAAATGACGAAGTCGCCATTTAATGCCATACAAAGAAACACAACTCCTCTCGAGTTAATTCACACCGACATATATGATTTAAAACTTGTGCAAACTCGAGGAGGTAAAAAGTATTTCATTACATTTATAGATGATTGCACAAAATTTTGTTATGTCTATCTCTTAAGAAGTAAGGATGAAGCCTTAGTGGCTTTTGAGACTTATAAGAAAGAAGTTGAAAATCAACTTAACTTGAAGATTAAGAAAATTAGAAGCGATAGAGGTGGAGAATATGAATCTCCGTTTGAAGGACTATGTTGGGAATCCGGTATAATTCATCAAACTACGGCTCCATATACCCCTCAATCTAACGGAGTTGCTGAACGCAAAAACCGTACTCTCAAGGAGATGATGAACGCGCTTTTGATAAGTTCAGGCTTACCCGACAACTTGTGGGGGGAAGCCATACTCACTTCTAATTATGTTCTTAATAAAATACCCAAGAAAGGTATTGACAAAACGCCCTACGAATTATGGCATAATCGTAGACCATGTTATAAATACCTTAAAGTGTGGGGGTGTTTGGCCAAGGTTGAAGTACCTAAGCCGAAACAAGTCAAGCTTGGTCCAAAGACCATTGACTGTGTTTTTATTGGATATGCCAATAATAGTAGTGCCTATCGTTTTATAGTGCACAAATCAGACATTCCTGATATGCATGTAGGAACTACTATAGAATCAAGGAATGCGGTATTCTTTGAAAACATCTTTCCTGCTAAGGACAGGAAAGATATAGGTTCTAATAAGAGAACACATGAATCTACAACCGGTCCTTCTCAAATAGAAGATGAAGAACCGAGAAGTAGCAAAAGGGCAAGAGTGGAAAAGTCTTTTGGTCCTGATTTTCTATTTTACATGTTAGAAAATGAACCAGCAATTGTTAAAGAAGCTTTATCCGGTCCGGATAGTTCGTTCTGGAAAGAGGCTATTAACAATGAAATAGAATCCATAATGCTCAACAATACTTGGGAATTAGTTGATCTCCCTCCACGTTGCAAACCATTAGGTTGCAAATGGATCCTTAAAAGGAAGTATAAAGCGGATGGATCAGTCGATAAGTACAAAGCTAGGCTAGTTGCCAAAGGCTTTAGACAGAAAGAGGGATATGATTTCTTCGATACATACTCCCCTGTCACAAGGATCACGCCTATTCGGGTTCTCATAGCTATTGCAGCAGTGCATAATCTTGAGATACACCAAATGGATGTGAAGACTGCTTTCCTAAATGGAGAACTTGATGAAGAAATTTACATGGAACAACCCGAAGGGTTCGCAGTTCCTGGTAAAGAAAGAAAGGTATGTAAACTCGTAAAGTCCTTGTATGGACTAAAACAAACACCTAAACAATGGCATGAGAAGTTCGATAGAACTATGTTATCGAATGGATTCAAGATTAACGAATGTGACAAATGTGTCTACGTTAAAGGAACATCTGAATCATTCGTTATCGTTTGTCTTTATGTAGACGATATGCTCATAATGGGAAGTAGTCATGATTTGATCATGAATACCAAAGGCATGTTAAGGAAGTACTTTGACATGAAAGACATGGGGTTAGCTGATGTAATATTAGGGATAAAGATCTCTAGAACATCTGAAGGATTAGTTCTTTCACAATCCCATTACCTAGAGAATGTTCTTTGGAAATTCAATGTCTTTGATGACCCTCCGGCTAAGACACCGGTAGACTTGGCTCTACATTTAGCCAAGAACAAAGGGGAACTAGTTTCTTAAATGGAATATGCAAGAATAATTGGTAGTCTAATGTACTTAACGAATTGTACACGTCCAGATATTTCATATTCAGTGAGCAAACTTAGTAGGTTCACAAGTAATCCTAGTACTGACCATTGGAAAGCACTAATGAGAATACTAAGATATTTAAAGTATAAAATAAACCATGGGATACTTTACAAGAAATATCCAACAGTATTAGAAGGATACTGTTATGCCAATTGGATATCGGACACAAAAGACTCTAAATCCACAAGTGGATATGTATTCACAATAGGTGGAGGAGCAGTGTCATGGAAATCCTCCAAACAGACATGTATAGCAAGATCCACGATGGAGTCTGAGTTTATCGTTTTAGGTAAAGCTGGGGAAGAAGCAGAATGGCTTAAGAACTTCCTGGAGGATATTCCTTGTTGGAGCAAACTTGTGCCTGCTGTACTGATACATTGTGATAGTCAATCAGCAATTGGAAGGGCACATAATAGTATGTACAATGGTAAGTCTAGACATATTCGTCGTAGACACAATACCATTAGACAGTTGATCAAAAATGGCGTTATCACTATTCATTATGTAAAGTCATGTGATAACTTAGCGGATCCGTTTACCAAAGGTATAAATCGAGATCAACTGTATAAACTGTTAAGGGGAATGGGTTTAAAACCCACAACAAAAGGACTTATAGCGGACACTCAACCTTGAGAAATGGAGATCCCAGGCCCTTGGTTCAATGAGACAACCAAGTTATAAGTTCTAGTAGAGTTACTTGGAAACAACAACTCGGTTTATTTACCTGGAGATGTTGAATACTCATTCCCAGAATATCCAAGTAAAAGCACATGCAGCAGTGGTAAGGATAAGTTGAGAAAACTTTTAATGATTTCTATACCTACGGGTGGAGTAGTGCATGATACTCCTTATAGTGAGAATCACCTATATAAAGCGAGAGGTAATTTGGCCGCCTCTAAATGAACGCTTATGAATGAGATACGATCCAGGGCCGAAATGAACAAAACGTGAGAACAACAATTGTTAGAGCTGTTATTATGTGAGTATTATTGTCTTGGTATACATCCGACAGTCACTGGTTCAAAGCGACTCGCTACCAAATGGCTAGTATATCCGATAATATTTCACTAGGGAAGATTCAAGGCCACAAGCTATCTATCCCGATGTAACAATAGTTCGCCAGAACTTTGGACGAAATTTCATTCATGCATTAATTGTCATTCATGTGGGGGATTGTTGGAAACGGGTAACGAAAGGTAAGTTTGACTTAACGTTGACCTAACTTCCTAACGGAATTCGTTAAATAGTTAACGAAGCAAGTTACAAAATGTAAGCTACATTTAGTGTAGATTATGAAACTCATTTATTGTCTCAAAACCATTTCCGAGTGAATGAGAAATTAATGACAAAGTTTTGTAACTTAACGAGAGTTGGTTAAAAGGGTCAATTAGATCGTTTGGATTTAATTAGATTTGAACAGTGTTTTTGGCTAATGAGATTCTGCTCCCAGCTGATCAGAATGAGTGGGGACTCTGAGCACGAGTCGTGAGCACGAATGGACCTTAATGGCCATTTGCTCAAAACTGATCAGAACGAGTGGAATCCCTGAGAACGAGTCGTGGTCACGACTCGTACCAAGGGGTACGAGTCGTGCCCTTCACTGCTGTTCGAAAAATCATGTCTTTTCAAGGGAAAAGACACAAAACCTTTTGACTCTCCTTATATACTTCCCCTTCGAATTTCAATTCATACATACAGTCATTTAAGCCTCTCTACCCACATTTAAGATAGAATAACATATCCAAATCATTGGCATATTGTTGCATCAAATCCTTCAAAGTCCAAAGTTGCAAACATTGTGTGTTTCGCTAGAGTATTTGATTTGGAGTGCTCCTATCATATACTTAAAAGTCGTTTCATCTTACTAGAAGATTGCCATTGAAACCGTAAGCACTTGTGCTGGGCAATAACTTCATACGGAGATTGTATTTAATACAAGACTCGACTTGATTTCATTTGTTTTCAATCTCCGTTACTTTCTCCGTCAGTTTTTCTGTTAAGTCTTAAAGAAGCCTACCAATAAGTCCAACAATAATTAGATTATTCTGTAAATATTTGATTTGCTTAATGTTAGGTAAGTCTAGAGAGTCCTTTATTCTACTAGCTAGGGTTTGCTTGGAGTTGTATATATTGTAATGTCTTCTTATGAAATAAGGCAGCATGGAAAATTCCCACAACTTTCTGTTCTTCCTTCTCTGTCATTCTATATTTCTACATGATATCAGTCTAATTCGATCCAGATTTTAGACTTACCTCTCCTTTAATTTTATCACTACCATGGACAGAATTCCAGGCTCTGGTTCTTCTACTCGTAGTCATCCCATGTCTTCCGCTAATTCTCTCCCAATCTTCCACAACGGCAACAATGGAAACCGGTGTAATAGGTGGAACACTGGTAGCAGTGAACACTGGAGTAACCAATGGAACAACAACTATCGTCGAGGCAATGATCAAAATAGTGGTGGTCTCCCTAGGCCGATCACCTATCGTGAACTTCTTCCCACTCCGAGATACAGAGGTCAGCCTGCCATCACGTGCCAATGGTTTTCAGACGAGGTCATGGGGCTAGGAATTGTCAGACTCATTCCTCATATATGGCATATTCTGCTCCATACATTCTCGATTCTGGTGCAACGAATCACATGGTTGCAGATCCGTCCCACTTCTCGAGCTCCTATCCTTATTCGTAAAGCATGCGCCATCACGTTGGTAATGGCGCAAAGTTGCATATTTCTCGCATTGGTACGTCTTCGTTTCATGTTAACAATCGTTCTTTTAATCTTCACAATGTGTTATATGTTCCACAAATTCATAAACCTTTATTGTTCATTCGCCAATTTTCCAGGGATAATAATTGTTATTTTGAACTTGACTCTTGTGGTTTTCGTGTTAAAGACAATCAGATGCGAGAAACTCTTCTTTCTGGTAGTAATTCTGGTGGTCTTTACCAATTTTCCTTTAATTCCATGTCTCACTATAATCCCATTGCTCTCCTAGGTGAGAGATCGAGTCAAGATATTTGGCACGCCCGCTTGGGACATCCCTCTACACCTGTTCTTCAAGCCTTGTGTCGTCAATCGAGGTTACCTTTAAGTAGTAAAATTAATCCTCAACATTGTTGTCATGTGTGTCCATTAGGAAAATCTAGCAAATTGTCCTTCTCTACTCGAACATTTAATGCTCTGCAACCCCTCGATATGCTTCATTTAGATGTGTTGGGTCCAGGCCCTGTTAATTCTATGAATGGTTCTCGTTTCTATCTCTCTATAGTTGATGATTTTTCTCGATTTGTGTGGCTCTTTCCTATGCTTCATAAATCTGATGTGACACATATTTTTACTATGTTCAAGACACAAATTGAAATTCAACTATCCCGTCGTATATCGGCAAAGCTCATACGCTTAAAATGGGGCCTAAAACCGATGGTGGGGGTGAATTCACTAGTAAGGCTTTTGCTTCTTTTCTTCAAAAAGCTGGAATAAAACACCAAATGACCTGTCCTTACACTCCACAACAAATTGGTGTCATCGAGCGTAAACATCGGCACATTGTGGAGATGGGTATGTGCCTCATGGCTAAAGCCAACGTTCCCTATAATTTTTGGCTAGAAGCTTTCAACACCGTCGTTTACTTGATCAATCGACTTCCTATGCGTCAACAAAAGTTTGTGTCTCCATATCAGAAATTGTGGCAACGAAAACCCGACTATCGATTTCTTAAAGTTTTTGGTTGTTCTTGTTTTCCATATGTCGTCCCTACCAATGCACATAAATTAATGCCAAAATCAACTCACTGCATCTTTCTTGGTTATGATAATGTTCGTAAGGGTTATCGTTGTATGGATTTATCTAACAAAAAGGTATATATATCGAGACATGTGCTTTTTGACGAATCTCATTTTCTTTGGCAAGATACACAGATAAATAAGTTATTGACAGGAACATCATGGCTGCCTCTTCCTTCAACGGTGCAAACGGATCACCATTTTGGGCCTTCCTTTAATCCTGTAAACATTGCTGGTTATAATTCAAGTTTTCCTGCCGCTGCTGGTACTTCTTCTGCTGCTGGTACTTCTTCTGCTGATGTAGGTACTTCTTCTTCTGCTGGTCCTTCTTTTGGCCAGCCCACTATCCCTATTCAGCCCAGGCCGACCTTTAACAACTCACCGGTGCCCCTCAACTTTCCAGCCTTGTCACCGGCTGTTAATACTCGACAGTCTTTTGGGGTCTCTGGCTCTCCTCCCTCAGACAACCAGACCCCTGTACTTCCTGCCGAGTCTAATCTGGTCCCTACTAATTCGATAGACACATCTTCCACTCCACCACTTCGTTATCGAGGTATGACTGAATTGTTGGATGCTACTTCCCCTATTTCCATCGAGTATAGTCTTGTTGCCACTAATGATGATCCTCTTTATGAGCCACATACATTCAAGCAAGCTTCAAAATTCACCCATTGGCAATCTGCAATGTCGGATGAAATCTCAGCTCTTCACAAAAACAAGACATGGTCCCTTATTCTGGTTCAGCCTCATGTGAATGTCGTTGGGTGTCGATGGATCTTTAAGTTTAAAAGGAAAGCAGATGGTTCTATTGATAGACATAAGGCCCGCTTGGTTGCTCAGGGCTTTACACAACAAGCAGGTCTTGATTATGATGAGACTTTCGGGTCACCATATGGTAAAACCATCCACTATTTGCAAGGTTCTTAGCTGTCTCACTCTAAGTATTGGGATATCAAGAAGCTTGATGTTCGAAATGCTTTCCTTAATGGTATACTTCACATGAGGAAGTTTACATGAAACAACCCCTTGGTTTTGTTGGATTCATCCTCTCCATATCACGTTTGGTAAACTTCAGTATAAGGCACTTCTTATGGTTCAAGCAATCGCCTCGTGCATGGTTTTACTGCCTCCATGACTTCCTCCTTTTCACCACGGTTTCTTTCAATGCTACTGATTTCCTCTCATTTATTCGACATACACATGAGGCTACCGTCATTCTTCTAGTCTGCTACATCGATGACATATATTCATCACTGTTCTCCTTCCCTTCTGCACCACAGGTATCGTCACCGTCTATTGATGCCATATAAAAGTGCCACTTTCTTATAGAGTCGCCGCCTCGGTGATTTGATTTTTTCTTTCCTGGGACTCTGAAGCAATCTCGTGTTAATGACATGCTTCATCTTGGTCAATCCTCAAGTTATGCTAGCGATCTTCTTTCTCGGTTTAATTACATGACCGATTGCAAGCCTACTTCTTACAACCACTCTTCCCTCACACTCGGCT